>LPNX010990076.1:0-39497 GCA_001517045.1 Pseudotsuga menziesii | reverse complement strand
AGTATCCTGCCTCTGCCAAAATTGCTCTTGAAATCCCAGCTCACCATTGAGCTGCTTTCACCGTGAGAGCCCCTTTTGGCCCATTTCCACCATTGGAGAAGGAGAAGAAGTAGCTTGAAGCTCGAAGCCACCGCTCGGATCACCGCAAAGGGTTTCACCAACCTTCACATTGAAGGTCAGATTAATACAAAATTACTATTCACTTTTTACTGTTTTGTTTAATGAACTTGTTTAGATTTAATTCTCATTACTGTTTAGCATCTTTTTATTTCAAGTTATAGATTTTAATTCATATTTCATTGAACTGCTACTAAGGAATCCATTGTCCTTAGTAGGTACTCATTCGTACAAGCTAGGGCTCAAACCCTAGCAACACCTTCAAAATGTGAAGCAAATTTCTAGTAGTGAAGGAGATGCTGCACATTTCCCTTCCCTAGGCAACCATACATTTGATAGTCATTTGGAAAATAACCAAAGCATGATAGATTTTGCTAGTATAGATGAGTTCAATCAGAGACTCAAGGTAAAAGTATCCCTTCAATGTTCCCAAAAGGTTTCTGTCAATGGCATTTGGGATACAAAACAATGTGTAAAACCATGTCTATTGCAAAGCAAAGTACAAGAGTCTGAGAGTACGCTTCAAAAAGATGATCGTGATTCTCTCTCTGTTTAATTAAAATATGAAGAGAAGCAGGTAATGCCCAAGATTAGTGTGAAACGTCAGATTGACAGGTGTAATGACAACCTCAGCGAAAAAGATTTCAACCTCGAATCCCCAAAACAAACAGATATTGCTGAAGGAAATGATAGAGTCTTCTCCATGGTTTCATGTACATATCCATTTGAGAACAAAGGAATCGAAAGATTGTTTGCTTCAATGACTACTGCAAGGTTCAAGGAGAATCTCATAGAAAAGGAGTGTCATCTTCCATCTACATTGCAGCTTTGTAGTTATGAAGTAGATGATGAAGACTTGTCTTCCTCTCGAGGCAGTTCTGCTCTTGAGAATGATTTGGATCCTGATTTTTCTAGTGTGGATAAGCTCAATGAGGAACTCAAGGTAAGAGATTTATTGCATGCCTTGCAGAAGACTTCTAATGCTTCAGATCAGGACATACATGATAAAGATTACTGGCATGTAATTCAAAGGCAGTTATCATAATACAAACAACAACAAGCCAGTTTGATGGAAATTATGCAGTATCTGATAAGGAGACCAAGCTTGTTCAGGATGATGCACCAGCATAGAAATTTTTTGCCGAAAATATTGTACCTGCAGAAGAAATGTCAGATGAAAAAGAGGATATTGAAATGCAAAGATTATTGAGAATTCTGCTCTGTTTTTCCTGTTTTGGGTTATTGAAATTGAATGCATACCACGAGCTGATAGAGATTAATTTTAGAAAACAAAAAGAGGTTTTTGTTCATAATATACCAATTCACAAAAACCTCTCTCAGTTTTGCAAAATATATCAAGTTTTGAAATATTAATTTTAATCCTTACAGCCTATTTTTCAAGGTCTTAAAAATATTTAATATTTTTCTGTTTTAGTGTTCATCTTTCGGGGAATATTCTGATTTATTGGAGATGAATTTTTAAAAAAAAATAGAGGTTTTTGTCCATCATGGATCCATTCAAAAAAACCTCTCTCAGGTTTTACACAGGTGTCAGGGATTAATAGCTATGGAAGCTTCTTTGACACCTAGTTTTCATAAATTCGTCATATTTACCAGGAATCCGATTTTGCTATTTTTAGTAAATTAGTTGAAAGTTAGTTAATGTAACTACTGGGTAGTTTCAATTTCAACCTAATGAAGGGAATATAGGACTACTTATTTTGTAAATATAAAAGACGGAGAAGGGTACAGAAGAGGGGTTGGACTTTTTTGGGCTGGCTAGAGGAGGTCTCCTGACTTGTTGATAAGCTAAGTATTTGACTCTCATGTGTATTTGATGAACTGATTATGAAATATATGCTCCATTTTACCCTTCAGTATGTTCTTTGGCTTCATTTCTATCTTGTTTAGCTACACAATTGGTAATTTCATTTTTGGTTTCTGGTTTCTATGCTTGTAGTGCTTGCCTGTTGTGGATGAACTTCAATGTTATTTTCTGTTGGATACATGGTTATTACATTATGCATCTCAGTTCTTCTTTACTTATGATTTAGTCCCTATTTGGTTTATGAATGTATTCCCTCTGATCACCAAACTTCACAACCAGAAAAAACCTTTCAAAAAACCCTAAAAATCTAGTTTTGTTTGATTGAATATTTGAGATTGTGTTGGCTTGTTTCTCTGTAGTCTGGAAACAATTTCTGGCACAAACACCTCCAAAGCTTCCACGATTAAAGCTGAAATTGAGAAGCTAGACATAGCCGGCTTCATTTACCCCATTGCATACACCACTTGGGTTTCAAATCATGTTCTTGTAAATAAAAAATAGGGTACCATCCGTGTTTGCATAGACTTCCATGATATAAATTGGGTGTGTCCCAAAGACAACTTCCCAACACCCTTCATCGATTAGATTATCGATGCATGCATTGGAAATGAGGTATTTTCCTTCATGGACGGGGTTTCCAGATATAACAAAATCCAGATCCGAAAAGAATATTTTTACAAGACTGCATTCACAACCCCGTGGGGCACATTCGCATATCAATTTATGCCCTTTGGTCTAAAGAATGTTAGATCCACCTTCCAGCGTGCCATGACACACTTCTTCCATGACCTCATCCACATCATGTTGGTCTATCTTGACAACCTCATTGCGCGGTCAAAGAGGCAAGCACAACACATAGACGACTTATGACAAACCTTCCTGTGGTGTCATAAGTACAGGATCCGCTTGAACCCTTTGAAGTGTGTTTTCTGCGTCCCAACAGGCCATCTCATAGGGTTCATCATGTCACACAAAGGAATGACCGCTGATCCCATGGAAGTCCAAACCACTTTCCCTCTAACGTCACCTCTTTAAGTGACATGCAATTAAGCTTGTAACATAGTCTTGTCCTTTTTTGTTTCACACATATTTTCAAAATGAGTCTTATATATTGTTCCCTTCATTGCTCTAGATGAATCCTACCTCGGGTCAATACATTGGATGTGTTGATGGAGCAAGAGATGGTCTCCAAACCTCTCCTCGCCTGCATGGGTCATCTACTCCTCGTCGCATGATTTGATCCATATCGACGGAATATGCATTGGCATTGCAACCAACAACCAGGTTGAATATGATGGTGTTAATGGCCTATTGACCGCCGCCCTCCAGTTGGGAATATACCATATCAATGTCTTCTTAGACTCCCAGCTGCTTGTCTCTTAGTTGAACAACTATTACTGGATATGTGATCCCTGCCTCTTTAGAAAATTCCTTCCCACTAAACAAATGGTTAGAACATTTGAATCCATCACATTCACACATGTTCCCAAAAACCTCAATAGTGTGGCAGATCAAATAGCTAATGAGTTTCTAAATTGGCACATTCATCATTGCACATATGAAGCATACAAAACCAACATCATGCATAATCATATATAAACATGCACACACATGTAAAAATACATCACATAGGCATCTCATTTCACATCATCATAAAAGGACTCACATATAAAACCATAAAAAGCACATCCATGTGTGTCAAAAAGATATATAGGTATATAAATCGCATGTCCAAAATATGTCCTGTACAAAACGAGAATCTAGATATGCTTTCTCAACTGAATATACATAGTGATGAAAAAGCTCCTAAGTGCACCAATGCACTAGGGGCAACCCCACTAGCTGCTACTTTGACCTAGATTCATCCTCATCATCTAGCTTAGTATCATCATCATCTTCCTTAGAGTACTCATCATCCTCTGCAGAAATATCCCCTCACGCCACCTGATGAAAGTAATCACAGGCCACGACCATCCCCCTCATAACAGAGGTCCACTCCTAAGGCACACTGTGAATGGTAGAAATCAGTGCATTGTCTAAACATTGCCAGCCATCATTGGAAATCCCCTTAGCAAGTTGCTCCAAGTGCAGAAAAATATCCTCCACCTCCTGTTACCACCAAAGTTGTACTTAGTGGTTTTTATCAAGTGAGTCTGGTGAACTGGACAGGGTTAACTTGTTCGGACTGCAAAAGACCTTTGGAAGTACTTCTGGGAAGTGCTTGTTGTACTATATCACATGTTCATACCCCATGGGGGAATTGTAATAAATGTTCTAGCATGATAGTGTCTGTAAAAGACTCGGTCTCTTAGACTTCATTTGTCAATCCGATCAGCCCAGGGTGTTTGTTCCCTTGGTTATTATTGGTTGTTGAACAAACGACTGATAATTTCTGAGTTTTTCACTCCATACCTCCAAAGTTGGGGTGGTCGGCTTGGCATTTAGGCCTATTGAGGTTATTAGTGTCTATGTGTCAATGTATAAACATGCTAGACATCATTTTTGAGTCATAGGAACATGTCCTAGTCCCCCTAGGTGTTTTTCAATTTTTCAATTTTTTATTTTTTTTAGTGTTTTTTATTAAAATTTAAGTTTTCCAAAACTTAGGCTATTTTTTAATAGTTTAATTGGAAAAATTGATTTTGTAATAAAAGTGGGCCAAATAATCAGCTTCAGTCATGTAGGTGCTCATTTTCAAGCTAAGAGCACCATGTAAACCCATGGATCCACTATTTCCTAGTTTTGAGTGATTTTCCATCACTCAGGTCAAAAAGCCCCAAAAATCAATTATTGATTATTTTAATTAATAAATTGATGAATAATGGAGAAAATCCAAAATCATAGATCAGTGGATTCTTAGCCGATTTGATTGAAATTAGTCAGATTTGAAGCAGATTGACTGGATCTGACAAATCCTTGACTGAAGGAGGTGATCAAATCAGATCCAGAGTTGATCTTCAGCATCCTTTATGGGGAATTTCGGCCTCCCTCTCTCCTCAACACGTTTTGGCTCATCTGGATGAGTTTTGGTGGATGTTTCAGTCAACAGGTTGAGGTGTCAGTCAGATTAGCTCTCTGATTGACAATTGCACTCAGTGAGACTTAGATCTGGCTCAGTTAGACACAGATCAGGCATTGATGGACTCTCCATCAGCATATTTGGTCTATCTCCTTGTGATTTGCGCCCTCGACCCTAGGCTGGATGGCTTGTATTTTGTATATATCTTGCTTGAGGCTCCCTCTTCCAAGCTAGTTAGAGCTAGACTAAAGGGATTGCCATTGTAACTCTGTATTTGATCATCATTTGTGAATAAAGAAGCTTTGGAGGCTATACTGTGTAGTGCATTTGATTGTGTGGATTCTCAGTGTTATGCTGCTGATATGGTAGCTGCAATTTCATGCCAAATTCTGTGCTGCTTCTGTGTTCTGGCTTCAAGGATTCGGTTGAATCAAGTAAGGGTTTAAAATAGGAAATCTAGATTGCTTGATCTTGTTTATCCATATGATGTATGCTCAAAAATCTCAGGAATATGCTTAAATAAGGTTATTTCTGCATAATCTTTCATTTTTGTTGTTTTATGAATCTATATCCAGATCTCACGAGGTGTGTGAAAGCTTGTGTTATTTAGTTGCAGGTTCCTTATTGGATGAAGGTGTGGATCTATATTGACTCCATTCCTATCCAATAAGCTCAATACTCTGTCCCTCAGCACTTCGCAAAAGAGCCTCCTTTCAGCTTGCTCCATTCAAGCAACGATCCGACCTTCTCTCCTCTTCTTCTCATTTCTTTAAAAAATCAACACTTTACCCGGTTACTTTGTTCAGTTCATAGATTTGATTCCATTTGGATCTATTTAATCAAATTAAAATATACATAGATCTGATATTTCATAGCTCACAGTATAGATCTTGCACTCAAAAAATTTTCATAAGCATTCTAGATCTAGCTTTAGGGAAATCGTCTTTTTGCATGAAAATTTAAAGAAAACTTGTAGATTGCATGCATTAGATTTCCTTTCACTGTTATAAAATTTAATATTCTAAAATATCAGTGCATATTTAATTGGATGCACAAACAGCAATCCAAGATCCCAAGGAAAGCTTGCTTTCCTTGGTTCCCTTTTCGCTCGTTTAGCTAGTTTAACTTCATTTTTTTTGAGATAAGGTAGGATGATCCAAAGGTACTCTTAAAGTGATTTTGGTCATATTTTATTCTAACATGCTTGCTATATTTTAGTAGGTCTTACAGAAAAGAAAGGAGTCTGCTGTCCGAAGTGTCCTCAGGAGCGTTCAAATCCCCCCAGGGGTCTCCTTTTTCACTAAAATCTTAAAATTTTTGCAAAGTTGTAAAATATTGGTTTCATCCTGTATAAGGACCAAGAAGTTTCTGATATATCATTTCTATGATATTGTAACCAATAATAAATAAAAATATTTTTGGAATAGGCTCTTTCGAGTCCATTCCCCATCCCCCCTGGGGGGATTTGCGTTGGTGCCCTTTTCGTCGCTTTCTGCTTATTTCTTTTTTAAACTAGCATTGATCTAATTTGTAGGGTAGTATACTTGATTTTTTTATTAATTTCATATCCCACTTTTTGTTTTTTTTCGAAGTAATCATAATACTTACCCCACGATTTCCCGATTGACCCGAAAGGGGAAAGAGATTCGTGGTAGGATTAATTAGAAAACTAAAATTGTGGATCTATTTTATTTTTCATCATTTATTTATCAGCAATTGTAAAATTAACCCCTCCTTGATTCCCCGATTGAGATCCACTTGGATCGAAAGAGGTTCCTGGAGGGTTTTTCTTTTAAACAAGAACACTCAGTTTAAAACTTACTAAAATTGACAAGACTCCAGTGTGTATAATTTGCACTTGGCTGCAGTTCATCTGATCAGTCAAGCTATATCAAAATCACTTGGGTGACTAGTATAATTAGTACTCACTCTCCCCAACTGAAAAAACATCAGGTGAAAATCCAATTCCTAGATCAAACCTTTACGGTGGCAAAATACCCAAAGGAAGTGGGAACTTCTGAAAAGTGACCTCGGGGCGCCGATCTCTGTCACACCCTAACGGGTGCATTATGAAAAATATCCCCAGAGACTCCATTTCAGCCCACATATTCCTTCGGGTAGCCGTGAAGGTTTAGTTTTGGACATACTCCAAGTACTCTCGGGTATATCTGGAGTCCCCCCTTTGCCTAATTTAATCAACTCATACTTCATATTTAACTTAAAACATACCAAGAGGAAATCGCAACACATTCACTCCAAGCACATGCAAGCATATTGATTCTATTTTTGACTCCATTCTAAGGCACTGGTTAACTTCTTGCTTTATATATATATTGTGTCTCAGTATTGTGCTTTCGTGTGTTCATCTTTTACATCTTGCCATCTGTGATTATCTATAGTTAAATTGTAAACTCCTAAATAACTCAGTCAGTTTAAACATCACAACAATAAGTAAATTGTCCTTAGTAACATAATAGGGTCTACCCCCCTTGGCTTCGTTAGGAGTTGAGCCTAAATGGAGGAGTCAAGAACAAGGTGACAGCCTTGACTCGAGACTTTCCCACAAGGACACACCGAGTGGCTTGAATATTTCTGCCACGTGACCTAGGTGTGTGAAAGGTGGCAACACCTACCATAGTCACTGACGAGGGTTCCCCATAGGGACCGCCGCCTCCGCAATCGCGACCACTCACCTCTGATACCCGGGCGACGGGTGAGGATCAATATCTACATACACAAGCAAAGACACCATCAGTCTACACATGTAATCATATAACTATCAACCAGCTCAACTACACTATGTATAAAGATGACTACAAAAACATCACACATACATACCAGCTGGTCCCCATGCCTGGCCTGATGATCGGGGCATCTCAGGGTCCTCATGATAGTCCATACCCGCATAAGGGTACTCCTAAATAACCACTGGAAGCTGTTGCCACTACTCTAGCATCTCCTTTGTAATGAAATGGCCCACTCTACTGCTGCCCTCTCGTACCATCATTTGGCACCACCTGTGCATCCACGGCTCCTGTGGACCACCATCCCGCACTGACCGATGCGGACGCAGAGTAGGTACTTTCTCAAAAAAGAAAGCACATAAAAAGGATCCAAAACAAAAGCCTCCCCCAGATGCCCTTGCATTGTTCAGCTGACGCCAAATAGCCATAAGGTACATTTGGGCCCACCCATAGTAAGTTCCTCTCATAGCACGCTCTACCAACTGCAGCTACCCTCCAGATATCTTGTGTTTCCCCATGGAACCCAAGATACATAGTAGTAGTATCACCACTACCCATGTCAACAAATCCTCAATGTCACATGTCAAAATGTATGAGCCACACACATATGCAGTAGCGTAATAGTGCCTATCACATAACTCCTCCAACGTCTCCCCCCAAGACAGCACCAACACCAAGTCACCAACAAATCCCAACATAGGGAGTCTATTCAAAAAGTATACATCCAACATCGTAATCTCAATACGCTGGCCTTGGATCATGAAGGCCTCCTCCCCAATGTCCCAAAAGCTTACCAGATTCTACAGTAGTAGATGCAATCTCTTCATAAGAGGAATCCACATAAACATTAGTAATTCACAATGGGCCAGTGCACCACACACATTCTTGTCCCGCAATGCCACCTCCCAGAGTTATTTATAGTCTCTCTCTCACCACTTAATCTTAGCCATCCTGCACAAGCAAAACACAGCTGTTAGCCACTGCTTTCAGCAAAAAAGGCCACCCAGGGACCAGGTCGCACCTGTCTAGCAAAAAGAGAAACCACGTTGCTAAAAAAAGCCTCATAGGTGCGACCCAGTTGCTATTTTACCCATGAAAGGTGTGACCTAGCTCGTAGAGACCCTACCAACCTCATAAAGGACCCCCGGGTGAGCAAATTCAAAATGTAAACCATTGAAAAGGATATATTTTGCAAGACATCTTACCTGCAAGTTGCGGATCTAAAAACTGCCTATCAAAATGGGATAAATCAGCAAAAGAAATTTAGGGCCCACCTCTCCAACTCTACAGTGAACAGTGACAATGACACCTCACAAAGTGGTCCCCACCCATTTATAGGTCCCATTTGACCTATTTTCTTCCTTTTTGGATAACAAGGCCATACGGAGTCCGTTTAGGACGTCGTTTGCACCAATGGTTTCAGAATTTCGTCCTCTATCTTCTAATTAGACCATCGTCTCATGTTTAATAATAAATTTTCAATACCACTTCCAAGAAGTTACCTCGGTTTATGTACCACATTATGATACAAGTGTCTTCGGACAAGTACTTGCATCACACTTGCCTATAGCAACTCATGTGAGACTTTACACCATGTCCCTGGAAGGCACATAATTTTATCATTTCAGCATATAAATGTCTAATCTATCCACTGCAACTCCCGCAGGTTTTCAAACCATCACCAGGAGGGAAGATCATTTCTTTTGCATCCATTTGGCATATGACTACCTCTGGACTTGCACTCACACCATATGTAGTCAATTCCATCCACCACAATGCACACATGACTCTCTTGACCTCTGTCCAAGAGCCACCTCGGTTTGCATGCCACTACCGCACTGGTTCGCATGCCTCTTCCATGATCTATCCCATGCATGTATTTGTATGTTTAAGAGCCACTTGCTCCATCCATACTGCATGGATGACCTTTGGACCACTGTCCATTGTCTTGACATGGGGGCACCTTCAGTGCCCCCTAAATTGGTTGACCATACCAGAGTTTCTTTTAAGCTCTTTTTTGACTCCTAAAAGAATTAAAGGATTGTCGAGCGCAACTGCTTCCTTTCTCGCTTGTTAAAGTATAAGAAAGTGTGTCTACATTTTCTCGTTTATCTCCTGTTGTGAACCATGTAGACTACCATATGAAAAGGACCACCTTGGCACATTCAAGCCAAGAACATTCCCCTCTGCATCCTTTTATGCTTTCTCAGGAAGAGGGGATGAACTTTACGAAAAATATCACCATGGGTTGTCATTAAGCTCTTTTCCATCCTTCTCATCAAGAAAATATCACCCAGCAAACTCGGTCTCGTTCATGCTCGTAAAAGTATCTGAATGATCGTCTAGTTGGTACAGGTTTAACCTTTTCCATCTTGATTGGACTACCAATGGTAAAAAGTATCTCATCCCCTAAAGGATGGGCGAGCTCTCCTATGTACACTTTTAACCTTTTTCAACCATAGCAGACTATAAATGAAAAAGAGCCCCCACTAGAGTCTTCTTCATGCTTTCAGACTCTCTAAAATTGAAAGCACCACCGAGCATTTACTTTCTCGGGATCACCAAAAATCCATGAGATCATACCACAACAGTGTCTCTAGACACCACCCCATAGATAACAGTTTGGCAACATTCCCACTTTGGGTCACCTTTGTTTAGAGTATTCTACAATGTGTCTTCCTTGGATCCCATCAATACCAAAAGTGTCTACCTTCACCAAGTGTTTCCCATCTGCAGTTACATTCCCAGTATTACAGCTATGATCCCTTTTCCATGAGTCAGTTTCATTTGCTACCTGGTCTTCCTTGCCATCATACTTTGAACAAAGGAAGTTTGAGTCCCCCATGATTCCCTGTCCCTATTCCACTTCCTCCCCCCCCCCAATTCAGTGGGTCAGTCCTTAGATTGCCTCAAATCGTTTGGTTCCCTGGTTATCTCCCTCATGCTTCTAGTCAAGGAAACATCATTGCCTTGGCCAGTTGCAGGTCTCCCTCTATCAACGACAACACACATCTTCCAGAGGATAGACCCAGAGGTCCCTGCATCCTAGTTTCATTAACCTCATTGACAAGTTCCTTGGACCACTTGAGAGGAGTCCTTAGCGCCTCTCGGGATGGTTGTTTCTCATGTGCTTGACTCCAGCTACATCATCGCACTGTTGAGATTCATACAGGGTATTGGTCTGTGCAGTATTTGGTCAAAAACCCCGGATGTCACCTGACTCTAGCACATTGATGAGTCTATTCAAGGGACCCAAACAAGTTCATGTCGCTTATGATTTTCGGGTTGTGTTGGAGACAGTGTTCATAAGATCCAGTAGTTCTTCTATATAGATTTATGATTGATGCAACATATTTGTACCATAGAGACTCTGAATCTCCGTCAGTAAACTATGTACCATTCTAGATCCAGAAGACCATTAGTCATGAAGATATAGCATTCCATGAGAATTCCATAGGTCCAATGTATCAATTCTTTAGATCAATATTGTATTCAACCTCTCATTGAGGAAACCACTATTGTAACAATAGTTGTACATGATCAGCTCTTGTATTATAGAGCTTAGATCACATTATTATTTTGACATCGTTACAAGCATGGGGATGCCCACCTCGTCCATATACATATCACACATTATTTGTATCTCACCCATTGATGGGAACCATATTAATACAAAAACCAAAAGCCACCACGCCCTAGCCCAGGAAGCACCACCTCTACTTAGAAAATCCTATTATGTCCACTAGCCATACGATGAGCTCCTGCCCTCACACATCAGGGGGCAATATGTTAACCCAAAAAATTCCTCAATGGGCTCTACATTACCTACACCACCCAAAGACATCTATGTACAACCCTCATTTGACCCCCACACCCTTGCTAAGGTTCAAAAATATGAAAAAGGGCTTAAAACCCCTAAAAAGAGCCAAAATAGCTCTCATAAGGGCTAAAACCTCCAAAAAGGGGCTCAAACCATTCAAAGGAGCTTAAAACCCCCAAAGGAGATAAGAATTGGGTGAAAGGGGATTAAATCCTAAAAAAGGGGCTAAAGCCCTAACCAGGGGCTTAAAACCCTAAATCTATAGAAAAAAACTATAAATAAAGGGGTAGGGGTCACTCTCAAAACACTCATTCTCTCCCTATCGTTATGCTACTCGTGTGAGTGCCTTGAGACCCTTTGCCTCTCAAGCCACTCACCCTCCCTCTTCTCCATTTACTCCACAAGCCAAGCTTCCATCCCAAAGAGAGAGGTGCTTCCAAAGCTAGGGCATGGTGGCCCATTTCCACCCAAACAGAAGGTATAACTTTGTTTTGTGTCATTTTAATTATGGTTTTCTAACTTATTTTGCTTGCAGGTTCTTTTTCTAATGGTTTGCTACAGGTTCTCCTTTGATTGCTTGCACCCATATTTTGATTTCTAACCATTTCTTGCAGGGTTTCCATAGCTTTGCCCTAACACTTGTTTGCAGGTTTCTTCCACCTCACAGGAACCCTACCCTTTCGTCCTATAGACAGAAGGTAGTCGTGAGTTCCTGTAGCTAGGGTGAAAGCCCTACTACAATGCCTAATTGATGATTTTGGCTTTGCTAAAGGGTACATTTTTGCTAAGTCAATGACAATAGAGTTGAACAATAAACATCACTGGCTTGGCACTATTAATTAAATACCAATCACATACCCTGATACATGATAGAATCCAATGAAAATACCACAATCCTGAAAAACTGTCATGTCTACTTAATATGGGGATATGATATTCTACTTCGAAGTTTGTCCATATGAAGTCCAATGAGGTTGGAACCACTCTCAAACATATTGAAACAATAAGAATAAATGTCAAGGAAAGATAAAGGAAATGTCAACTTTTACTTAAAAATTTAAAATTACCATTGATTGGGAGGAAGAAGACTTGTGATGTTGTTTGTGTATTAGATAGATTGATAGACTCTTTATATGATGAGTTAATGATACCTTTTCCTTTTATTGTTAAGCTAGTATGCTATGAAGATCGGGTATTGTTTATTGGGATTGTATACCTTTCAGTACCTGTAACCCTATAAACTGTCCCAGAGGGTGTACCTATCACTTCAAGGGGTTCCACCCTTCCTTTTTCTTAGGCAAATTCGGGGCCCAAGTATGCAGTCTGCACCTCGATATCAAGCATCAAGCTTTACCTCAATCTAAAGTGTCATTGCTCCTTCTAATGTTAGTGTGGCTTTGCCTTCTTGTGACGTTTCTCCTTCTCACCCATTCAAATTGAAGCTAGGAATCAGATAGTTTTTTTGGTGAAATTCACTAGTTGAGTCTGAGTCCTTACTCACTGTTAAGACACTTACCACTGAGTAACAATATATATATTTTATGCAGTTTGATCAAAGGTAGTTTATTTTGGATATGTCACCTTTCCACTTTGAAATGCCACCTTTCCACTAGTTAATTTCTCCACTTTGACAAGGCCAAGTTCAGGAAATAGACATTAATTACAGACTACTTATGAGATGCCACCTTTCCACTCTTAAATTTCCCATATCTTTACACCCTTGCATATCTATATATCAATGACTAGCAATAGAGCGAATAATAGATAGATAGGTGAATGCATAGGTTCTTCTACCACCTGATAGTAGTAAGTGGGTAAAATCCCACTTAGATGATGAAGGAATATATAAGGAATATAGTGGAAGGTGGAGTGAAGTGAGTGAAATACGTCATTTCAGTCATTATCTTGATAGATGTAAAAACTAGTCAAAATCAAAGTCAAACCCTTACCTACATTCCTTAATCCTAGAATTTCTACTTAGTATATCCATAAAAGATGTTTAAGGGACCATGTCCACTCAAGTGCTAGAAAGGATGCACTCACTTTAAAGTTACCAAACGAGGTAGGAGGGCAAAGTGAAGGAAGAGATTATGTTTGATGAGAGTAGATTGCAGAGTCGCCTTCATAGAAGGTACACGAACTTGTTTACCTAGAACTATAATCACTAAAACGTAAGTATCCATATAAAACTCACGAAACACAGCTCCTTGTGGAAACATGGGATATTCTTCTTCATGTGAACCATTTTTTTTCACACTAATATGCCTCAATCCTCTTTTGGGATCACACGTGTGGATATATGGAGATTATTTGCACCTTATCTCATGGATGTTTGCTAAGAGCACACATATGGAGGTGGTGAAACAAATTCTAATTTTGAAAGTGCTAACTAATTTAGTACTGTATGCATGTATAATTCTACATTGGTATGTATGATGGAGTAATTGTGTCTGCATTAGCCTGCATTATCATGTTTTCATGCATTAATACATATAATGGGGCCTCTATCCCACCCGTAATATAGGGTTAATTTTCAGCGTGTGCATTATAATGTTATTATAAGAAGCAATGGGCTTAGCCACTTCTTGGAACATGCAGCATAGCTCTTCAACTCTGATCAGAATGCTAGGGAAAGTACATAGGAAGCTCCTAACCTAGAAGAGGAGGGAGAGGAAGGTTGGGTTTCTTATGGGCACCAAAACCCATTGGTAAACCTGCAAACATAGAATCATAAATAGATAGTCATCATGGAGTTGAGTCAATGATGCAGGAGTATAGAATGAATATATCATTTTGAGGATATGATGCTTGCTATCATGTTGGTGCTTCACATGGAACCATGATCTGCTCTTATATTTGTCCATGTCTATTGTTGTGGCTTGTCCACCGTTCATGGAAGAGAACTGAATAATACAATTAGTATGTATAAATTGAGAAGGAATCTACACAGGAGTGAAGTATTGAATAGATGATAAATGTGTAAATGGATTTATTTGGTGGATGTAGTCATAGTGTCCAGGATGCTATGTAGACATCAGTTGGTTACTGCCAGTTCATTATTAACCAATTGGATGCTCTGGTTCCACCTTAGTTTCAGACTGTTCTAGTGTAAATGCTCTGAATTCACAAGATGCTCTGGAAGCACCATATTCAAATCGAGATGATATGGATGCTTATTGTTTGGGAAATAAACATTCAATCACTTTCATACAATAATACTATATTATCTCTTTCACTGAACATATTCCCAAGTCATTCATATAGTAAAAATAATATCAGGCATATAGGAACCTTGATATAATGAATCCCAGAGTCCTTGGGAGCCTTTATTATTTTGTCCATATCATTGCTCTGATGAACAAAACTAGACTTTTGAAGTAGGTATATGCTAACAAAATCTGGCATATTTAAGCGATAGGGGATACATAAACGAATTTTTGTCTGTGAATCAAATGATTTGACTGGGTTTAAGCTGCATGCCAGCTTTTGCCAGGAAATCATCATAAGACTAGAAGTCTAACTGAAGGTATTGAGATTTATTACCTTTGCTAGTGCAAACCAACCATAGTGGAGATGAATATTCGACAGAGCACATCCATGAATGCATATATTCACTATTTGAACAATGTATTCGGGAATTCCATGGATGTATCTGCGTATTGAGTAATGTTGATATCTTTGTTTGTGTATCTCCCTACAGCCATATATACTAAGAGGCACTACATAGTATTTTCATTATAATCATCTTTCAAAAAACTGACGAACATACAATGTGCCTATGGCAATACCTCTTCTTAACAGGATTCCAGTCATACGACGTTCTTAAATCTGGGTTTTTTCCATTTCTGTAGCCACAATTTCTGATACTTTCAAAATGCATGTGGGAAAGATTGGGAGTTCTAGATAAAAATATGGATAGAAAGAATATAAAATGTTGAAAGCTACTCACAAAAAATGGAATGAAAAGTTATACATATCACAACAAGTTTACTAGGAAATGGTGGAGATGAGATCTCCGGAAGTTGCAAATAGTGTCTGAAGGATATACGTTTTTGTGGGAATCACCTTGAGAGAGGTAAGTTGTTAGTTTCCAGCAAAAGCGTATTTATTGAATTAAAATTTGAGTATGTCTGTGTGTGGAGAATAGTGTTTAGATCTGCGCAGGAGAAGAGTAGCTTGTGAAATAGTTGGTTTGGCATGGTGTTGGAAAAGCAAACTTCTGGTAACTCAGTAAAGACCTGCATGAGTAAGATTTAGTAGAATTTTTGGCAATCATTGTCAGTCCCTGTAACAAATTTGATTTGGGAAAAATTCACATCTAAGGTATAAATTGGAGATAAACTCTGAGCAGGTGTAACAAAATATTTTTAACCTGCATCACAAATCTAATATATTGTAGTCTAGAAATCGTTAAAACCCAAGAAACTGCACAGGAATTTTGTGAGGATGAAGAGCATCTCCACTAGTAATATTGTATTCTCAAATTAGTTAAACCACACCAGGATACAAAGTGATTTTGCATGGAAGAAGAGCGTTCCCACAGTGGAGGAGATTGTTGAAGAAAGTGGATAATATGCAGAGAAGTTGGTTGGAAGGAAGTCTGGCGGCCTTATGATAAATAGTTCTATAAGGAAATTATTGAATTGTATGACACCAAATTAGAGAAGAAAAAATATCAGGCTCAATGGAAATTTCTTCCATATCTTGGTATAATTAAGATACCTAAAAACCCGAAAAAAAATATTCATCGATAACACAGATAATCATGGGGATTAATATCTTCCCAGGAAATTGGGTCGTCTTGTTGTTTCATTTCTCTTGCTAGATTTCGACCCAAACGCTCACAATGTTTCTCCTCAGTCCTGCACATAGAAATCTCTTAAAACCATCAATAAATAGACCCAAATACAATAAAATATCTGATTCAAAAAATATGATTCCAAACAAATCCACAGACGAACATGAATCTAAACAAATTCACAAAGCTAAATAGAGAAGGCTTAAGAAGCAAAAACCTAGATTCACCCCTTCTTTTTTTTCCTTTTTTTTAATCCATTCAACCCCACATATTAAATATTAGATATATTGGATATTCTAGTGAATAATGCCTTAGTTTATTTTCTTTATTTTTCTTTCCTTTTTTTCTACTTTATTCATTTTTCGGAATGCATTCACTTTTCCCTCTTATGGTTTTTGTTTTTTAATTTGTTAATACCAATATATATTACACATTCTAATTATATAAATATATAATAATTATATAACATTAATATGTATATAGTATATTAATATATTAACTAATATATAATAATAACTATATGATAAATATATTATCGTATAGTAATATTAATATATTTTCAAGGTGTTGCAGGCACAACTTTTCCCAAATTTCTCAAAATTTTGGACCCTCCTTGTTAATTCTGTTTGCTCCACTCTGCTACATGTTTGGATTGTTTGAAGCCAAGTTTTCTTGCTATTTGGGATTTCGTTTGGGTCTGTGCATGCTTTGGACTGTAAGGCTAAGCAGGTTTTACGATGTTTGATCGTGAAGTTTAAAATGGGATTGTTATTTGTCGTTTTTCGAAGGTTAGCCCACGTTGTATTGTTGGAAAATAGACCTCGCTTTTGATTTTTTTGGAAATCATTATGACTTTGGTTGGAGGCCGCAGACTGATTGAGTTCTGTCGTTGCAGCCCCAGAATAGACTAATTTCCCGTCGGACTGTTTGTCTTTTCGTCGATGTCCTGTTCTTTGTTTCTCCAATGTTGACTGGTCTACGGGTTTTCTTGACCTTTTAACTTCCGCCGTTGCGGCTGTGTAGCTCACTAACTATCTGATCCCTATGGAGGATCCAACCCCCGATGTTTTATCGCGCCAATTTTGGTCTGTGTGCCGGAACCCCTAGATTGTAGGATACCCATCGTTGCAACTAGGTAGCCTGCTAACAAACTGATGTCAAGTGTTCTGATCTGCCGGTGGGGGTTTTTATATGCCTATTTCTTAATCATTTTCCCGCCAATTGTTTTGAAATCGTTTTTGTTTTGTAAGAGACTTGTGTGCCTTGTATAGGTTGAGTTTGCACATAAGAACCTAGCTCTGGTCTTCTCTTCTTTAGTACTCATTTTATTAATATTATGGTTTATGTTTATTAAAGATAGTCAAAATAAATGATGAATTCTCGTTTGATCGCAGATAGACATGGAAATTTTTCTCAGATCCCTTCGAATATTATTGTGGTGAAGAAGGTGCAGCTAGAGGACAAAGCATGTTAAAGCATAAGGAGGCAGAGTTGTTGCTCGAGGAAGAAAATTATAAGGGTCTGAAGAGGGACCGAGGAATGGTAGAGCGTAATCATTAGAGAGAAAACGCTTAGACTTGGGCATTCCGACAGTTACCTAGCTATGGCTGTTTTTTATAAAAATATTTATTTGAAACGTAACATTGAATCATGAGCATTGGTTAAATGACAATACTGGAGATTGAAATGGTCGTGGGGAAACCGAAAGGTTTTGATCTGGTTCTTGTATAAATACAGAAAGGAAAGAGTGAGGAGGGGCTTTTTCCTAGAGAGACTTGTGAACTACTTGTTGTAAGAGGAACTACTTCGTTTTGCAATAATAAAATTACAATTTTGCCTATTGAAGAAAGTGTTGTGTGTAACATTCAAATGTGATGAAATGAACAATGTTGAAGGGGAACTATTTCGTTTTCATATGTGTTTCATTAACTGTAAGATCGTTCTAACTTTCTGAACCTATGTTCTTATATGAATGTTCTCTGGTTTATTCTGTGGTAATTTCCACTATGAGTAATGAATGTTTTAATAGATGACGAGCTATCTTGTTGTGTACATATTTATTCATGTTTATGTGTTTTGATTCTAAGAATAGCTATCTGTGATTTATATTAACATATGAACAGTATTACATTACTCATGAATTGACAATCTTACTCCCTAGGGATAGCTTAGTTAATTTTTTTTTCTTCAGTTGTGTGTGATTTAGATGCGAGAGAGTCTAAGATGAGAGGTAAGAACCTGCGCATCACATTGTAACCACTCCTCACATTCTTCATCAATCTGCATCTTAGATAGGCACTTGCATATCATACTTAAAGTCAAAAATACAAAAATATACACGGTGGACCAAGCCGTAACTAGTGTTGGAGCAGGGGCCCACAGCTACAGGAAAAGCTGCTATATTGGAAGAAGAAGTAAAAGGAAACAGTACCCGAGCGGCCGAGAAGAGAGAGCTCAACCACTTCACTTAAGGCGGGGACGAAGACAGGAGGGCTCAACTACCCTCATAAAGGAAAAGGAGCAACGGGCCGAGGTATTGAAGACAAAGTACAGAAGAGGACTATAAATGAAGTCACACCCATACCGATGATCAACGTCAGGAATCGTGGAAGACTGCAGAAAGCTGTGGTGTGACGGTAAGCTGCAGCCCACAGTATAGATTTGTCGACTGTCACAGTTAGGGTTTTTGGGTTACTGTTGGGAAAGGCCCACAGTGTTGTAACAGGGAGAGACCTTTGGGCCTCCTATATAAGCATGTATTTTGTATTGGGAAAGGTTGGTCAATTAGTCAGTTAGACAGTTAGTCAGTTAGTTAGATAGAGAGACAGATAGACAATTAGCTAGTAGTGAATTAGTCGTTCTTTGAGTCGAGCTTTGGTTCTACTATTCAGTTTGTAGTTATCTTAATGTAACCAGTAGCTGCCTCCTTGAGCCTGAATGTAACAATCCACAGGGATTGTGAGAGAGAGAGAGGAAGAGTATATTGTAAGAAGGCAATATAAGAAGAAGAAGAGATCTAAGAGAGAAGGGCTCCCAGTCATGTGTGTCAAGTTTCCCAGAAGATCTCAGGCTGCATAGTAGGTTGCGGTGGAACTATGTTTACTCTCTCAAGCTATAAGACAAAAACTAGTTCCCATGGATGTAGCTTCCCCCCTGGAAGTGAACCACATAAAACCTGTGTGTTGTGTGACTGTTCTTGTGATTGTGTTTTACCTGTTTATTATCTATTATCTGTTACATGAATGTTTCTTATCAGTGATGAATGTATTTATGTTATGCTTCAGTTATAGCGCATAGAAGGTTAAAAGCAAGTTAAATGTATCAAGTAGCCTGTGTATGAGTTTACCAATGCTTGATTCATAATAGTTGACAGTTACAGCGTAAAGTGACTCCGGTATATGATTTCCGCGAGTTCGGTATAGTTGATGTTAGAGTGTTAAATGGAAGAGTTTAAGTGAGTGGTTTAACACCCTTGTGAAGACTAACAGATTCGTTAGACCAGGAAGGAGGTCGCAGGACCTTGAGAGTTGATATGCATATTGAGCCTCATTATAGGACATATTACAGCATAGAAAGGCGATATCGCATTGTCTGGGGAGCTGTGGTGTGAGATATCGCAAGGAAGGAGCTCAACAGAAGAGTAAGTTTGCGCATCGCCAGAGAAGATGCGATGCGATAAGAGTCCACTCCCTATCAGCGCCAGCTAGAAGGAGAGATTGTCCTCACAGAGAGATCTCATTGGCTAAGAAGAGCCGCGAGACCCTAGGATGCTACAAAACTCAGTTGAAGACACCTGAGTCTTCAACCACCCCATTTAAGATCACTTCGGATGAGACTTCAGGCCGCTCTGTGGTTTGTCGCAGAAAGGGCTAGTGAGCTAGGGGTTTTGTTGGTACAGTAAAGTAAACCCGGGTCTGCCCAGCATGAACCAACAAATGGTTCCATTGCCGGTTTTGAACAAATTGAAGAGCTAATGTTCTATTGGCATCCTACTAAAGAAGAAATCAACCAGTGGGTTGGGTCTAAGGAAAGATAATTTGCTGCGACAGAAAACAAGAATCCTAGGCTCAGTACAGAGGACTGGTTACAAAAACATATCTTCACAGATCTGCATGAGATATTTTTTTGCAACCTATGCAAACAAGTTGTATGACTGGTTATCAAAGTTGACTAATCAGAACATATTCAAGAAGAAAAGAAACATTTTCTGGACACCGGAGTTGATTTAGACCATGAGGAGCATAGACAATCCCATTTCACAGGCCATAGACTTCTGGCTTGCAAGTTTGCTGGAAGGATTCATTACTGAGTTTGCAGTTGATCAAAGAAAAAGTTTTAGCGAAGCCGAGAGGTACTTCTTCAAAGGATATCACGGTAAGTACTTAAACTCTTTAAATTCGTCCATTAAGATGTTATTACATGAAAAAGGAGTAATGGATATGTTCTCAGATGCATAAGTTTAGTAAGTGTAATGTCACAAGAGTTTGAGAGTGATTTTGATGAAATTGGATGTACACGTAGTGGTAAGAAATATAAAGTATATTTCAGCTCTTCCTTCGTAGAAGACAGTTCACATCATACTAGAGAACAGAGCCAAAGTAATACAGAAAGACCAGTAGGGGGTATCCCTTACCACCCTTATACCCCACAGAAAACAACCGGGACTTAGAATAATCCCGTAGGAACTACATCTAGTAGTTCACACACAGTACACACTACTGCTACATCACCTACACCTACACCACAGAGTGGTAGTACTACAACAAACCAGAATCCACCATGTAGAAATAGAATGGGGGATGACATGAAGTTACCTACCTTCAAGGGTACAGGGGAATAAGACCCGGAACAACATTGGTTCTTATGTGAAGCCGTATGGACCATTAAAGGGATCCATGATGATAATATTAAACTTGTCCAATTGGTCACTACACTTAGAGATAGAGCCTTAACATGGTATATGAAGTATACAACAGCACCGGCCAGAACGCTCGTACAAGTCAGGACTGCCATGATTAAAGAATTTAAGAAACCTAAGTCTGAGTCACATTGTATCACAGAGCTTAAAGACATCAAACAGTTACCTACATAGTCAATATGGGACTTTGATCATAAATTCAAAGCTCTTATAGACCAGGTCATCTTTGAGTTTGCGCCAGAGCAGCATAAGGAATGGTTCATCGCAGCACTGCATCCGCATTTCAGACTTCCATTAATGCAACAGAGACTCCATATGCAGGATGAAGCATTGGATATGGCAATGAAACTAGAGGCTTCACCTCTAGCTGAGACTAGTATAGGTATGACAAACCTACAGAACTAGTTAGCCAATCTCACGTTACAACTACATGAGATTAAGAAAGGGAAAGAAGTTGCACAAGAACTATGGTGTATAAAGTGTAAAGGACAGGGCCATACTAAAGATAAATGTCCAGTATTTGTTGAGTATTTAGCAAGTGGGGCTCCAAACCCCTTAATACAGAACCAAGGGCCATGGTGTGAACTCTGCAGAATAAGAGGGCATAGACCACAGGAATGCCCTTTACTTCAGAAGTATGTACAAACCCCTAAGAACTTATATTGTAACTTCTGCAAGTCAGTAGGTCATGATGAACATAATTGCCGAGCTTATGATCTCATGATTGAGAGAAGGAATGAATTGTACAGATTCCAGTCAGAAACAACAGGTCCAGCAGTAGGACCACAGCATGAACCAGCTCATGATGGCCGTGGTGGAGGATTCAGAGGAAGAGGCCGTGGAGGAGGCTTTGGTCATGGCCGTGGACCGATCACTTGTTACAATTGTGGAATTGTAGGACATTATGCTAGGGACTGTCAGAACCCTAGTATGACATGTAAGTATTGCAAGTCCTATGATCACCCTATAGAAGAATGTCCGATCTTGATAGCCAATATTAGGGATCCTAAGCCAGCAGTAAACCAAAACATTCATCTTATTGCTACTAAACAAAACGAACCAGAGCCCAAAGTCAATATAGTGACTCGCAGCGGTGCTTCTACTAGTAGGACATCGCATGATGCAGAAAAGAATACAGGTGTGGAGTGGGTGTGCAAAGCAACTAATAAATCAACACCACTCGACCTGCAGAAGAACAAAGAAATGTTTCAGCAAGCAAAAAATTTCTTTACTGAAACTATAGCATCAGGATCACAGGTACTACCTTATAGGGACGTACCGTAGCAAACACCTTGTGGCGTTAGTCTTGTGCAGATATCGCAGGCTACCACATCTGGAAGGTGAGAAGAGGATGAGTCGACAGGAAGTGTACAATCCTTCCTACGGAGCTGCTTGAAACTTGTATGAAATGAGAAATCCATCGGAGAGCTTCCGCGCATCATAGATCAATGTCAACCGTCTTCTTCCATGAATAGTGTGCAGCGGGCTGTTCATAATATTATGGGCCATACAAGAACAGGAAGAGAGATGAGACTCACAGTGCAAATTGGAGAATTTGAAATGAATGAGGTAATCCTAGATTTAGGATCAGAGGTAAATGTTCTGACTAAGCAGACATGGGAACACATGGGTAGCCCTAAGTTATCCAGATCACCTATCCATATGCGCTTAGCTAATCAACAGTGGGTATCACCACTGGGTCGATTACCGCAGGTACCGGTTGATATTGATGGAGTTCGCAACTTTGCAGACTTTGAAGTCATAGAAATTATTCGTGATAGTAGACCATACCCAGCTTTACTAGGTATCAATTGGGCAATCGATAACATGGCTGTTATCAACTTAAAGAAAAGACAAATGGTCTTTGAGGATTGTCAGATCCGGGTCATTGCACCGTTGGATCCTTTTCAGGGTCCTCGCTACATTGAACCTATTAGGGCAGAGGAGGAGGTGCACAACATGGAAAGCCTTTATCAGATGACTGCTAATCAGAGTGATTACATCAACCCTACCACAGAAGGAAATATCAGTTGGTGATGCGACAGCTCATGTGCATCAGATTCGGAGGTTGGTTTATAAAATTGGCACAATAGACTTTACAAAGTCTCAGCTCACAGATGTGCGTTTATGACTAAGTCACTACATTGGATTGGCACAGAGAGTATTGACATTCCATCGTTTCATGGATTAGTGGATGTTAATGAATTTTTATAGTAGTTTGAACAAGAAATTCCTCAGGAGCAGAGGATGACAACTATGGACCTTGCAGTAAAAGCCACACTTGCAAGATGGTGGTATGCATATAGAGAACATATCGCATCATGGGATGATCTTAAGAGACTGATGGTGATCATATTTTCTAATGAAAAGGAGCCTTTACAATAGAAATACACAGGAGAGAGTGACCCTAGGTCACATATTCATATTTGCAAACAGAGTTGGTCGAACATTCCAGAGGATGAATGGGTTCACCTATTCATTCACACTTTAGAAACAATTCCAAGGAATTGGTACACTGAGACAGAGTTGCGCAGAGGAACCATCACATGGCCACCTATGATAGACAGATTCCTACTCACTTTCACTTTTGAATATGAGTATCCAAGCATTGATCAGGCTCTAGATGTAATAAAGACTAAGATATTTGATGACTATACCCTATCAGTGCTTGCTCAGCCTGATTGGGCCAGATAGTTGGAACATGCACTAGAGTGTTACAACTTCGTAGTAGAGCTAGATGATGAGGGTGAGAATCCTCGCAGTGTCAACATTCCTGAGTCAAAAGGGACTCGCGACGTTGATGGACCGAGACTAGAAATTCCCGCTATTATAGAACCTATGAAGATTAAAAAGATCAATATTGGCACAGAAACAAAACCTAAGTTTGCCTCTATTGGAGACTATTGGGATGATAAAACAGTAGCACACATCGCAGATCTCTTACATGACTATCAGGACCTATTTCCCACTAAGTTCACAGAGATTAAGGGAATAGTAGGATATTTGGGAGTCATGCGCATACCATTGAAAGAGGATGCTAGGCCAGTTAAGCAGCGTCCATACAGATTGAATCCTCACTATAAAGAAAAAGTTAAGGATGAAATTGATAAGATGCTAGCAGCAGGCATCATTGAACCTATATAAGAGAGCGAATGGGTTAGTCCCATGGTCGTGCAGGAAAAGAAAACCAAAGGAGAAATCAGGATTTGTGTCAACTTGCACAAACTCAACAATGCATCACTTCATGACCCATTTTCGACACCTTTCACTAATGAAGTTTTAGACAATGTGGGAGGACAGGAGGTCTACTCCTTCACTGATGGCTTTTTAGGCTATCACCAGATCATAATCCATTTAGAGGATTGACATAAGGCCACCTTTGCGACAGAATGGGGCTCATTCCAGTACATGGTAATGCCCTTTGGTCTTAAAAATGCACCAGCTATCTTTTCTAGAGTAGTAGTTGTTGTATTCAAGGAATACATCCATAAATTCTTAGAAGTCTATTTTGATGATTGGACTATATTTGGATTAATCGACAAGCATATAGGAGATTTAAGGCTCATGTTAGAGAAATGTAGACAATATCAGATTTCTCTTAACTTGAAGAAATGTATATTCTGTGCGCCATTTGGTATTTTGTTGGGTCATATTGTTTACAGACAAGGTAGCAAGGGCAGAGGCCTTTAGACTCGCTTCAACACAGATGAAGAGTCGCATAGATGATGCACAGTCATTACTAGCCGATGCGACGAAGACATGGTCGAAGCTAGATGAGCTCCCAGATAGACTGGAATTGCAGCAGAGTATCCAGAACATAGAGAGAACCACAACAGCAATAAAGGAAGAAGTCAAGAGCTTAGGAGCTCTTGCAAAGATGAAGAAGATGACAAAGATGAACCATTTGCAACAGGAAGCGTAGCAGTTAAGAGAAAAAGAGATACAGTTTAATAATCTTCTTTAGCCATATCAGGAACAACTCGCAGAGCTGGTCGATGCAGTTGAGCAGAAGGTTAAGGAGTTCACTACAAGAAAAAGTGATATTTATGATACAGAAGACTCCATCATTAGTCAAGCTACGCTTGAAACGACACAAGAGTGTGTCACAGTTATGGATAAAGAAGTCGCAGGACTTCGGGAAAGACTTACAAGGACTTCGTAGGAAGCCAAGGAGAAGCTATAGCAAGAGAAACCAGTTGTTAGTGGCTCAGGGATGAGCCACAAGTAAGTGTTAGGGGACTGTTTTAGCAGGGCCCCGCAGCTATAGGAAAATATGCTATATCAGAAGAAGAAGTCAAAGGAAATAGTACCCGAGCGGTTGAGAAGAGAGAGCTCAACCACTGTACTTAAGGCAGTGGTGAAGATAGGAGGGCTCAGCTACCCTCATAAAGGAAAAGGAGCAATGGGCCGAGGTATTGAAGACAAAGGACAGAAGAGGACTGTAAAGGAAGCGACACCCATACCCACGATCAGCACCGGGAAGCATGGAAGACTACAGAAAGCTATGGTGTGACGGTAAGCGGCTTCCCACAGTACAGATGCGTCGACTGTCACAGTTAGGGTTTTTGGGTTACTGTTGGGAAAGGCCCACAGTGTTGTAACAGGGCGAGACCTTCGGGCCTCCTATATAAGCATGTATTTTGTATTGGGAAAGGTTGGTCAATTAGTGAGTTAGACAGTTAGTCAGTTAGTTAGACAGAGAGACAGATAGACAATTAGCTAGTAGTCAGTTAGCCATTCTTTGAGTCGAGCTTTGGCTCTTCTAGTTACTCTATAGTTATCTTACTGTAACCAGTAGCTGGCTCCTTGAGCCTGAATGTAACAATACGCAGGGATTGACAATCCGCACGGATTGTGAGAGAGAGAGAGGAAGAGTATATTGTAAGAAGGAAATATAAGAAGAAGAAGAGATCTAAGAGAGAAGGGCTCCCGGTTGTGTGTGTGGATTTTCCCAGAAGATCTCAGGCTGCATAGTAGGTTGCAGAGGAACTGTGTTTACCCTCTCAAGCTATAAGATAAAAACCAGTTCTTGTGGACGTAGCTTCCCCCCTAGAGGTGAACCATGTAAAACCTGTGTGTTGTGTGACTGTTCTTGTGATTGTGTTTTACCTGTTTATTATCTGTTATCTGTTACATGAATGTTGCTTATCAGTGATGAATGTATTTGTGTTATGCTTCAGTTATAGCACATAGAAGGTTAAAATCAAGTTAAATGTATCAAGTATCTTGTGTATGAGTTTACCAATGCTTGATTCATAATAGTTGACAGTTACAGCGTAAAGTGACTCTGGTATATGAGTTCCGTGAGTTCAGTATAGTTGATGTTAGAGTGTTAAACAGAAGAGTTTAAGTGAGTGGTTTAACACCCTTGTGAATACTAACAGAGTCATTAGACCAGGAAGGAGGTTGCAGGACCTTGAGAGTTGATACGCATATTGAGCCTCATTATAGGACATATTACAGCATAGAAAGGAGATATTGCATCGTCTGGGGAGCTGTGGTGTGAGATATCACAAGGAAGGAGCTCAACAGAAGAGTAAGTTTGCACATCGCCAGAGAAGATGCGATGCGATAAGAGTCCTCTCCCTATTAGCGCCAGCTAGAAGGAGAGATCGTCCTCGCAGAGAGATCCCGTTGACTAAGAAGAGCCGCGAGACCCTAGGATGCTACAAAACCCAATTGAAGACACTTGAGTCTTTAGCCACCCCATTTAAGATCACTTCGGGTGAGACTTCAGGCCGCTCTGCGGTCTGTCGCCGAAAGAGCCAGTGAGCTAGGGGTTTTGTTGGTACAGTAAAGTATACCTAGGTCTGCCTAGTCATGAACCAACAACTGGAAAAACCCTTTGTTTTTGTTACTTGGCCTACAGTAGCCGAACTGCAAACTGGACGGATTCCCTATACCAAACAATCACGGGCTAGTTGGGAACGTTGACCGGGGAGAATTTGTTGCTATTGTTTCCTATCAATTTCTAGGCCTCAATAGTTTCTGGTGCTATAAGGAGGGACACCAGTGCATGGCTGGCCAAGGAAATCCATTTCCTCAAAATAACTCCACCAATAATAGTTTTGAAAGCAGTTTATTTCCTGATCCAAATACTGAAGAGAATAGAGAACATTTGTTTTCTTTGGACAACCAAGTAGTCAGTGATCTATAAAGACACAAAAGGACTTATTTAAAGAGTATTGGAGGATTACCTACTATCCTTGATTTACCCCGAAGAGAATACAAGAAGAAATATCGTCCCATCTTGGAAGATTCAGTGTTGTTTGGAGATTTGAAAGAGTTAATAGAATTGCATTACATGAAGTTGTTTAGCCTTTGAATCAAGTAGACCCAAACACACCTTACTGTTCTCCCATGCATACTCCCATTCCTTCACCTCCTCACTCTCCACCCAGACTCATGGCGGGCATTAATGGCAATCAGCCACTTAACCCACCTAATCCACCACCGGCTTGGAAAGCTAGATCACCCTTGAACTTAACACCTCTGTTGCATGACTTACCTCAAGCTTTTGAAAATATGCTGCCCAAGTATGATCCAAATGAGAAGATGTTAGTAGATGACCATTTAAAAAGTTTTTATTTGGAAATAGAAGGATTGAGGGCTGGGGAACATGAGGATGTCGTTTGTATAATTTTTCTGCATGCCCTTAAAGGAGCAGAAACAGCATGGTATTTTGGTTTTCTTGCAAACTCTATCCTAGATTGGGAAACCTTTGAAAGGATTTTCAAAAGTAAATATGCAACCCAAAAAACTCATGCGACTCTCATGAAAGGACTGTGCGTATTAAATAAAGAAAAAAAAGAGAAGGTCCATAATTTTACCCAAAGATTTGCAGCTTATCTTAAGAATTTTTCTGAAGCTGACAAACCCTCGGATAAAGTTTTGATTGAGTATTATACTTCATCTCTAGGACCCGAGTTGGCCATGTTTTCCAAAATGAAAGCCAAACCTACGCTAGAAGAGACTTATGAAGAAGCTGAAAGAGTGGAGGCTGGAAAGGAAAGTATCGAAGACTATCCTGAGCAGCCAGGAGAAAGAGTTGTTGGGAGGAAAGATTTGTTATTTACTAAGCCTAAAGAGGAGCAATCACCAGACTTTGAAGGAATGCAAAATATGATGCAGAAGCTCTCTAACAGAATAATAGACTTGGAAAAGGAAAAGGAAGCCCAATAGTTTTATAATCCTTATTACAAGAAAAGGGAAGGTAACAATCAATCCCAACCCCCTCCACACGGCCCTGCATCGATGAACCTAATGGAGGTGGGGATGGATAACTTTTGCAGTTTTCACCAACAACCCCATTCTGAAAAGAATTGTCCTCAATGGATAAATTCAATGACATTGGTTATGAATCAGCCCTTGGATTCCAAATTAACCGAGGATAATGATGAAGTAGGAAAAGAAAACAATAAATCAAAATAAAAACAAGAGGATGAGGCCATGGTTTTATGGGACTGTGTATCGTTGTTTGATGCTGAGGAAGAAAAGGATATGAGACATGAAGATATCCTGGAAACAAATGTAACGACAAGAAGCCAGGGGTTGATTAAGGAGAACAATCTTATGCTCCTAAAGATTAAGAAACTTCAAAAGAATGTTAATAAATTTAAAAAAAAAACTCCTCAGCTAATAAAATGCCGGAATTTACCCCCACCAGTCAAAATCAAAGACAGATCAACATGCCTACTAAACCCATTGAAGAGAAAATAAATAATGTTAAAACTAATCTCACAGAACATAAGATGGATTATGACATCGTGGAGGATATAAAAAAGGTAAGGGAAAATATCTCTTTATTTGAGATGTGCAATGTGCCACAGTAGAAAGGAAAGTTATTGAAAGCACTTGAAATATCAGAGGAGAAACTTCCCACTAACAATCAGCCCCAAGAAGAAGAAATTGGTGAAGCAAGTGCAGGAGGTAAGCCTAAATGCAAGACTCCACCTTTTCTCCTGAATTTTGAAATTTTCAACC
Organism: Pseudotsuga menziesii; assembly: GCA_001517045.1. Classification (NCBI taxonomy): domain Eukaryota; kingdom Viridiplantae; phylum Streptophyta; class Pinopsida; order Pinales; family Pinaceae; genus Pseudotsuga; species Pseudotsuga menziesii. The sequence goes on along the minus strand of LPNX010990076.1, from coordinate 10,270 downwards.
ACAATGTGCACAACTGTCTAGTAGACTTAGGGGCATCAGTCAATGTTATGCCACTGTCGGTATGCAAAAAGATAAATGGAAAACCTAACCCATCTACCTGGAGGGTCATTTAGTTGGATAGAATGAATGTGAAGGTAATTGGGGAAATGGAGGATGTTCTCATTCGCTTATCTTCAAATGATAAGGTATATCAATTCATTGACATTGTGGTAGCTGACATACCTGAAGCTTATGGACTTGTTTTGAGCAGATATTTGTCGACAAAGCTAAGTGGATATTTTTCCTCGGACTGGTCACATCTATGGATACCTTATAAAGGAATCCCAAATAAAATTAAAGTTTTAAGGGAGCCCCACATGAGACACAATGTTACTCAGTTCGAGGAAAAAAGTGAACCTGTGAATTTTGTTTTGGGAAATTACTTTATTGAGCTCGAACCGAGAAACTATTAAGCGGAAGAAGCTAGGAATACATCAGATGCTTAGCCTGATCTCCTTCATTTTTCACAGGCTGATGAAATCGATTGTAAAATAGTAGACTTAGCTGTAGATGTAGATGTTGTTTCGTGCACAGTAGTGGTAAGCGATTTTTGGACGATTTTCTTTGATGGGTCTAAAAATTTGGAGGGATTAGGAGCCGGATGTTTCCTGATTGATCCTAAGAAAAATAAACATTTTCTTTCATGTAGGTTAGAGTTTGAATGCACCAATAACAAATCCAAATATGAAGCACTAGTTCAGGGACTAAGAAAAGCAATTGAATTAAAGGTAGAAAATCTGAAAGTGTATGGGGATTCTGAAATAATTGGAAAACAAATTCAAAATCAAATACATTGCATTTCTCCTCATTTAAAATCTTATCAAAATGAAGTATGGGATCTGCTTAAATATTTTCATGCATTTAACATTGTATTGATTCCTAGACTTAAAAATGCAGCAGGTGACTTGTTGGCCACCTTAGCTGTGAGGCTTGTGCCCTCTAATAACTGATGTTCTATTGAATTGCTTTTCAGGCCTTTGGTTCCAAATATGATTACCAATCTATGAGTTTTTGATGATGATCAGCAGATTCTAGAATTCCTGACAAATGACGAGAACTTCAAAGGGTCGATTATTGATAATGAAGAACATCAAGACGAGCTAAAATTTGATAATTTTATTCCTAAAGGAGTTAGGAATTTAGAGCGAATGTTTGATCTAAACGAGAAATTTAGAAGGCCAACAAATGTGAAGACTCATAGCTCATCTCTACAGTTCAAGTTAATTAATTTAGGGACTGAAATTGAGCCTAAATATGTGAATTTGGGAAAATGTTTCTCTCCAGGTGAAAGAAATAAGTTCATAAGTCTGTTCAAACAATACAAATATGTTTTCACCTGGACGTATGAAGATCTGAAGACATATGACACCAATATTATTCAGCATGTTATCCCCATCAGATCCGGGGTCAATCCCTATCAACAGCCTTTAAGGAAAATGCATCCAAAACTAGAGCCTCTAATTCAGAATGAAGTAAAGAAGTTGTTGGATGCTAGAATTATCTTCAAAGTTAGACACTTGGAATGGGTTTCAAATATGGTACCGATAAGGAAGAAATCCAGAGAAATTAGACTATGTGTGGATTTCAGAAATTTAAATCGCGCTTCGGATAAAGGCAATTATCATGTCCCACCCATGGAATAGATATTGCAAATGGTTTCGGGTTCTGAATTATTTTCTTTATTAGATGGATTCTTAGGCTACAATTAAGTGTTAGTTGCTGAAGAAGATAGACTTAAAACTACATTCAAAACCAGATGGGGGAATTTTGCTTACAGAAGGATGCCCTTTGGTCTCAAAAATGCTGTAGCTACTTTCCAGAGGGCTATGGACATAGCTTTCCATGGTCTGATTGGCCGCAGTGTTGTAGTATACCTCGATGACATCACAATATTATCAAAGAAAAGGAGGAACACGCATTCCATCTAAAACAAATTTTTGAACGCTAATGAAAATATGGTATCTCATTAAACCCCAAGAAGTGCGTGTTTTCCGTTACCGAGGGTAAGCTACTGCATCACGTGGTTTCTAAGAAGGGGATCTCGATAGACCCAGAGAGGATCAAACTATCAAACAGATTCCCTTACCCCATAATAAAAAGGGCATGCAATCATTTATGGGGACAATAAATTTTGTGTGAAGGTTTGTGCCAGATTTCACTCAAATTGTTAAACCTTTGCAGCAAATGGTAAAGCAAAGTGTACAATTCAAGTGGATTGATGTAGAGAAGAATGAATTTAGTAAAATAAAGACAGCTGTAGTGCACGCAGCTTCCCTCAAAGTTCTGGATTTTGAGAAAGATTTTATTTTATACACTTTCGCATATGACGATTCACTAGCAATGGTGCTTACCTAGAAGGAAGATGGGGGACATGAGTTCCCCATATCATTTATGAGCACTGGTCTTCAAGGGGATGAATTGAATTACCTAGCTATGGATAAATAATATTACGCAGTGTTCAAAGTGGTAAAACAATTCATACCATTTATACTTAAGAACCGGACAAAGGTAATAGTTCCACACCCAGTTGTGAGGTCTCTTTTCATACAAAAGGAGTTAGGAGAAAGAAGAGGCAACTGGGTAACAACTCTACAGGAGTATGACCTCAAATTCAAGCCAGCCTCCATAGTTAAAGGGAAAGGATTGTGCAAACTAATGACTGAAAGTAAAGACAATGAAGAACATGACTGGGAAGACGAAGTTGAGTTACATTTGATGGATGTATGTCCTCTTTTCATATCTCTGGAATCCTGGTATCGAGACCTTGTGCATTACCTTCAAGAGGGATTATTACCAGAACAATGGAATTCTAATCAAAGAAGAGCATTGTGTCTTAAATCAGCCTCATATCAGATTGTTGAAGGAATATTATTCAAAAAAAATTATGATGGAGTTCTTCTTAGATGCTTAGAGAAAGAAGATGTGAAGAAAGTCAATATAGACTTACATGATGGGCCTGCTGGAGGACATTTCTCCAGAGATACAATAGCTCATAATATTCTCAGAGCCAGATACTATTGGCCCACACTGTTCAAAGATGCACATGCCCATGTCTGAAACTGTGACATCTGTCAAAGGTGTGGTTGAAGACAAGTTAAAGCAGTAGGACCATTAAAGCCTTTGATGATAACATAACCTTTTAAGAATTAGGGGATGGATATCATTGGAGAGATAAAGCCAAATTATTCCTTGCAACACAAGTATATTCTGACGGCAACCGATTACTTCACTCATTGGGTCGAAGCCATTCCGTTGCATAAATTGAATGAAGATGTGGTCATGGACTTCTTGCAAGATCATATTATGACCAGGTTTGGAGTTCCAATTTCTCTAGTTTTCAATAATGCTACTTATTTTTCCTCTATTATATTAACTGCATTTGCTCATGAAAAAGGAATTAAGTTGCATTACTCTGCAAATTATTATCCACAAGGAAATGGTTTGGCTGAATATTCGATCAAGAATCTGATTAGAATCTCAAAAAATACTATGATAGAAAACTAGAGAAGTTGGCATTCAGCATTGCTAAATGCTCTTTGGGCTGATAGGGTCACCCCCAAGACTTCATTAGGTGTGTCCCCATATACCCTTGTTTATGGAAAAGAGGCCATTCTACCCCCCAATATCATGCTACCCTCTTCCATAATAGCTCAAGAATCAAGAGGATTAGATAATGAAGTCTTGCAGATGAGGATACATAATCTTTTGAAGGCAGAGGAATCTAGATCCAGGGACAGAGAATCTTTTGAACAAGAACATGAGGTAGTGAAGAGGTGGTTTGATAAGCACAAAGCTAGGACAAAATAATTTGAGGTGGGAGATTTGATTCTTAAGTGGGATCACCATCATGATGAGAAGGGAAAGCACACAAAATTTCAACAGTTATGGGTAGGCCCTTTCCAGATTGCGACAAAGCTTGGCCCCTCAACCTATAAGTTGCAGGATTTACAGGGATGGGAAGAGAACTTACCAGTAAATGGTTTAGTTCTTAAACCTTATTTTTCTTGATGTTGTTTTATTTTGTTCAGTTTTGTACATAAATAATTGACTTGTTTTGCCACTTTGATTTGTTCTTTTCCTGTTTGTTTAGTGTAGTTTTCTTCTGATTCCAATAAAGGAAGCAAACTTTTGGTTGCATTGAGAGCATTAGAACCCTTGATAAACTGAGATTCTTTAGGCATTAGACTCTATCTTATTGTTTGAATCTGTTGGAATTTCTTCTAGTAACTAGTTTTCCTAAAATGTATATGAACACATTGAGGTCTAGCGTAATCCTTGACAATACTGAAAATCAAAAGGTCTGGAATACTATTTCAAGGCTCCATCCATTTCACATCTAAAACATCCTAGGGGGTAAATAGTATATTATATCTAAATGATCCCATGGTAGGAATTGAATGTTAAAGGGCTAATCAGAGTCAGAACTCCTAAGAAAGAAAATATCATCGAAACAAAGTACTGAATTATATGCGTACAGATTGCCAAAAGTTTGTCTTCATCTGTGAGCTGAAAATTAAATGCATCTCTCACACAAAAGGACACTATGGATAGAAGAGCCTGAATAAAATTCAGAAGAAAAGGCATCAGGAGGACTCAAAAGGACATAAAGTCCACAAACGAAAAATTCCAAGTGGCATGGGAATGGGGAACAAACGAATATTTCTGTTTACCATGTGTTACAATCTTGTGGCGTCTAAGCTGGAAGCTACCCAAAGACAAAGTCAAAACGAAATCCGCCTACTTAAGCCTCAAAACAGTTATCCTAACCTTCAGATTTTGGTTTCCATTCCCTAAAATATTGGACTATCATCAATGATTACAAGTACATATATGTGACATTATGGGAATCCAGACAACTAGAAGAATTCAAAATGTCGGTTTCACTGTTAAACAATCTGTTGCTTAAGGAGGAGTTTATTCAGAGATTTGGGTTCACCAGTGAGCCGCCAATTGTTGCAGCCGCAATTTTTCCCAAATTTCTAAAATTTTTGGACCCTCCTTGTTAATTCTGTTTGCTCCACTCTGCTACATGTTTGGATTGTTTAAAGCCAAGTTTTCTTGCTATTAGGGATTTCGTTTGGGTCTGTGCATGCTTTGGACTGTAAGGATTAGCAGTTTTTACGATGTTTTATCATGAGGTTTAAAGTGGGATTGTTATTTCCCATTTTTCAGAGGTCAGTCCGCGTTGTATTGTTGGAAAATAGACCTCACTTTTGATTTTTTCTGAAAAAGTTATGACTTTGGTCAGAGGCCGCAGGATGATTGAGTTCAGCCATTGCGGCCCTAGAATAGACTAATTGCCTGTCATACTATTTTTCTTTTTGTCGATGTCCTATTCTTTGTTTCTCCAATGTTGACTAGTCATCGGGTTTTCTTGACCTTTTATCTTTCGCCGTTGTGGCTATGTATCTCACTAACTATTCAATTCCTGTAGAGGATCTGACCCCCGACGTTTTATCGTGCCAATTTTTGTCTGTGTGTCGGAACCCCTATATTGTAGGATACCCGTCATTGTGGCTGCGTAGCCCACTAATGAACTGATGTCAAGTGTTTCGATCTACCGATGGGGGTTTTTATATGCCCGTTTCTTAATCGTTTTCCTACCTATTGTTTTGAAATCATTTTTGTTTTGTAAGAGACCTGTGTGCCTTGTTTAGGTTGAGTTTGCACATAAGAACCTAGCTCTGGTCTTCTCTTCTTTAGTACTCATTTTATTAATATTATGGTTTATGTTTATTAAAGATAGTCAGAATAAATGATGAATTCTTGTTTGATCATAGACAGACATGGCAATTTTTCTTAGATCCCTTCGAAGATTATTGCGGTGAAAAAGGTGTAGTTGGAGGACAAAGCATGTTAAAGCATAAGGCAGCAGAGTCGTTTCTCGAGGAAGAAAATTATAAGGGTCTGAAGAGGGACCGAGGAATGGTAGAGTGTAATCATTAGAGATAAAAGGCTCTGACTTGGGCATTCCAGTAGTTACCGAGCTATGCCCGTTTTTTGTAAAATTCTTTATTTGAAATGTAACATTGAATCATGAGCATTGGCTAAATGACAAGACTGGAGATCAAAATGGTCATGGGGAAACTAAAAGGTTTTGAGCTGGTTCTTGTATAAATACAGAAAGGAAAGAGTGAGGAGGGGCTTTTTCCCGAAGAGATTTGTGAACTACTTGTTGTAAGAGGAACTACTTCGTTTTGCAATAATAAAATTACAATTTTGCCTATTGGAGAAAGTGCTATGTGGAATGTTCAAATGTGATGAAATGAACAATGTTGAAAGGGAACTATTTATTTTTCAGCTGTGTTTCATTAACTGTGAGATCGTTCTAACTTTCTGAACCTATGTTCTTATATGAAAGTTCTCTGGTTTATTTTGTGATAATTTCCACTATGAGTAATGAATGTTTTAATAGATGACGAGCTATCTTGTTGTGTATATCTTTATTCATGTTTATGTGTTTTGATTCTAAGAATAGCTATCTATGATTTATCTTAACATATGAACAGTATTACATTACTCATGAATTGATAATCTTGCTCCCTAGGGACAGCTTAGTTAATATTGTTTTTTTTCAATTTGTGTGTGATTAAGATGCGAGAGAGTCTAAGATGAGAGGTAAGAACTTGCACATCACATTGTGGCCACTCCTCGCATTCTTCATTGATATGCATCTTATATAGGCACTTTCATATCATACTTAAAGTCAAAAATACAAAAAATATACACGGTGGACCGGGCCGCAACCGGTAAAACCCTTTGTTTTTGTTACTTGACCTATGGTAGCCGAACCGCAAACTCGACGGATTCCCTATACCAAACAGTCAAGGGCTAGTTTGGAACATTGACTGGGGAGAATCCCTTGTTGTTGTTTCCTACAAATTTCTAGGCCTCAACAATTTCTGGCGCTAGAAGGAGGGCCACCAGTGCATGGCTGGTCAAGGAAATCCATTTCCTCGAAATAACTCGACTAGCGATAGTTTTGAAAGCAGTTTATTTCTTGATCGAAATACTGAAGAGAATAGAGAAAATTTGTTTTCTATGGACAACCAAGTAGTCAATGATCTGAGAAGACACACATGGGCTTATGTAAAGAGTATTGGAGGATTACCTACTATCCCTGATTTACCCCGAAGAGAATACAAGAAGAAATATCGTCCCATCTTGGAAGATTCAATGTTGGTTGGAGATTTGGAAGAGTTAGTAGAAGTAGCATTACAGGAAGTTGTTTAGCCTTTGAATCAAGTAGGCCCAAAAACACCTTACTGTTCTCTCATGCATACTCCCGTTCCTTCACCTCCTCACTCTCCACCCAGACTCATGGCAGGCGTTAATGCCAATCAGCCACTTAACCCACCTAATCCACCACCGGCTTGGAAATCCAGATCACCCTTGAACTCAACACCTCCGTTGCATGACTTACCACAAGATTTTGAAAAGATGCTGCCCAACTTTGATCCAAATGAGAAGATGTTAGTAGATGACCATTGACAAAGTTTTTATTTGGCAATAGAAGGATTGAGGGCTCGGGAACATGAGGATGTCATTTGTAGACTTTTTCCACATACCCTTAAAGGAGTAGCAGCATCATGGTATTTTGGTTTGCCTACAAACTCTATCCCAGACTGGGATACCTTTGAAAGGATTTTCAAAAGTAAATATGCAACCCAAAAAACTCATGTGGCTCTCATGAAAGTACTGTGCACCTTAAATAAATAAAGAAAAGAGAAGGTGCATAGTTTTATCCAAATATTTGCAGCTTATCTTAAGAATTTTTCTGAAGCTGACAAACCCTTGGATAAAGTTCTGATTGAGTATTATAATTCAGCTCTAGGACCCCAGTTGGCCATGTTTTCCAAAATGAAAGCCAAACCTACGCTAGAAGAGACTTATGAAGAAGCCGAAAGAGTGGAAGCTGAAAAAGGAAAGCATTGAAGACTATCCTGAGCAATCGGGAGAAAAAGTTGTTGGGAGGAAATATTTGCTATTTACTAATCCTAAAGAGGAGCAATCACCAGACTTTGAAGGAATGGAAAAGATGATGAAGAAGCTCTCTAACAGAATAATAGACTTGGAAAAGGAAAAGGAAGCCCAAAAGTTTTATAAGCCTTATTACAAGAAAAGGGAAGATAACAATCAATCCCAACCCCCTCCGCACGACCCTGCATCGATTAACTTAACGAAGGTGGGGATGGATAACTTTTGCCATTTTCACCAAAAACCACATTCTGAAAAGAATTTTCCTCAATGGATAAATTCAATGACGTTGGTTATGAATCAGCTGTTGGATTCCAAATTAACCGAGGATAATTATGAAGTAGGAAAAGACAATAATAAATCAACAAAGAAAAAGAGGATGAGGCCATGGTTTTATGGGACTGTGTATCGTTGTTTGATGATGAGGAATAAAAGGATCTAAGACATGAAGATATCATGGAAACAAATGTAACGACGAGAATCCAGGGTTTTATTAAGGAAAACAGTCTTATGCTCCCAAAGATTAAGAAACTTCAAAAGAATGTTAAGAAATTTCAAAAAAACTCTTGAGCTAATAAACTCCCAGAATGTACCCCCACCAGTCAAAATCAAATATAGATCAACATGCCTACTAAACCCATTGAAGAGAAAATAAATAATGTTAAAATGAATCTCACGGAACATAAGATGGATTATGACATCGTGGAGGATATCAAAAAGGTAAGGGAAAATATCTCGTTATTTGAGATGTGCAATGTGTCGCAGTAGAAAGAAAAGTTATTGAAAGCACTTGAAATATCAGAGGAGAAACTTCCCACTGATAATCATCCCCAAGAAGAATAAATTAGTGAAGCAAGTGCGGGAGGTAAGCCTAAATGCAAGGCTCTACCTTTTCTGCTGACTTTCGAAATTTTCAACCACAACGTGCACAACTGTCTAGTAGACTCAGGGGCATCAGTCAACGTTATGCCACTGTCGATATGAAAAAAGATAAATGGACAACCTAAACCATCTACCTGGAGGTTCATTGAGTTGGATAGAATGAATGTGAAGGTAATTGGGGAAATTGAGGATGTTCTCATTCGCTTATCTTCAAATGATAAGGTATGTCAATTCATTGACATTGTGGTAGCTGACATACCTAAAGCTTATGGACTTGTTTTGAGTAGATATTTGTCGACAAATATGAGTGGATAATTTTCCTCGGACTGGTCACATATGTGGATACCTTATAAAGTAATCCCAAATCAAATTAAAGTTTTAGGGGAGCCCCACATGAAACACAATGTTACTTAGTTCGAGGAAAAAAATGAACCAGTGAATTCTGTTTTGGGAAATTACTTTATTGAGCTAGAACTGGGAAACTATCAAGCGGAAGAAGCCGGGGATACATCAGATGCTCAACTTGATCTCCTTCATTTTTCACAGGCTGATGAAATCGATTGTAAAATAGTAGACTTAGCTGTAGATGTAGATGTTGTTTCGCACATAGTAGTGGTAAGCGATTTTGGGACGCTTTTCTTTGATGGGTCTAAAAATTTGGAGGGGTCAGGAGCTGGCTGTGTCCTGATTGATCCTAAGAAAAATAAACATTTTCTTTCATGTAGGTTAGAGTTTGAATGCACCAATAACAAAGCCAAATATGAAGCATTAGTTCAGGGACTAAGAAAAGCAATTGAATTAAAGGTAGAAAATCTAAAAGTGTATGGGGATTCTGAAATAATTGTAAAAAAAATTCTAAATCAAATACATTGCATTTCTCCTTAGTTAAAATCTTATCAAAATGAATTATAGGATCTGCTTAAATATTTTCATGCAATTAACATTGTATCAATTCCTAGACCTAAGAATGTGGTGGCTGACTTGTTGGCCACCTCAGCTGCAAGGCTTGTGCCCTCTAATAACCGGTGTTCTATTGAATTGATTTTCAGGCCTTTGGTTCCAGATATGATTACCAATCTATGAGTTTTTTTATGATGATCAGTAGATTCTATAATGCTTGACAAATGACGAGACCTTCAAAGGGGCAATTATTAATGATGAATAACATCAAGCCGAGCTAAAATTCGATAATTTTATTCCTAAAGGAGTCAGGCCTTGTTGGAAGCCAGCAACAACCTCTTCATTTCTTGATAAAATGAAGAGAGATCAGCTATTATATGATTTATCAAATTAAAATTATAAAAGAGCACCTTCAGAATCTTTGATTCTGAAGGTGTTCTCAATCAAAAAGAAATGATTTAATGATCTCAGG
>LPNX010990031.1:331304-353985 GCA_001517045.1 Pseudotsuga menziesii | reverse complement strand
GATAAACAAAAGATGAGAAAATAACACAACTACACAAATGCGGTTTTCTGATTAATCCTACCATGAATCTCTTTCCCCTTGCGGGTCACTCGGGAAATCATGGGGTAAGTATTATGATTACTTTTGAAAATAAGATATGGAATATGGAATTAACAACAAGATCAAATATACTACCCTACCAATCAGATAAATTCTAGTAGAAGAAAATAAGCAGAAAAAGACGAAAAAGGCACCGACGCAAATCCCCTCGGGGGGGATGGGGAATGGGATCGAAAGAGCCTATTCAAAGGATGATTTTATTACAGAGGTTACAATATCAAAGCACTGATAAATAGAGCTTTATTGGTCCTTATATAGGCTGAAACCAAGATATTACAGTGTATACAAAAATATTACAAATTATGTGACAAAAGAGAGACCCCTGGGGGGATTTGAGCGCTCCAAAAGCCACTTTGGACAGCATCTTCCTTTCTTCTCTGTCAGACCTACTAAATGACAGCGAGTGAATTAGAATAAAAAATGCCCCAAAACACTTTAAGAGTGCCTTTGGGTCAGCCTACTTTATCTCAAAAAATTAATGAAATTAAACTAGCTAAACCGACGAAAAGGGAACCAAGGAAAGCAATATTTCCTTGGGATCTTGGCCTGCCGTTTGTGCAGCAAATTAACAGCACTGATATTGCAGAGTATTGAAATTATTGAACAGCAAATGAAACTACCTTAACAGCAAGCTATGAATTTTTCAATAAACTACTTGCGAAACTAAGGCAATTTTAGCTAGATCTCTTGAATTTGAACTTTATGTGCACAATGAAACTAAGATCTAGAGAATTGAAGGGATCTTGATATTTATATATATGTATGCTTTTATTTATGAGATAGATCATATTTAAAAAGAAACCTTAAAGTAACCAGTTTGAGAAAAGTTTAATAATTTTTAAAGGAGGAAGAGAGAGAAAGAGTGTTGGTTTCCTTGAAGATCCACAGTAGAGCTTTCAGGTGGAATGCCGAGGGACTATGCATTTGAAATGTTTTGAAGAGAATGAAGAAGTAAACTAGATCAGCATTCTATCCAAAGTGTGAACCTGCAACTCAGCTGAAATCAAAGAACTTGCCAAGAAACTTGTGAGATCCGACTAGTACATACAAAGAGATTCAAGATAACATGCATATAAGCTTATAGGACATGCTAAATCTAGAGCTATAAACATGCATCCAAGGAGAGTGACAGCCAATAAACTTATTGAACAACACCTTTCCTATCAAGATTGTAATAAGCTAATTACCAATCTTAACCACAGATCTACAAGAAAATAGCAAGAAATGACCACAGATACAGGTTACCTCAGTAAAACAATGGAAATAATCATCCACACATGCAATGGCACCACACCATATTGCCTCCAAAGCTTTTCTTTATTTCAAATGAGAATTACAACAATACAATAGCAGCAGCACCTCAATCCCAGTTCTAACTAGCTTGGAAGAGGAGGCTGTGCCTGGATATATACAATTTGCAGGCCATCTAGCCCAGGGGGGGCGCAATTACTCATGGAATCAAGTGAAATCAACTAATGGAGAGTCCATCAATGCCTGATCTGTGTCTAGCTGAGCCAGATCTGAGTCTCACTGAGTGCAACTGTCAATCGGGGGGCTGATATGACTGACACCTCAACCTGTTGACTGAAGAATCCACCAAAAATCATCCACTTGATCCAAAAACGTGATGAGGAGAGAGGGAGGGCGAAATTCCTCATAAAGGATGCTCAAGATCAACTTTGGATCTGATTTGATCACCTCCTTCAGTCAATCTGCTTCAGATCTTACTGATTTCAATCAAATCGGATGAGAATCCATTGATTTATGATTTTGGATTTGCTCCATTATTCATCAATTTATTAATTAAAATAATCAATAATTGATTGTTGGGGCTTTCTCACCTGAGTGATGGAAAATCACTCAAAACTAGGAAACAGTGGGTCCATGGGTTTACATGGTGCTCTTAGCTTGAAAATGAGCACCTACATGACTGAAACTGATTATTTGGCCCACTTTTATTACAAAATCAAATTTTCTAATTAAACTATTAAAAAATAGCCTAAGTTTTGGAAAAATTAAATTTTAATAAAAAACACTGAAAAAACTAAAAAATTGAAAAATTGAAAAACACCTAGGGGGACTTAGACATGTTCATATGACTCAAAAATGATGTCTAGCATGTTTATACATTGACACATAGACTCTAATAACCTCAATAGGCCTAAATGCCAAGCCTACCACCCCAACTTTGGAGGTATGGACTGAAAAAATCAGAAATTATCAGTCGTTTGTTCAACAACCAATAATAACCAAGGGAAAAAACACCCTGGGCTGATCAGATTGACAAATAAAGTCTAAGAGATTGAGTCTTTTACAGACACTATCATGCTAGAACATGTGGGGTATGAACATGTTCTATAGTACAACAAGCACTTCCAAGAAGTACTTCCAAAGGTCTTTTTGAAGTCCGAACAAGTTAGCCCTGTCCGGTTCACCGAGCTCACTTGATAAAAACCACTAAGTACAACTTAGGTGGTAACACTACCTTTATACCACCTACATTTACACCACCAAGTGGTAGTAATACAGCAAATCAGAATCCACCTCATAGAAACAGAATGGGGGATGACATGAAATTACCTATCTATAGGGGTACAGGGGTAGAAGACCCAGAACAACATTGGTTCCTATGTGAAGCTATATGGACCATTAAATAGATCTAGGATGATAATATTAAGCTTATCTAGTTGGCCACTACACTTAGAGAAAGAGCTTTAACATGGTATATGAAGTATACAACAGCGTAGAACATAACACTCACAGAGGTCAAAACCGCAATGATTAAGGAATTTAAGAAACCCAAGTCCGAGTCACAATGTATCATAGAACTTAAAGACATTAAACAGTTACCCACAAAGTCAATATGGGATTTTGATAAAAAATTTGAAGCTCTTATAGACCAAGTTAGTTTTGAGTTTGCACCAGAGCAACATAAGGAATGGTTCATCGCAGCACTGCTCCCTCATATCAGACTTCCACTAATGCAACAGAAACTCCATACGCAGTATGAAGCATTGGAGATGGCAATGAAACTAGAGGCTTCACCTTTAGCTGAGACTAGTGCAAGTATGACAAACTTACAGAATTAGTTAGATATTCTCACTTTACAGCTACATGAGATTAAGAAAGGAAAAGAGGTTGAACAAGAATTATGGTGTACAAAGTGTAAAGGACATGGCCATACCAAAAATAACTGTCCAATATTTGTTGAGTATATAGCAAGTGGGGCTCCTAACCCCTTAGTACAGAATCAAGGGCCATGGTGTGGAATCTATAGAACAAGAGGACATAGACCACAGGAATGCCCTTTACTTCAGAAGTATGTACAAAATCCTAAGAATTTATACTATAACTTCTGTAAGTCAGTGGGACATGATGAAAATAATTGCAGAGCTTATGATCTCATGATAGAGAGAAAACATGACTTCTACAGAGTCCAGTCAGACACACCAGGACCAGCAGCAGGTCCACAGCAATCAGGCTCATGATGGCCGTGGTGGAGGATTCAGAGGAAGAGGCCGTGGTGGAGGCTTTGGCCATGGCCATGGACTGATTGCTTATTACAACTATGGAGCTATAGGACATTATGCTAGGGATTGTCAGAACCCTACTTCAACATGTAAGTATTACAAGTCCTACGATTATACTATAGAAGAATGTCCTATCTTGATAGCCAAGATTAAGGATCCTAAGCCAGCAGTAAAATAGAATATTTAGCTTATCGCTACTGAGTAGAAAGAACCAGAACCAAGAGTCAATGTTGTGACTCACAGTGGTGCTTCTACTAGTAGGACATTGCAGGATGCCGAAAAGAATACAGGTCCGAAGTGGGTGCATAAAGCCACTAATAAATCTACACCACTTGACCTGCAGAAGAACAAAGAAAAATTTCAGCAAGCTAAAACTTTCTTTACTGACCCTACACCATCAGGATCATAGATATTTCCTTGTAGGGGTGTACCGCAGCAAAAACCTTGTGGCGTTACTCCTGTGCAGATATCACAGGCTACCACATATGGAAGGTGCGAGGAGGATGAGTTGACAGGAAGTGTACAATCCTTCCTATGGAGCTGCTTAAAACTCGTAAGAAATGAGAAAGCCATAGGAGAGCTTCAACGCATCATAGATCAGTATCAGCAGTCTTCTTCCATGATCAGTATGCAGCGTGTTGTTCATAATATTATAGGCCATACAAGAACATGAAGAGAAATGAGACTCACTACACAAATTGGAGAGTTTGAAATGGATGAGGTAATCCTAGATTTGGGATCAGAGGTAAATGTTCTTACCAAGCAGACATGGGAACAGATGGGTAGCCCTAAGTTAGCCAAATCACCTATCCATCTGTGATTAGCTAATCAGCAGAGGGTATCGCCATTGGGTTGATTACCGCAAGTACCAGTTGATATTAATGGAATTCGTAGCTTTGCAGATTTTGAATTCATAGAAATTATTGGCGATAGCAGACCGTATCCAGCTTTATTAGGTATCGATTAGGCATTTGATAACATGGCTGTTATCAATTTGAAGAAAAGACAAATGACCTTTGAGGATAAACAGATTTGAGTCATCACACCGTTGGATCCTTTTCAGGGTCCTCGATACATTGAACCTATTAGAGCAGAGGAAGAGGTGCGTAATATGGAGAGCCTCTATCAGATGAATGCTAACCAGAGTGATTATATCAATCCCACTGCAGAAGGAAATATTAGTTTGCGATGCAATAGCTCGTGCGCATCGGATTCGGACGTTGGTTTAGAAAATTGGCAGAATAGAATTTATGAAGTTTCAACTCACAGATGTGCATTTATGACTAAGTCACTGCGATGGAATGGAACAGAGATTAAGGATATTCTATTGTTTGATGGCTTAGCAGATGTCAATGAATTTTTATAGCAGTTTGAGTAGGAAATCACTCATGAGCAGAGGATGGCAGTTATTGAACTTGCAGTAAGAGCCACACCTGCAAGATGGTGGCATGCACATAAAGAAAATATTGCATCATGGGATGATTTTAAGAGATTGATGATGATCAGACTCTCTAATGATAAGGAGCATTTACAACAGAAATATACAAGAGAAAGTGACCCCAGGTCACATATTAATATTTATGAATAGAATTGGTCGGACATTCCAGAGGATGAATGGGTTCACCTATTCATTCACACTTTAGACACAATCCCAAGGAACTGGTACACTGAGACAGAGTTGCGCAGAGAAACGATTACATGGCCACTTATGACAGACAGCTTTCTACTCACTTTCACTTTTGAATCTGAGTATCCAAGCATTGATCAGGCTCTAGAGACTATAAAGACTAATATATTTGATGACTATACCCTACCAGTGTATGCTCAGCCTGATTAGGCCATCCAGTTAGAACACGCACTAGAGTGTTACAACTTCATAGAAGAGCCAGGTGATGAGGATGAGAATCCTCGCAGTATCAACATTCCAGAGTCAGAAGGGACTTGCCAAGTTGATGGACCAAAGCTAGAGATTCTAGCTGTCACAGAGCCTATTAATATTAAAAAGATCAATATTGACATAGAAACAGAACCAAATTTTGCTTCTATTAGAGACTATTGGGATGATGAAATGGTAGGACACATCGCAGATTTGTTGCACGATTATCAGGACTTATTTCCCACTAAGTTTATAGAGATGAAGGGAATAGTAGGATATTTGGGAGTCATGAGGATACCTTTGAAAGCGGATGCTAGGCCAGTTAAGCAGTGTCCATACAGATTAAATCCTTGTTATAAATAAAAAATTAAGGATGATATTGATAAGATGCTAGCAGCGGGCATCATTGAGCCAGTAGAAGAGAGAGAATGGGTTAGTCCCATGGTTGTGCAGGAAAAGAAAACTAAAGGAGAAATTAGGATTTGTGTCGATTTGCGCAAACTCAACGACGCATCACTTCATGACCCATTTCCGACACCTTTTACTGATGAAGTTTTAGACAATGTGGGAGGACAGGAGATCTACTCATTCACTGATGTCTTTTTAGGCTATCACCAGATAAGAATCCATCTAAAAGATCGACATAAGACCACCTTTGCGATAGAATGGGGCTCACTCCAGTATACGGTAATGCCCTTTGGTCTTAAAAATGCACCAGCTATTTTTTCTAGAGTAGTAGTTGTTGTCTTTAAGGAATACATCCATAAATTCTTAGAAGTCTATTTTGATGATTGGACTGTATTTGGAGCAATCAAAAATCATATAGGAGATTTAAGGCTCATGTTAGAGAAATGTAGGCAATATCATATTTCTCTTAACTTGAAGAAATGTATATTCTGTGCACCATTTGGTATTTTGTTGGGTTATATTGTTTGCAGACAAGGCTTGATGGTAGATCCTGCAAAGATTGCCATCATTGTAAATATTTCAGCACCCAACTCCGTCAAGCAATTGAGGACAGTGCTTGGTCATACAGAGTATTATAGAAAATTCATCAAAGGCTATGCAAAGATCACAGCACCTATGGAAAAGCTGTTAAAGAAAGAAGTGAAATTCCTATAGAATGAGGAATGCCAGCAAAGTTTAGACAATCTTAAAGAGAAGATGGTTACAACACCCATCTTAGTATTTCTAGATTGGAACAGGCCATTTCATGTACATGTGAATGCATCTGGCATCGCACTGGGGATTGTCTTAACACAACCAGGAGAAGGGGGTATCGATCACCCTATCGCGTACTCAAGCAGAAATTTATCTACTGCAGAAAAGAACTACACCACTACAGAAAGAGAAGGATTAGCTATGGTGTATGCTCTATAGAAGTTCAGGCACTACCTGTTGGGTGCCCCATTCAAGATGTTCACTGACCATTCCACTTTAAAGTATTTGGTCAATAAGCCAGTGTTAGGGGGAAGGATCTACAGATGGTTAATCCTATTTCAGGAGTATGATTTTGAAATTATTGTAAAACCAGGCAGATTGAATGCAGGACCTGATCATCTATCGTGAATAGACTCAGGAGAAGAACCAACTAATTTAGAGGATAATTTTCCAGATGCGCAATTGTTTTCTATCTAGATCGTAGATGAGTATTACGCAGATATTATTCACTTTCTCACTACTGGGTGGGCACCAGTCGAGTTTACTAAGCAACAAAAGAAATAGTTAGTTGTTAAAGCAATAGATTTCACTTTGATTGCAGGAAATTTATACAAGTTAGGTCCAGATGAAGTCCTGCGCAGATGCATTATGCCACACGAGAAAGAGGCCATTATCAGAGAAGCACATTTAGGTACCGCAGGAGGCCATTTCACAGGAAATCTGGCTGCTCAAAAAATTCTAGCTGCAGGATTATGGTGGCCTACTTTGCATAAAGACACTAAGGAGTCTTGCAGATGCTGCGATATCTGCCAGAGGGTAGGAAAATCGTCGAGGAGAGATGAAATGCCGCTGTGACCATAGATTATGCTGCGGGCATTTTAAAAGTGGGCTATAGATTTCATGGGTCCTATCAACCCACCAGGGAAATAAACTGGTGCAAGATACATCATCACAGGAATAGAATACCTCACCAGGTGGTCAGAGGCCAAAGCAGTAAGGAATTGTGATGCTGCTACAGCTGCACAGTTCATTTTTGAAAACATCATAAGTAGATTTGGATGTCCAATAATTTTTATGAGTGATCAAGGCACACACTTTTTGAATCGCACTATCGAGGCCTTGACGAAGGAATTTCAGATACAGCACCATAAGAGCACTCCCTACCAGCCACAAGCTAATGGTACAGTGGAGGCTTTTAACAATATTCTAGAAAATTCTCTTACTAAGATCTGTAACACCCAAAGAGATGATTAGGACCTCAGGTTTAATGCTGTGTTATGGGCTTATAGGACTACATGCAAGAAACTTACAGGACACACACCTTTCAGCTTGGTGTATGGACAAGAGGTTGTTATGCCTATGAAATATATTATTCCTAGTTTAAGAATTGCTCAAATTATCGAGATGGATGATATAGATACGATGAATGAAAGATTAACGCAACTGCTTGCCTTAGAAGAAGACAGATTCATCGCAGGTTTTCATTAAAAAGTGCAAAAGGCACGAGAAAAATCTTGGCATGACAGGCACATCAAGAGAAAGATTTTTCATACAGGAGACCTAGTGCTCCTTTATGATAGCAAGTTTGTTAAGCTTCCAGGGAATTTCAAGACACATTGGTTGGGGCCATATCAGATTTAGCAAGTCACAGAAGGAGGTGCCGTTCAGCTCAGTAAACTGAATGGGGAACTTGTTCCTACTTTGATTAATGGCAATAGGCTTAAGCTTTATAGTGATAGCCACTCCACCTCCCAACCCTAACTTAGAGAACTAAGTGGTGCAGATGTCTAGTGTAGTTGAAAGGAGGCATCGCACCCATAACTAGTCTACACCAGCTGAAAAAGTTCTAAGTAGGAAGAATCGCAGCAGAAAAGTTTATTTTGTGCAAGACATAGGACGATTGCAGAGTTTTGAATGTTGCGGAGTTTCATGACAAATTTTTGGTCTAGGACGATGTGGTGCTACATCGCAGCGAGGCGATGTTCCCCGTGCTGCAAAGATGATTTTGAAAGGGAAAGAGGGCCAGTCACTTCGCCTTCTGACAAGCAATTAATGTAGATATGACAGGTATACGTTGTCCTAGATTTGGTAAATTTGGGTCGAGATTGCTGCTTATGCACAATTTTCGAGGGAAATTTGGATGGGTTCTCAGCAATTAATGAGGAGCAGGGCACGGGATATTATCTTGTCCATGCAATAAATGTTGCCAATGGGTCCAGCCTAAGTAACTGTTTCTCCAAAGATTACCACCTTCATTACAAATACATAGATCATTCAAACAGAAGGGTTACTTTTGTGATTTCTGAGAGTTATAGAATAATTTGTAAGAGTTTTCCCTATGCAGAGATACTCCAGTCACAGAGTTCTGGTTTCCCCATTTTCACAGCCATTTCCAGTCCAGAGTATCGCACTAGGTCGTTTATGTCCGAGAAGGAACCTTTAGAAGACGCCGTGCGATGATTCAAGTGTGGTGGCCTCAACTTTGCCATGAGGACGTCGCCCAGGATTGTGAAATTAGGTGCAACATAGGTCAGGAAGATGCCAAGGATGAGGACTCAAGCTCAGATAGTAGAAGAGTCCATCTCAGAGCATGAAGAAGAAGTTCATATGGAAGCAGCATACATTTTTCCATGAGTTGAGGACGCACTAGAGGTAACCATTCCCAAGGGTGCTAAGTTTCCTATTCCGCTACCATCGATTGATCCTCATGTAAAGGTAGATGGAGAACTGTTAGGATATGTCCCTACTCTCAAATTTATATACTACAACCTTGGAGACAATAAGACATATCCTTATTTTCAGTCAGATCAGTATCTTACGATTCAGAGGAACCCGAGGATCGGTGCAGATGAGTTTGTTCCTATGGAACATGTCTAGATTCTTGAGTAGTCAGGCTTGCTCAATTTGTTGAAAATACCACATTTCAGATGAGGTACAGAGGTTAATGCCATGGCACAGGTGCTACTTTCCTGTGTACATGGAGGTTACCTCTGGCTGGGTAACAGGGTTGATCTGAATATCGATTTGATGCACCACATCACTGGGCTGTCCAAGAATGGTAAGGACCCTCAAACACATATATCAAGGAAAAACAAGGATACTAAGCTACCACTGCTTCTAGTTAACAAGTATAAGCTACAGAGAGGAGGTCGGGCTTATGACCTCACAGCCTTAGCAGATGATACACTCAGATTTACAGCTAGTCTGCTTGCAAGAAGACTGTTAACTAAATTTCACCCAAAATAAGTCACAGGAGCATTAATTCACCTTGCCGTGCAGGTCACAGAAGGTGAATAATTTAATTGGTGTTTGTTTTTATTAAATATTTTTCTTGCAGATTGTTTGGTAGTGCAGGATGAGCCAAACCACCCCTTCCATTTCTCGTGGCTGCTTATATTATGTGCATTCGTCGGGTGGAAAGAGCCGCCCCATACCCAGTTTCTACAGCTACGAGGTGGAGAGTGCAGAGGCGCACGATATGCAAACTTATGGGAAAGAAACAGTCCAGCCAAGAAAAAGATCAATATGATAGTATTCTATGAATACTATAAGCTGTTGAAGCGAGTCATCTAGGAGACATCGTGGCTCAACACAGAGGTTGTCAACATGTATCACAATTGGCTTGATTTCATTGCGGACAGGCATACAATCTATCTAAGGACAAAAGGGTTTAGAAAGGATGACTGGGTTATTGGATTGTTCAGGATGATAGCGCAGGATGTAGAAGATGTCATCAAAGGCTTTGATGAAGAGTGGAAGAAGGCATTAGAAGATGCCGCAGCAGGAAATGTACCAGCAGATACCACATCGATAGATCCATTAGACAAAGGAAAAGGTTAGATGGGTGTTAAGAGGAAAGATGCAGTAGAAGTGCCACAAGTGGCACAAAAGAAGAAAAAAGTCAAATCCTTAATGCCAACTATAGAGACCGCACTAACAGAGGATGACTATGATCTCATCGTAGTGAGATTGAAGGGGGATATGCGTGACTCATTTTAGGCAATGCAGACATCGCAGGACAAGCTGCAGAGCATGATAGATAAGTAGCTTCTAGAGTTGAAAGCACTAACTGAGAAGACTGCCATGATGCAGACTCAGCCAATTAAGGTGACAGCAGGAGAAATCTCAACACCATCGATTTCCCGTGAGGAATTCTTTGCAAAGGATCGCACCAATACAGTGCTGATACCACTAGGGAGCATCTGATTCCCTATTTCAATGATCGATGTGCAGATATAGGTTAGACAACCTATTGAGGTTAATCTAGCACAATTCCCCGTTGATCAACTACAGATGATCCAGCAGCAAATAGCCACAGAGCTCAGGGATAGAGAGCTTGTGACTTATAACCAGAACACTCAGCTGCTACAACAGAATGCAGAGCTCATCGCAAGCTTTCAGACAAAGGCAGAGGAGCTAAGACAATATGAAGAAAGAGAATAGGATCTAAGTCAGGTCCTGTAGAACATCACATTGGAGTTACCCCAGTGTAACATAGAGTTTACCTTGCCTCTACCGAAGAAAGTAAGAAGAATTGCAGATAGAGCAAAGGCTCTGGAAGAGACAATGGCCAAGATGGAGGAAGACCACAAGGCATAGAATTCTGAGCTTGAGG
This sequence comes from Pseudotsuga menziesii, assembly GCA_001517045.1. Lineage (NCBI taxonomy): Eukaryota > Viridiplantae > Streptophyta > Pinopsida > Pinales > Pinaceae > Pseudotsuga > Pseudotsuga menziesii. Next base: position 342,704 of record LPNX010990031.1, on the reverse strand, counting down.
CTTGAGCTTTAGGAACACCTAAGGAAGATAAGGAAGCAAGGGCATGGGCCTTTAGAATCACTTCAACGTAGATGAAGTGTCGTATAGATGATGCAGAGTCATTGCTAGCTGATGCAACAAAGACATGGTCAGAGCTAGAAGAGCTCCCAGATAGACTAGATTTGTAGCAGAGCATCCAAAACATAGAGAATACAACAGCAGCAATAAAGGAAGAAGTCAAGAGCTTAGGAGCTCTTACAAAGATGAAGAAGATGTCAGAGATGAACCATTTGCAACAGGAAGCATAGAGGTTGCAAGGAAAAGAGATACAATTCAGTAATATGCTCAGCCATATTAGAAACAAATCACAGATCTGGTTGATGCGATTGAGAAGAAGGTCAAGGAGTTCACTGCAAGGAGTGTAATTGATAGCACAGAAGACCCCATGATTAGTCAAGTTATGCATGAAGCGGCACAAGACTGTGTTGAAGCTATGGAAAAAGATGTCGCAAGACTCAGGGAGAGATTCGCAAGGACTTCGTAGGAAGCCAAGGAGACACTACAGAAATAGAAGCCAGCTGTTAGTGGCTCACGGATGAGCCACAAGTAAGTGTGATGGGACTGTTGGAGCAGGGCACCGTAGCTACAGGAAAATCTACTAATTTTGGTAGAAGATGGACAATTTTGGAGGAAAGACAGTTTTGGCGATGCCAATAAGCTAGTGATATAAGAGAAGAGATGCAATAAAGGTACGATTCCATAGCGCATTTCCTACCGTGGATCAAGGGCCATAAATCACGGTGGTTGAAACAAGGAAGTCAAAGGAAATAGTACTTGAAGTGGCCGAGAAGAGAACTCAACCACTGCATTTAAGGCAACAACGACGACAGGAGGGCTCAGCTACCCTCATAAATGGAGAAGGAGCAATGGGCCGAGGTATTAAAGATAAAGGACAGAAGGGGAGCGATTGAGGAAGCGACACCCATACCCGCAATCAGCATCGAAAATCGTGAAAGACTGCAGGAAGCTGCGGTGTGACCAGAAAGTGGCAGTTCAAAGTATAGATAGTTCAACTGTCATAGTTAGGGTTTTGGGTTACTATTGGGATAGGCCCACAATTTTGTATCATGGTGAGACCTTCGGGCCACCTATTTAAGCATGTATTTTGTATTATGAAGGGTTAGTTAGTTAGTTAGTTGGTTGGTTGGTCAGTCGGGTTGTGACTAGTTGTCGTCAGTATTGTGAGACATTGAGGAAGAGTCAAGCTCTGGTTCTATGTTCAGTCTGTAGTTATCTTATTGTAACTAGTGGCCGGCTCCTTGAGCATGAATGTAACAATCCACAGGGATTGAGAAAGAGAGAAGGGTATATTGTAAGAAGAAAGCATTATAGGAAGAGAAGAGATCTAAGAGAAGGGCTCTCGGCTGTGTGCATCGAGTTTCCCAGAAGATCTCAGGCTGCATAAGAAGTTACAGTGAAACTATGTCTACTCTCTCAAGATATAATACAAACACAGTTCTTGTGGACGTAGCTTCCCTCCTGAAAGTGAACCACGTAACATCCGTTTGTTGTGCGACTGTTTCATGTGATTGTGTTTACTTATTTGCTATCTGTTATCCATTACATGAACTTTTCTTATCAGTTAATGAATGTATGTATGCTATCCTTTAGTTTACAGTAACATAGAAGGTTTAATGCGAGTTGAATGTGTTGAGTATTATGTATATGAGTTTATCAGTGCTTGATTCACGACAGCTAACAACTATAGTGTTAAGTGACTTCTGTATATTTAGTTTGGCGAGTTGAGCGTAATTGATGTTAAGAATTTTAAACTATAGGAGCTTAAGTGAAGTTGTTTAACACCCTAATGAAGGTTAACTGAGCTATTATACCTAGGGAGGAAGCCTCTAGACCTTGAGAGTTGATGAGCGTATTGAGTCTTACTGTAGGGAGTATCGTGGTGTAGAAAGGTGATACCACACTGTCGGGGGGAGCTATGGTGTACGATGTCACAGGTTAAGAGTTGAGCAAAAGAGAAAGCTTGTGCATCATCCTAGAAGCTGCGATGCGATAAGAGTCAGTCCCATAGCAGAGTCAGCTAGGAAGAGAGAAGCAACCCTTGTTGAGAGATTTAGCTGGTTAATTAGAGTCAAGAGAACCTAGGATGCTATAGAACCTGGTTGAGGAAACCTGATTCTTCAGCCACCCCATCTAGGATCACTTCGGGTGGGACTTCAGGCTGTTTTGCGGTCTGTTGCCAAAAGGGCCAGTGAGCTAGGGGTTTTGTTGGTACAATAAAGTAAACCCAGGTCTACCCAGAGAAGACCAACAACTATCAACCAGCTCAAACTACACTATGTATAAAGATGAACATAAAAACATCACACATACATACCAGCTAGTCCCCACGCCTAGCCAGGAGGTCGGGGCATCTCAGGGTCCCCATGATAGTTCATACCCATGTACAAGTACTCCTCAATCACCACTGGAAGTTGTCGCCACTACTCTAATAGCTCCTCAGTAAAGAAGCATCCCACTCTACCGCCACCCTCTCGGATCATCATCTGGCACCACCGGTACATCCATGGCTCCCGTGGACCACTATCCTACACAGCCCGGTGCGAACGCAGTGTAGGTACTTTCTAAAAAATGAAAGCACACAGGAAGGAGCCAAAACAAAATCTTGCCCCAGATGTCTTTGACTTGTTCAGCTACCGTCGAATAGACTGAAGATACATCTGGACCCATCCATAGTACCTGCCCCCTATAGCACGCTCTACTAACTGAAGCTGCCCTCCAGAGATCTTGTGGCTCCCCGTGCAACCCAAGATACATAGTAGTAATGTCACCACTTCCCATGTTGGTGGATCCTTGATGTCACACATCAGGATATAGGAGCCACGCACATACGCCATAGCATAACAATGCCTATCACACAACTCCTCCAATGTCTGCCCCCAAGACAACACTGGAGCCAAGTCACCAACAAATCCCAACATAGGGAGCCCAGTCATAAAGTCCACATCTTCCAGCATAATCTCGATACGCTGGACCTGAAAGAGGAACACCTCCTCATCAACATCCCAAAAACTCACTAGTGTTTGCAGCAACAAACCCAAGCTCTTCATGAGGGGTATCCTCATGAAATTAAGCAATCCATAATGGGCCAGTGTATCTCTCACATTCTTGTCTCGTAATGAAGCCTCCCATAGGTCTGTATAGTCTCTCTCTCACCACTTGATCTCAACAATCCTGCACAAGAAAAAACTCAGATGTCAGCCACTATTGTCATCAAAAAACATCCCCCCAAAGGCCAAGTCACACTTGTTTGGGAAAAATGAGCGACCAGGTCACTCAAAAATGCCCCACAAATGTGACCAAGTCACTCCTTTTCCTTCCAAAGGTGTGACTTGGCTCCATGAAACCCCAAAATGCTCATGGAGGACCTCCGAGTAACCAAATGCAGGATGGAAACCACCAAAAAGAAGAGATTTAGTGAGAGCTCTTACTTGCAAGTAACGGAACTCGAAACCACCAGTCAGAATAGGAGAAATCAGCAAATGAATATTTAGGGCCCACCTCTCCAACTCCACAGTGAACAGTGACAATGACCCTCACCAAGTAGTTCCCACCCTTATATAGGCCCTATTTGACCTGATTTATCTCGTTTGACATAACAGAACCATACAGAGTCCATTTGAGATGTTGTTCATGCCACTGGTTTTAGAATTTCATCCTCTATCTTATTATGAGACCATCATCTCATGTTTAACAAACAAATTTCAAGACCGTTTCCCAGAAGCTACCTCGATCTACAAGCCACAGCATCGCGATGCAAGTGTTTGTGGACCTGTACTTCTATCACTCTTCCCTACCGCTACTCATGCGGGTTTTTGGGCCACTTCCCGTTAAGGGACACTATTTTCATTTTTTGTCTTGCATTTTAACACATAACTGTCTACTTCATCCACCACACCTTACGCGGACCTCTGGACCATTGTCCATAAAACAATTTATTTTTCTTACATGTATTTGGCATAGAACTGCCCCCAGACTTGCACTCACATCACATGTAGTCAAGTCTATCCACCATAACTCACATAGCTCTCCTGACCTCTATCTAAGAGCCACCTTGATTTATGTGCCTCTATCGCACTGACTCGCGTGCCTCTGCCGCAATCTATCCCACACATGTATTGGTATGTTTGAGAGCCTTCTGCTCCGTCCATACTACATGGATGACCTTTGGACCACTGTCCACCATCCCGACATGGGGCACTACCTGTGCCACCGCAATCGGTTGACCATACTAGAGTTTTGTTTAAGCTCTTTTTTGACTCCTAAAAATAATGAAAATATTGCTGAGCACAGCTGCTTCCTTTCCCGCTCATTAAAGGATAGGAAAGGGCATTAGCATCGTCTCATTTATCTCCTTTTGTGGACCATGTAGACCATCAAATCAAAAAGGACCACCTTGGCATATTCGTTAAGCTCTTTTCCAGCCTTTCCATCAAGAAAATATTTTTGAACAAACTTGGTTTTGTTCATGCTCGTAAAAGTATCTAAATGACCATCCAGTCAGTATAGGTTTAACCTTTTTCCGAATTGATTGGACTACCAACGGTAAAGAAGTCTCTCATCCCCTATAGGATGGGAAAGCTCTCCTATGTATACTTTTATCCCTTTTTGGGAACATGATACTACCAACAAAAAATATCCCCCACTGGAGTCTTCTTTGTTCTTTTAGACTCTCTAAAATTGAAAGCACCATCGAGCATTTACCTTCTCCGGCTCACCAAAAATCCACGAGATCATACCACAATGGTGTCTCTAAACACCACCCCACAAAAAATAGTTTGGCAGCATTCCCACCTTGGGTTGCCTTTGTTTAGAGTACTCTGTAATGTGTCTTCCTTTGATCCCATCAATATCAAAAGTATCCACCTCCCCCAAGTATTTCCCATCTGCAGTGACATTCCTGGTATTACAACTATGATCCCATTCCCATGAGTCATTTTCATTTGCTGCCTGGTTCGCCCTGCCGTCATACTCTGAACACAGGAATTTTGAGTCTACCACACTCCCCTTGCCCCTATTTAATTATTTCCCTCCCCCTACCCCCCCCATTCAGTGGGTCAGTCCACAGATTGTCTCACACCTTTCAGTTATTTCCCTCACACTTCTGGTCAAGGAAACATCATTGCCTTGACTAGGGGCAGGTCTCCCTCTATCGACAACAACACACATATTCTAGAAGATTGACCTAGAGGTCCTTGTACCTTGGTTTCATTAACATCATTGATGAGTTCCTCGGATCACTTGAGAGGAGTCCTTAGTGCCTCTCGAGATGGTTGTTTCTCACATGCTCGACTTCAACTACACCATCGCATCATTGAGATTCATGCAGGGTTTGGTCCATGCAGTATTTGGTCGAGGACCCCAAATGTCACCTGAGTCTAGCACATTGATGAGTCTATTTGAGGGACCTAAACAGTTTATGTCCCTTGTGATTTCTGGGTTGCGTTGGAAACCGTGTTCAGAAGCCCCACCAGTGCTTCTATATATATTTATGATTGATGCAACATACTTTACCTCAGAGACTCTAACTCTCAATCCGCGAGTCCATAAAACTATGTGCCATCCTAGATCTAGTAGACCGTCAGTCATGAAGATATAGCATTCCATGAGAATTCCATGGGTCCAATATACCAGTTCTTCAGATCAGTATTGTATTCATCCTTACATTGAGGAAACCACTATGTACCATCAGTTGTATATGATCGGCTCTTGTATTTAAGAGCATAGATCAAATTATTCTTTTGACATTGTCACGAGCATGGGGATGCCTGCCTCATCCATATACATGTCACACATTATTTGTATCTCACCCATTGATGGGAACCATATTAATACAAAAACCAAAATCCACCATGCCCCAACCCCGAAAGCACCACCTCTCCGCAACAAATCCTATAATGTCCATTAGCCATACAATGAGATCCTTCCCTCACACATCAAGGGGAAATATATTAACCCAAAAAATACCTCACTCAGCTCTACATGGCCTACACCACCCAAGGACACCCATGCACGACCCTCATAACACCCCATTAGACCCCCACACCCTCAAAAAGGCTTAAAAATGAGTAAAAGGGATTAAAAACCCCAAAAAGGAACCTAAATAACTCTCATAGGGGCTAAAACCCCTCAAAGGAGCCTAAAACCATAAAATGAGCTAAAGTTAGGGTAGAAGGGGCTAAAAGCCCATAAAATGGGCTAAAGCCTTGACCAAGGGCTTAAAAGCCTAAAAGTCCCCAAAAAACTATAAAAGGAGGGGTGGGGGTCACTCTCAATGAACTCTTCCCTTGCATACTATTATGCTGCCCGTGGATGCCTTGAGACCCTTTCTCTCTCAAGTAACCAACATCCCTCCTCTCATCCATTCATTCCTCCATTGAGCCATAGCTCCTCCATAGCCAAGAGAGAGAGAGAGGTGCTTCTTCCAGCCAGGGCATGGTGGCCCATTGCACCAAAGAGAAGGTATACCATTGTTTGCTTATGTATTTGTTTTAGTAGCTTAGTTGTTTTCTGACCCATATTTTCTTGCAGGTTTGTTTCTTAACTTGTTTTGCGGGTTTTTTATTTCTAAATAGTTGTTTGCAGGTAGTTGGAGTCAAGCCCTAACCTTGTTTGCAGAGGGGCTTCCGGCTGTTTCATTTCTTTCTGTTCTTTGCTTTCATATCTGTCTAGTTTCCTTTTGGTTTTTCTTTTATGCATTTTCACACAGGAACCTACCATTCTGTCCTATAGATGGAAGGGAGCCATTCCTGCCCCTGTAGCAAGGAGAAGTCCCTACTACACACTCCAACATGTCAGCCTCACTTCACAGTTATGTACTAGGGTTGACATCAAAGCTGGATCATCACTATATCATCATCAACATCATTGCTTCTTCCATCTTGATCAACTGTTGCTATCTCTCAATTATTCTCATCACAAGAATTTCTACAGAGCCAATCATTTTTCAAGCTGGTTGTAGGCCTAGCCTCCATGTAGGTCTTCATCTTCTTCAACACTTATATTTGACCACATCTCAAAAAGGCCTACCTAGCACTTACATCTGACCATGGGAGGAACACATCCACCACCATGTCAGAAAGGCACGCCTAGCACTCACATATTACCATGGGAGGAACACATCCACCACCATGTCAGAAAGGCCCAACACTCACATCCGACCATGGGAGGAAAACATCCAAGAACCATGTCGGAAAGGCCCAACACTTACATTCACCAGCATCATAGGACACACCTACTATCATCTATGAAAATTCACTGCACTTACAATCACCAACATGGTAGGACACACCTACTACCATCTGTGAAAAGGAACAACACTCACAACCACCAGCATGATAGGACACACCTACTATCATCTATGGAAAGGCTCAACACTTAAAACCACCAACATGATAGGACACACATACTATCATCTATGGAAAGGCACAATACTTACAATCACCAGCATGGTAGGACACACCTACTACCATTTGTGAAAAGGCTCAGCACTTACAATCACCAGCATGGTAGGACACACCTACTATCATCTATGAAAAGGCTCTGCACTTACATCTAATCATGTGGGAACCAATCCCATAGTCACATCAGAATGGCTCTCATCCCTAGGCTGAGGATTCCTGGTAACTGACCAAGTGCCTCCATTCTCCCAGAGAATGGCCTTCAACACTTATATATGATCATGTGGGAACATATCTCTCAATCACATCAGAATGGATCTCAGTTTTAGGCTGAGTATTCCTGGTAATTGACTAGGTTCCTCCATTTAGAGAATGGCATTTAGCACTTATATCTTATCATGTGGGAACACATCCATCAATCACATTAAAATGGCTCTGCACTCATATCTGACCATGGAAGGAACCAATCCTCTCACCATGACAGAATGGCTCAACCCTTACATCTGACCATGGAAGGAACCAATCCTCTCACCATGTCAAAATGTCTCACGAACTCATCGCTTCCCTTTGGAGGGAACCTCGATCTGGAGAACACCAAGCTTCTACCTGAAGTACTCAAACTTAACTCTGGCTAATGGCTTAGTCAACACATCATCTATCTTTTTGTCTGTTGCAACATACTAGAGTTTCACTACTCCCCTCTGCACCATATCCCTGATATAGTGATATTTGATCTCGATATGCTTCGACTTGTCATGGAACATCAGGTTCTTAGACAAATTCACACAACTCTGGTTATCGCAATATATACAAGTAGCATCCAACTGGACATCAAATAAATCAAACAGTGGCTTCCTTAGCCATACTACCTCACAACTAGCTAAACAAGCTTTGACATACTCTGCTTTAGCTATACTCAGTGCCATGCAAGACTATTTCTTGCTAAACCAAGAGATCATACCTGATCTCATACTGAAGAACCACCCTAAAGTGCTCTTTCTATCGATGGCATTGCCTGCCTAGTCTGAATCAACATAGCCTTCTAGTTTAATCTTCTAATCAGCCTTATACTTGAGCCCATAATCAACTATACCCTTTAGGTACCTCACTGCATGCTTTGCAACCATCATGTGAACATGTCTCAATGTGTTCACAGTAAAGAAAATATATGGTATCGTATTTGTCAGGTACATCGAGGAACCAATCATCTTACGATACATCATAGCATCAACTGCTTATGATGAAGCACCAATTTATTGCTTCATCGTGTGGTCATGGCCTTACAGTCCATCATCCCCAACCTCTTCAGGATCTCTACTTCATACTTCCCTTGTCCCAGGGAAATTCCACCTGCATTCTGCCACACCTCCATTCCTAGAAAGTAATGTATCATATCCAAGTCTTTCATCTCGAACTCGACAGCAAGTCTCCTTCTTGCAACATTAATGAGTTCCTCTTTTCTGTCAGGAACAAGTCATTGACATATAACAGTAGCATCACTGGTCTTCCACCTTCAACCTTGAATAAAAGGTTGGAATCCACTTTACTCTTAGTAAAGACTAGAATCATCAGTAAGCTGTCCATCCTATTGTACCATGTCGAACCTCAGGATCTTCTGTAGTCACTCCCTCTGAAGTAGAGCATCATTCTCCCTTTTCCTTTCGTATTCTATGCATTCTTTCCATGAGAAGCCTCGTGCTATGAATCCTACCTTGTATCCCACGATGTTTCCATATAGTGCATGATGGAACTACAAACTTCCCTTTAGGTCTTGATACTGTATCCTAGACATCATTCTTCATTTTGGATTATTAGAGTGAATCTTGAATTTTCATCACTTGTTCTTCGAAACAAGTCTCATCCTTCTTTTCTTGTAGTCAATTGTACGCAATCTTTCCTACAAGTCAAATGCACTAGTTGTGTGATTAGAAAATTTTCATAATGCATATTCATAATGGTAAATTCTTATGCATACAGATATAATCATGTAACTATTTTAGCCAATACAACATTCATCCATATCTCATGAAAACTTTCTAGATGCCTTCCATCTTTACCAGGACAACATTGAGATTGTGCACTAATCCAATATGTCAGCAAAGAGGTTTCATTCTAGATAAGTAGAAATGGAGATTTGTATAGCACCATGAACTACTTACCCATCACATGCATATTAGTAGTATACTGTCATTAATGCAAGCATTCTATCATGCATAATATATCAACTGAAAATAAACAAATGGATAACAAAAACAATATCATGAAATGAAAATTGAATACTTATGTTTATTTGTTTCATGGGTAGTGTTACCACCTAAGTTGTACTTAGTGGTTTTTATCAAGTGAGCCTGGTGAATCAGACATGGTTAACTTGTTTAGACTGCAAGTGCACCCTCTCTCTCTCCTCCACACGTGTGGACTCTCCTGGATGCTCTATGGACTGAGGTGTCAATGTATGGGTTGATGTGTCAACTCAATCAAGCCCCCGGTTGACAAGTAGGCTCAGTTCAGCTTCAGTTCTACATTGATGAACTCTCCATCAGTTGATTTCACTTGATTCCATGAGGAATTGTGCCCCCCCTAGGCTGGATGGCCTGTAATTTGTATATATCCTACTTGAGGCTCCCTCTTCCAAGCTAGTTAGAGCTGGACTGAAGGGATTTCCATTGTAACTCTTTATTTGATCATCATTTGTGAATAAAGAAGCTTTGGATGCTATACTTTGTAGTGCATGTGTATGTGTGGATTCTCAGTGTTATGCTGCTGATGTGGTAGCTGCAATTTCTTGCCAAATTTTGTGCTGCTTCTGTGTTCTAGCTTCAAGGATTCGGCTGAATCTAGTAAGGGTATAAACTAGGAAATCTAGGTTTCTTGATCTTGTTTATCCATATTATGTATGCCCAAAAATTTTAGTTATATGCTTAAATAAGGTTATTTTGGCATAATCTTTCATTTTTGTTGCTTTATACATCTATATCCAGATCTCACGAGGTGTGTGCAGGCTTGTGTTATTTAGTTGCAGGTTCCTAATTGGATGAAGGTGTGGATATATATTGACACCATTCCTATTGAATAAGCTCAATACTCTGTCCCTCAGCACTCCACAAGAGGGCCTCCTTTCAGCTTGCTCCATTCAAGCAACGATCTGACCTTCTCTCCTCTTCTTCTCATTTCTATAAAAAATCAACATTTTTACCCCATTACTCTATTACTAGATTTGATTTTGCTTAGATATATCATATTAAAAGTAATTCCAACATATATCTATCTTATCAAAGCCTATATTCTAGATCTTGCACTTAAAAAAGTTTCATAAGCATTCTAGATCTAGCTTTAGGGAAATCATCTTTTTGCATGAAAATTTAAAGAAAACTTGTAGATCGCATGCATTAGATTTCCTTTTGCTGTTATAAAATTTAATATTCTATAATATCAGTGCATATTTCATTGGCTGCACCAACATCAAGCCAATATCCCAAGGAAATCTTGCTTTCCTTGGTTCCTTTTTCGCCTGTTTAGCTAGTTTTAACTTCAATTTTTTTGAGATAAGGTAGGCTGAACCAAAGGTACTCTTAAAGTGATTTTGGGATTATTTTATTCTAACATGCTCACTATATTTTAGAATTTCTGACAAAAAATAAAGGAAGCTGCTGTCCGAAGTGGCCTCAGGAGCGTTCAAATCCCCCCAGGGGTCTCCCTTTTCACTAAAATCTTAAAATTTTTGCAAAGTTGTAAGATCTTGGTTTGAGCCTGTATAAGGACCAAGAAGTTTCTGATATTTTATTTCATTGGTATTGTAACCAATAATAAATAAAATTATTTTTGGAATAGGCTCTTTCGAGCCCATTCCCCATCCCCGCTGGGGGGATTTGCGTCGGTGTCCTTTTCGTCACTTTCTGCTTATTTTTTTTTAACTAGCATTGATATAATGTGCAGGGTATTA
>LPNX010990031.1:302341-330720 GCA_001517045.1 Pseudotsuga menziesii | reverse complement strand
TTAGTAACTTAATAGGGTCTACCCCCCTTGGCTTCATTAGGAGTTGAGCCTAAACGGAGGAGTCAAGAACAAGGTGGCAGCCTTGACTCGAGACTTGCCCTCAAGGACACACTGAGTGGCTTGAAGATTTCTGCCACGTGACCCAGGTGTGTGAAAGGCGGCAATAGGTAGACTCCTTCTTTTAGCTTCATCATCTTCTTCATTGATAACATCATCATTTATTATCCAAATGCTCAAGATGGATAAGAGGCTCTTCAACAATTGAGTTCTTCATATTCCTCATCGCTTGAGGTATCTTCTTTGAATCATGAAATCTTGATCTTCAGTTGCTCCCATCTTATTTCCTCTTATTATGAGTCAAGCTTCTTCTTGTGTGTGCTATTCCCTGAGTTTGATGAAAGTAATCACTTCCTTCTAGCATAAATTCCTTGAATGAATGAATCCCATGATCCTGGGAGGTCATTAAAAGTGGTTATCACAACTTCTGCATTCTCCACTTCTTCTTCTATCGCTTCAAGTTGTTCTTTGATTTGAGATACCCTTGTAAAGTATGACTGTATGGTCTCTACATTTTGGATCTTCACATTCTTCAACTATTTTCTCAAGGTCATCTTTCGATTTATGTTCTTCCCTTCAAATAATCAAACATCTCTTCCAGTGTCTTTAGGAAAGATACTTGTGGTATAAGGTGATCCATGATTGAATCAACAATGATCTTCTTGGCCTTGACCAAGTTCTTCTTGTGTAAGGCTTTTAGCCTCATCTCCCTCTAGAACTGGAACCTCTCTACTTATGTAGGTGTCCAATTCATTTCCTTCAAGAGCTAGTGACATCCTATACTTCCATGCTTGGAAGTTGTCAGCCTCACCAAGATTGTCATCAACCTGATGTGATAGATCACTTTGAAATGAGAACCTCAAATGAAAATAGCAAAAGATTAGATCTTACCAATTTGAGGTGTCCGTCCTGGTTCCAGAGCTAGTTGATCTAGGGTTTGTCAGAGAAACCCTAATTTTCAAAACTTATAATATTTTGGATATTATTGGACATAAATATATACCTCTTCAAGTTGAGCTATCCAGTGTACTCTTTTTCTGAAAACAGTGGACGGAAGCTCCCGGAACAGGAAGCCCTAGTTTACCAATTTCTTCTGCAGAAATGCATGATACTGTATCTATGGTATCACCGAAAATACTGATCCTATGTGTCTGAAATTTTGTACCAAGGTATCCTCATCTATCCCTGTTCCAACACCATAGGTTTCACCAATTGGGAATTATGAGCGTCTTCCCAAGATGACCGGTTTCAAGACTGTTCAACATAGCTAAGTTTTACAGACTCCCACATGTCACTATTTCATATTCAGGGTATGAAAATTCTACAACCAAAATTGCAGTCCATTTCCTTTCTGGAACATCTTGATAAATTTCATTTGGACCTTCGTAGCCCAAGATATAGCAATTATCCCCAGGTGTCTCGTTTAGGGATGAATCCTGGAAGAGGCTGGAACCTTAACTTGGAGGAATCATATCTCCTAGAATATAGTGAATCTAAGGCTGAAAATTGGGCAAAGTGTACCTTAAGAGTTGATATTTGACCTATGAAATATTTGGCTCCTGAGACTTCTGTAATCCTAGGATATAGCAAATTTACCCAAACTTATTAGTTTTAGTATTTAGGGTTTTTCCAGCTCGAGGTCAAACTAGGGTTTGACTTTCCTGGAGTTACACCCAACCAAAAATATCTACCTAGGTCTCTAAACTTCAATTTTGATGAGGAGAACAATCCTATGTTGGGCTCACTAAAAAATTTCTCTTCTGAGAATAGCCCTAATTTCCTGCACCAAAAACTGAAAAATTCCCAGAATCAAATCTCGCTTCGATAGAAAGATGCGCCCTTAAATGGAGAGTTATCCTAGCATCCTTTTGCTGATGGATTGTGGAGAGAGACCCAAAAATTAAGAATCCCTCACTTCTGCAGCTGCACAATGTCTTCTTCTCAGGTTAGCTTTGATACAATGTTAGATTTTTATTATTTAAGCAATATGATCTTAGGATCTTATCTGAGAGAATAACATGCACAGCAATAAACACAAGAGACAAGAAACACAATTAATTTTCCTCAATGAAACCATAAAGGAGAAAACCCCACAACTTCCTTAGAGATATAATGAGCACCAATGGCAATAGTAAAACCTGAAAACATAAAGATGATCTCCAACAACTTGTTCTCTCTCTCTCTCTCTCTCTCTCTTGAGAGAGATTCTCCTCTCTCACTCATGCGCCTCAATGAGTGAGTGAGTGTGTGATAAATAGAGAGTCTCACTCTATATTTATATTATTTCATTCACTTAATATCCAATCCAACATGTCGGCCTCACTTAACAATTACTCACTAGGGTCGACATCTCTAGGAGATTCTATTAACCCTAGTGCCCCACAACTATGGTGACTATTTCCCTGACTTAAATTAACTCACCTATGTCTGACTTCTCTAGGAGGTCTAATAAACCTAGGGCCCCACAACTATAGGGAATTTAACCCTTGTACAATAGGAAGGGTTACCCTCTATGACTTTACATGACTTGTTTACATTATTGAATCTTTCTATCAGAACATCGGGGCATGACATGACTCAATTACATTATAGATACTTTCCGGAATAAACATTGGGGTACAATACATAAAATATACAAGTGAATAAATTCCAAAGTTACAAATACATCAACACTTTATGTTGGATTAAAGTTACTTGATAGTTATACTGGGGGCAAGTACCAACCACCAGACATCATGTTGGGAAATCACCCATCAATGGGATCCATTTGAGCATACTTTATTTTAGTTTTGAGCTCGTTAAACCATGAGACAACCTTGAGCATAGTTTTTATTCTGTGTCAAGGTCGTTAAAAAATGAAGCAGATACCCTGAGCATTCTTTCAACTGATCTTTGATCTTGTTAAAAATAGTAAGATGGTGTTGAGCTTACTTTTCATTTTTCATGCTCTAGTTAAAACATGAAAACCGATTTGAGCTTACTTTATCGCTTTTTCGTGCTCTGGTTTCAAACATGAAAAATGTTCCGAGTGCCTTTTATACCTTTTTCATGCTCGTTAAAAACTTAGTGAAGAGGTATCAAGTATACTTTTACTATTTTTCAGACTCGTTAAAATTGGATTATGAAAAAAGAACTCATTACAGAGTTATATTTAAGCTCTTTTTAGTCTCCTTAAAAACACAAAAAGATTGCCAAACGAACTTGTTACATTCACTCTTATAAAAGTATCAGAACGGTCGACTAGTCGGTGGTAGGTTATCTCTTTTTAAGATTGATTAGTCTTATTTACAAAAAATGACCTTTTGATGTCTTCTTAGTCATTTAATACTCTCTAAACATGAAACGAATAATGAGTTTTGTTTCAACAAACTCATAAAATCAAACGATGAAGGACCCTCTTTTGGGAATGAACCCATCCTTTCTCAGGTTTGTAAAACATATGAGATTGGACTCATCCAAAGGACGAGCTATATCGAGCGTTTGTTACCCTTTTCCAGCTCATTAAGAATAAAATAGGTACTCATCAATCATGATGGGGAATTAAGGAAAGAGTTTGTATTTTTCTATTGCAGTACATAGTCACTCTTGAACATGGAACTCACTTGAATATGCATTTAAGTACTTGGGTAATCCATTTGTCTTCGAATCCTATTGATTCCTAGAGTCTTCTTAATCCTTTGATTTTTTCAAGAAAACTCTCATCGTCAGTTGCATTGGGGGATTGGTATCATTCTCATGTCAATACTACCAAGTCATGCCATGCCCATGTTCAAGAGAATTTTTTCCCATTGTATGAAGTCATTTTACCTTCTATCATGTCATTCATCCATTAGTCAATTTCTAATTTCACTCTACTATCCAGTTTGATCCAAAACATATTTGATCGTGTTTCGTGTCAATGATGGGATATTCATCATGGACCTCCTTTGATGGGTCTATTCCTATCGAATTCAACTCCTTATCCAGGAATTAGAAATAGAAACCAAGACAAGTACCTTGGGCCTACATGCCTTAATGGCAGGTTACCACATTTTCAATATGAGTTTACAACATTGACTGTTGATTGAAATATCTCATTGAGTGTTTGACTCCAAGTCCTTTATTCACATTTGATGGTATGTACTGAGATACCTTGGGAATCATTGATGTTAATGGTGATTTCCCTCGCAATTGTTAATAGTTTAAATTAATGACTGGTAATCAAGTGGTTTCTACCATGTTTGACATCAAGACATTGTAATCACATGGTTAGATTCATATCATTACGGTTTCGGCTTGAAGACCCTGGGTTGTCAGATATTTTCGCCCAGGTCATGATGGATTTTGTTTTGAGTCATATTACACAGATCCACTTTTGTATTAGTTGTGGCTATGTTATCATCTCATCATGGATATACGCTTGTGTCTAGTACCTGTGATTGTGTTCAGTCAGTCTCTACTACCATGGATCTGCCTTGTATTAGTTGACAGCCATGTTATGAGTTATATGATATTTGAGTCAGTTGTACTATAACAACTTCCAACCAACATCTTTTCCTTAGATTTCTTCATTTTACAAAGAATTCACCTATTACATTCCTCTAACTTCATGCTTTGGGGTGCATTCTATTACACCGAAATCTTGTCCTTTTGATCCATGTGTTAACCCTTTTCATAAGCCCCAAATTTCTCTCTGCTAAACTGGATTGATGCTGAGGTTTTTCCTACCTTTTTTCCTTCTCTAGGAAGGATGACGCTCTTATCCTTCATGCTACGTGTGTTGAAGGTGATATTTCCCTTCATTCTAGGTGCACCGGTGCCAACACTCTGTCTCCCACTCCTAGATGCGCCGATAGTGCTCTTTCCCTTCATGGAAGGTGCGTTAGTGGTGATTTGAGGGAGAAATATGGAGCTTCAATACCCTTATTGAAGGTGGATGAGGTGGAGGTCTATCCCTATCATTTAGGTGTGGTGGCATTCAGTTCCTAACCTATAGGGAATATCCCTTAGATCTCTCCTCCTAATCCTCAACGTATTCTAGCCCTTTAGCCTTATAAATTAAACCCTCTCTCCATTTGGAAGAGAGGAAGGACTATGGTACTATTATGATGGTGGAATTTATAGGTGATCCCTATCATCCTTTGGGAAGCTTGCTAGATTGCCTTAGAGGCTTTGGCTTGGATTGTTGGATGGAAATTTGTAGCATTAAGGCTAGTTTATGACATTCCTTCTTTTTTGTAATTCTATGTATCTCCTTGATTACATCAATACAAATCTCTTTCCATAAACATTGTCGTGTTAATCATGTTTAGAGCTTTCTTCCTTAACTGTTAGCTTACATCAATTATATGTTTGGATACGCATATACTATTTGCTTGTTTCTACTTGCTTGACAGGGTTTTGCAGCTAAAGATATAAAGACTCTGGAGCTTGGATCAACAAAGAGAGAAGAGGATCTGCATATTTCATGTAAGTGATCCATATGCTTCTTTGCATTTCTATTTGATCTAGGAAAGTAGATTTTATTGTGTACTTGATTTGTTCTATATCCACTTGGACTAGGGAGATATGGATTGATTCTAATTGAGTAGATTTATCTGATAAAAAATATCCCCCTAGGTAGGAATCAGTTCTATGTGATGTGGGAATTAGATTCATCTATGTTTCGAGTGGTCCAATTCCCATTTCAAAGGAATATTGTTACTGTTAATCAACTAGATTTCTGTTCTCCATATGCAATTTCGGATTCTGTGAACAATATCCCACTCCTAGCCTCTTCGACTCCATAGTATCAGAACCTAGGAGTAGGTATTCTGAAATATTCCTCACTTATGGGATCCTTTCTGTTAAAAAATCCCCCCCCCCTCCATAGGTCCATCTGTGAACATGATCTACTCAAGGAGTCATGACACTTCGACTAAAGGGAAATCAATTGTCGATTCGACACATTTCAGTCATTTTGAAGAGACTTACTAATATATCANCCACCATTATTGATCATCTTTTGGTGTCATCCAACCTTTACCACCTACCATATTGGTTAGATCCCCCCCCCCCCAATATCTAGATTATATTTTGCAACCTATTCCATCAGATGACTCCATCATGGAAATCATGTCTTTAGATGATATTCCTTGGAAAGACCATTATCACCAATCCTCTTTCCTTCCCAGCTACCAAATGGTAGGAGATCATTTTGAAACGTTGATTTTGTCTTATATTGTAACTAGACCTCAGCCACTAGTACTCATTCACAATATTGAGTCTCATGTTAATCTCAGTAATATTAATAAGACCATTCTAGTTGACATATCAGTAAAACCTGGAGTTGTAGAGAACATTCACTTGGGTCAAAATTGTTCTTCTTCATAACTTGAGTCTGATATGATCCTTTTTAGGTAATTTAGAGACATTTTTTATTATACATGTGAATAAATTCTAGGGATAGATCCTCTGATCATTGTTCATGAGATCAGGACATACCTTGATGCCAATTTGTTCTATTTAAAGTTACGTCATGTACATCCACAGAAGGAAATGACCATTAAGGAAGAAGTCGAAAAACTTCTTAGCGATGGCTGTTAGACCCAAATCTCATCTTAAACATGTGATAAGATACTAAACATCCATGTTTTCCCTCATTCCCAAATATTGAAGTGAAAACATTGATCCAGATGTCAAGCTTGCATACAAAAACCCAACATCTCTTCTACCCTTAAGCCCAGGAGCGGTACCTTCTTTAGCACCATCTGAGTTGTGTTGAAGACAGGCGGTTGCACCACCTGTATTCTTTGTTTGAAGAGTAGTTCTTCCCTAGCACCACTCTGTCATAAAGGAGCAGGAGTGATGCCCTTGCTAAAAAGTGAAAAAGAGAGACTTCACAAAGCTTCTAGATTAAAATCTCCGTGGAAGGCCTTATCCCTATTCACTTGGGTTAGTTGAGATTGATATTCCTCCTTTGGGGATCTCCTATACACCTCACCTAGAAAAATATCGACCATATCTATCCATTTGAGGCCTATAAAAATAGGCTCATACCCCATGGTTGAGGAGAGAGCAAAGTCATGCTTCCATTTTAATATTCTGTCCTGATCCATTAGAGTGAGCATAGAGGAGCAAGTTGGAGCTATTGGGGATAAGACACCGATTTTGTGGAGGAGCGCATCAATAGTAAGGCAGATGTTGTAAACTCTTTCCTTATTTATCAATGCAAAGTTGGTTCCTTTCCCATATAATTATTATGTATAATCTTACATGTTTATTATCGGATTCCTTAGTCATCAATATATATCTATAGATGATGTTCTAGTACTTTTTATCCTTTGTGTTTGATGTGTTTATGCAAGTATTTTCTTGGAGATCTTTCACCATAGGTGAAGAGCCACATCATTCCATCAAAGATTGTATTCTAGGTGTCTGTAGTTTCTAGGAGAAGTCTTCCAACCTTGTTGTGAACTATTTGTTCTGGATCTGAACCATTTATACCAGAGGAATAGCTTCTATCCCCCTGGATTATTCAAAGTATTTTCTCTTATATTTTTCTACCATCAGAATGGTTCTAGAATAGGAGGATCAGAATGGCTAAGAACATGTGATATACTATTCCAGTAAGAATATTCTCGATTCTAAAACTCGATACTCACGCGTGGAAAAGTTAGCATTGGCTACTGTCATTGCATTCTAAAAAGTTCATCATTACATCTTACTTTGCACCACCACTGTACTTGCAGATCGAAACTCTATGTACTACATCCTGACTCATCGGGTACTAGGGGGAAATATTCTCACTGGATTGTCATCCTGCAAGAGTTTGACCTTGAGTTTTCCAAAGCTACTTCAAAGAAATCATTGGTCTTTGCAGAGCTGATGTGTGACCTTCCATTTTCTTTGATGGATTATGAGCCCAGTGATTCATTCCCAAATGAATTTATATTCCTGATAAGCACGATCGACCCGTGGTATGGATATTTAATCATTTATCTTCAGACACAGAGATTTCAGCTTGATATATCTTGTGACGATCATCACCGCATCCATCACCACGCAAAGTACTACCTTTTCCTGAATGATACATTATACAGGCATGGTATAGATTCCATTCTCTGATGATGCCTCACCCATGAAGAGGATGAACAGGTTCTCAATGACTGCCACTCTAGATCTTTATAGTATGACTACAGCGCAAAAAATCCTTTGTGCTAGTTATTTCTAGCCCTCAATATTCAAATATTGTCATGAGGCTATTAAGAAATGCCCACCCTGCCAACATTTCTATCCAAAAAAGTGCACCCATCCTGCTTCGTTACACCACGTCATTGCAGTTGGCACTTTTTCCAAATGGTGTATATATTTTATGCATTGTAATCCTACCTCAGCTGAAGGTCCTGGTTACATCATCGTAGACATGGATTATTTTACTAAATGGGATAAGTCTATGCCTATGTATGCAGAGGATGGTAAGATTGCATCCATATTCCTATTCAATCATGTAATAGCTAGGTTTGGAGTTCCACAGTCTATAGTCACTAATCAAAGATCACATTTCTAGAATCAGATGATGGCAGAGTTAAGTGCTAAGCTAGGTTTTTTCCATGAAAACTCAACTCCCTATTATCCACAGACTATTGTTCAGGTTAAGGCCATTAACAAATTCTTAAAAACTATGTTGTGTCGGATGGTTGGAGATCATAAATCCAACCGGCACCAGAATTGCTTTTCTACTCTCTGGGCTTATAGGACTTCAGTAAAAACAATGACTAGTTTTACACCCTTCCAGTTATTTTACGGACTAGAAGCTGTCCTACCTATTTAGTGCCAGATTCCATCATTGAAACTTGCCGTTGAACTTCTCCCCAATACTTCCACTGTGGAAGAAATATTTCTATACCTAAACAATCTTGACAAAACTAGACAAGATGCTACCTTAGTTAATGAGGCACATAAGAAATGCATCAAGGCACAGTATGACAAATCTGTCCAACCTTGTGTTTTTAATGAAGGTGACCTAGTTCTAACCTATGATCAGAAACATGATAAACTAGGAAAAGGGAAGTTTGAATGAATGTGGTACGATCCTTTTATCGTCTCAAAGGTTTTAGAGAAAGGGGCCTCTGAGTTTGTAGATTATGACGGAATACCTTTCGGGAAACCTCACAATGGGTTGTACCTAAAGAGGTACTATGCTTAGATCACTCGTGTATGTCAGGGTTGATTTTAGGGGTGAAATTTATCCCAGTGGGATATTTTTCCATGTTTTTCTCCCAAAAAAGATTCACCATTTTTCATTTTTTGTTTCCCAATTTTGATGGGGTAAAATTTTTTCACCCTAAAAGTCACCAAATTATTATATAAACGATATAAAATCCTTGGAAATTAAAATATTTTTTGAAAAATATCGCCAATCATTTTATAGTTGGTTTTTTAAGAATTGGTAATATTCACCAACATTTATACACTTTTAAATCAGTATGGTTCCTTAAAATCATCCCTGGTGTATGGTACCTTGTATATATGTACGTTTTTTTACTTTTAGTGTGTTTTAGTATTTTCAATATGGTTTTGAGTTTAGTTTCCAGACTATTTATACCATGCTTTGGTTATGCAGATTAGATAGCCTTTTATGGCTTCCCTGATGGTTCTTTCCATCATACCTTGAACCTTGATTCAACTGCTTGGATTCTGTATTCCCCTACACATGATCTAGTTAGTTTGGGAGTTGTTTGTATTGGTCCAGCTACCACCAACATCACCGCGTATCAGGTAGTAATAGGTCTACTAACTGAAGTTGCATCTCGAGACATTCATGATTTGGTAGTATTCATGGAATCATAGTTAGTGGTTTTTCATTTGAACCATGTCTATACCATCATAAACCTTGTACTTATTCATCTCTTCCAAAGAGTGCATCTACTAAAAATATCATTTGAGGTTATTACTTACAGGCATATCCCTAGGGAAGACAATGCAGTTGCTGATTCATTAGCAAACTATATCCTATACTGGTATATTTCTCATTCATAACTTGAAAATCAATCATGGTTCATCATATTGTAAATAAACAGTAAATAACACATAAAACTCATGTAAATAAATTTTCCATTTGAGATGAATAAACACTGGTAACAAAGTCTATATATATATATATATAATTTTTTTAAAAAAGGGTCACGAGACCTCATCTAAAGCACGGTGTCTTTCAAGAAAATACAACATCATACAAAATCTTGAAGTTGTCTCACCTTTCAGTAATGTATCATGCAGGACACCATCTAGTGATGATCATGATAACACATGATAGCTCATGCTACTCTATGTAGCAGTTGGCTAAAACAGCTTGGCACTCCCGCAGTGTGCCTCTAGTACCTCATCGAGAGGTCATCAATAGCTGCATCCGGTATATATAGGGTTAACCTCTCTAGGTTATCCTCTAACTCTCCCAGCTGGTCATCACCTCCGTGAACAAACCAAGCTCTCGCTTTCCTATCCATTAGGCATGATCCCCTAGGTCATGCCGCACCAACATCTGCATGATAAAATTTAGGTCTTGTTACTACTCATAAAAAACATAAAACATGAAAATACAAAAAACACAATCAACATTTTAGAGTCTTACTTCTTACTGATTTCCCCCCACTACGTACCAGGTGGAAGTGGTAGATCAGGGTCACCCCTGAATTAATTACCCACATATGTGTAATCCTCAATCATGAGAATCTACTCATTCAACCAATGAAAAAAATCTGGCATCATACTTTACTTTGGCTTGGCCACCTCCTGTACGATCCATAAGCTCTACCCACCTCAACATATCGGGGTCTTTAGCCCTCAGCTCTGTAAATATTACTTGGGACCTCATGAGGGGCCCCTGCTCAAAATAGAAACAAGCTAAAATGGATCCATAGCCAAACGGTTTCAATTCCCCTTGCCGACATTTTCCTTGAAAACTGGAAGTAGTGCCTCTTCCCAGTTGAAAATAGTGGGTGTCATAGCTTCTATGGAATATAGTAAATGTGCTTTGGATTCTTGGTGAGGCCCTTGGCTTCTTTCCAACCTATACATAGGAAAAAGAACAGTGCAAAGTGCATCATCCACCACTACCTTTAATGGGATGTTCTTCCGTGACATCCTAATACCAGGCACGCAATGATAGTTTATCAACTCCTGAGTGGTTGCATCCCCTGCTCGGCAACTGGTCAATGAAACATGAGCACCCCTCCTAGACAATCCTATCAGAAAGTATATGTCATCTACCTCTATGGTCAATACATGAGGTCCCACCTCAAAGTACTGCTACTCAGGGTTCCACATGCACAAAATACACTCTCGCAAGCGCTCATGGGATATCATACTTGGACTGTAAAAAAACTTCAAAAGGACACAAAATATTAAAGAAGCAATGCACCCTACATTTCCCTCAGCCAGGGCATCATCATTGTCATGTTGCTACTATTTCCATATAACCATTTTTTACCAGATAAAACATTCCAAAAACAACAAATGGGCTAGTTAAAACCACATTCAATCATCAAAATCATCAATGATATTTTATTTTGGATTTCCCATTTAGTTTTTCAACCTCATGGCCAGCACCACCTTCCCTCCATTTACATAGAGAGGTGGCACTTCCTGAGTGAAGTTGAGCATAAGCGGTTCTTATCGGGCACCACCTGTCCTGTAAGGGGCAGGAGTGGTGGCCGCAATTTGGATTTAGGGCTTGTTCAAAGACCCCTAAAACCCAAGAAAAAACAAAAATGGAAATAATAGAATGAAAGAGTAGGGCTTCAGCATCTACCTAGCTCTTACGGTGCTCCAAATGGACGATGGATGCTCCTATAATCTTTAGCTGAAGATCTAGCTCCAAAAGTCTCCCAAATGCTCTCACAAATTGGTATATAGTAAAATGACTTGGTTTTTACTATTCGATTGGCTTTACATATATTTTTAGGTTTTTTCACATTATTATTAATATTTTTAAATCATTGTGATACGGAAACACCCTTTACTATAGTTTATAAAGTCATTTATTCGAATGTTTAGGAGACTAATGAACTTTTTTAACTCTTGCAGGGATGAAAATATAAATAGTAGTGTCTATGGAGGAGTTTATTTTTTACTTTTTCATACTTCCAGAAAAACAAAAAAAGTCCCCGAGTGTTTGTTTCGACACTTTGTTCATGCTCTTAGAACTCAATATCAAAGTTCCAAGTCTTTTTCCAATTCTTTTCGGGCTCATAAAACCTTCTCGTCGTGAAAAAGAAACCTAATTGAGTCTCCTTTAAACTATTTTTGGACTCCCTAAATATGAAAATATTGTCAAGTATCTGTCTACTTCATACTCATAAAAGTATTTGAAGAGTCATCTCTCTGATGGTAGGTTATCTCTTTTTCAGTTCGGATAGACTATTTACAAAAAAGGAACACTCCAGCCAATCATGATTGGAAGAGTTCTATTGGGTATTATTTTATATTTTTTTGGGCCCTAGAGACTAAATCATACGAAAAAGGACCCTTTGGAGTTTTCTTTAGTCTTCATTCAGACTCTCTAAACATGAACGATACTGAGTTTGCTTTCATTGGACTCGTTAAACTAAACACTGAGAGACCCATTTAGGGAATGAACCCCTCCTTTCTCAAGTTTGTAAAACATATGAGAATGGACTTGTATTCGAATAAGCTACAACAAGTTTTTGTTACCCTCTTTGGACTCATAAAAACAAAAGGAGGCACTC
The DNA here is from genome assembly GCA_001517045.1 of Pseudotsuga menziesii. Classification (NCBI taxonomy): domain Eukaryota; kingdom Viridiplantae; phylum Streptophyta; class Pinopsida; order Pinales; family Pinaceae; genus Pseudotsuga; species Pseudotsuga menziesii. Next base: position 317,956 of record LPNX010990031.1, on the reverse strand, counting down.
ATCAATCATGATGGGAAAATTAAGGGAAGGTAATCAGTTCATTTTGCAAATAAATGGCAGTTGTTCATCACCTTTGAACATGGCACTTGTCAACACATCATTCAGTCAATTGGGTATTCAGCTAACTTACAAGTTGATCCACTTTCATGAGTCATGTCACTCCTTTGAGAATGCATTTTCCATTGTCATATTGTGTGTCCGTCTAGTCTAGTCATGCTTCCAAGTCTATTTTCGTGCCGCCCGATGTTCAAAGGGAGTAAGAAGTTTACCTCTACATTTAAAATGGCCTTTATGTCAGTACTATGGTTACATTATCTACAGCATTCCATAACTTTGTTCCGAGTTTGGTGTTGTCGATGTGGGATTCATCATGGCCCTCCTTCGATGAGACTATTCCTATCGACATCAGCTCATCATTCGGGAATTAGTCTTAGAAATAAGTTTAGTACCATGAGGTCTATATGCCTTAATGACATATTCTCTCACTCTTGACATAGGTTCACATCATTGACCTTTGATCGATAGATTCCACTGGGTGTTCGACATCAAAAAATCTATTTACACTCAGTAGATTGTACTAGGGTACCTTGGGAATCATTGACATCAACGACGATCTCCCTCGCACTTGTTAACAGTTCACATAATTGACTAGTAATCAATTGGTTTCTACCATGTTTGACCTTAGATTATTGTAATCGCATGGATAGAATCATACTTTGTGGAAGATGAGATGAAGACCCTGGGTATTTATTATAAATCATTCATAGCTTTCTCCCCAGGTTGCAATGGAGTATGTTGTATGAAGTACCATCATGGATCCACATTTGTATGGTCATGACTATGCTCAAATTTGTGTCTGTATGACAAAGATCTACGTTGTATGTCTGGTAGCTATGTCCAAGTTTGAGTCCTCTATCACATGGATCTACATTGTATTCTAGTAGCCATCTTTGTTAATCTCTCCCATGGATCTTCCTTATATTGTGGTAAAGACACATTTCCTCATGATTCAAAAGTATTGATGTATTGCAGATGCATGGTTGATGTTGATCTTCGATCAAGACAATTATTTCCTTGAAGTGATAACATTCTCTATCAAAGCTCTCACCTATCGTATCCTTCTAGCTTGATGCTTTGGGGGCCATTATGTTACAACCAAATCCCATCATCAACATGTGATAAGATCTTAAACATCCATGTTTTCCCTCATTCCCAAATCTTGAAGTGAAAACATTGATCCATATTTCAAGCTTGCATATAAAATCCTAGCATCGCTTCTACCCTTAAGCCTAGGAGTGGTGCCTTCTTCATCACCACCTGAGTTTTGTTGAAGAAAAGTGGTGGCACCACCTTTATTATTTTTTTGAAGAGAATTTCTTCCCTAGCATCGCTCTATCATCAAGAAGCAGGAGCAGTGCCCTTGGTAAAAAGTGAAAAAGAGAGACTTCAGGAAGCTTCTAGATCAAAATATTCATGGCAGGCCTTATCCCTATTCACTTGGGTCAGTTGAGATCAATATCCCTCCTTTGGGGATCTCCTATCCACCTCACCCATAAAAATCTCAACCATCTCTATCCATTTGAGGCCTATAAAAATAGGCTCATACCCCATCGTTGAGGAGAAAGCAAAGTCATCCTGCCATTTTTGGCATTCTAGCCTGATCCATTAGAGTGAGCATAGAGGAGCAAGTTGGAGTTTTGGGGATAAGACATCGGTTTTGTGGAGAAGTGCATCAACACTAAGGAATATGTTGTAAACTCTTTCATTATTTATCAATGCAAAGTTGGTTCCTTTCCCATATACTTGTTATGTATAATATTGCATGTTTATTATCGGATTCCTTAGTCACCGATATAGATCTATAGATGATATTTTGGTACTTTTGATATTTTGTGTTTGATGTGTTTATGTAGGTATTTTCTTGGAGATATTTCACCATAGGTTAAGAGCTGTGTCATTCCATCAACTATTATATTCCAGGTGTCTGTAGTTTCTAGGAGAAGTCTTCCAACCTTGCTGTGAACTATTTGTTCTAGATCTGAACCATTCAGACTAGAGGAACAACTCCTGTCTACAGAAGGTGCAAAATTCCTAATAACAATGGGTTCATTTATCTTGTGTATTTGACAAAATGGGTTTCTAATATTATTTTGATGACCAAAAAATAGGGAACGATTAGGGTTTGTATCGATTTTCGAGATCTTAACAAGGCTTGACCCAGGGACAATTTCTATAATCCTTATATTGATTAGATCATCGATAACCACGTCAACAGTGTCATATTTTCATTTATGGATGGATTTTATAGCTATAATCATATAGAGATATTCCTTTCAATCAACATAAGACAGATTTCATTTTCCCATCAGGGGCCTTTTCCTACAGAAAATTTCCTTTTGGACTGAAAAAAGTGAGCGCTACTTTTCAACATGCATGTCTTATGATTTCCATGACATTAAGCACATCATAGAACTATAAATTGATGACTTACCTATCCATTCGCAACACTAAGAGCATTATGTTGACCATTTGAGAGTTGTTTTCCTTGAGTTTCACCATTACAACATTCGGTTGAATCCACATAATTTTTTGTGTGTGTTGAGACTAGCATACTACTAGGATTCATCGTTTCCAAGGATGGAATCTATATATACCCGCTAAAGATCAAATCTGGCTTGGCCTTACCACCTCCTGCCAATGTTATTGAACTTCAAAGTTTCCAAGGTAAGGAAAACTTTATGTGTTGTTTTGTCTGTAACTATGCTAAGAAGAGACATAGTTTCATGTATTTGTTGAAAAAGGACACACCCTTTGTTTGGTATGACCTTGCACAATGTGCATTTGACACTCTCAAACATGCTATCACACATGCACTAGGTATTAGTCCTTGTATGAAGTTACATCATTAACTACCATTGACATGGTACTAGTTCAAACAGATGAACATGACCAAGAATATGTGATTTATTACCTAAGTAAGAGTCTCCTTGAATATGAAACACATTATTAACATGTTGATAATTTGGATATGACCATGGTCATCATTGGTCCATAAATTCTATCACTACATCTTTCTCCATAGAACTATTGTGTACACAGATTATAACCCCGTGCATTACATATTGAATTGTCAGGTACTTAGGGGAAAATACTCTCACTGGATTATCATTCTCAAATAATTTGAGTTAGAATTTGAAAAATCCAGTTCAAATAAGTCCCTTGTCTTCCCATAGGTTACGTGTGACCTTCCCTATATTACTGAGGATACACAACCCTTGGATCCATTACCCGAGGAATCTGTTTTCCTCATTAGTATGTATGACCCCTGGTATGTAGATTTCATTTTATATCTCTAGACTCAATTATTTTAGCCTAATGAATCCTAAGATGAGCATCGTCATATATGTCATCACACCAAGTCCTATCTTATCGTCAACAATACATTGTACCTTCATGACATTGATGCAATTTTGTCGCATTGCTTAACTCATGAAGAGGCTGAAATAGTCTTGAATGACTGTCGCTCTGGAGCCTGTAGTGGTAATATTTCTAGGATGGCTACTGCCTATAAAATTTTATGCATTGGGTTCTTTTGGCCCTCAATATTCAAATATTGCATGGAGACCATGAGAAAATTCCCACCTTGCCAACATTTTCAATCCTAAAAAGTGCACTCACCCAACTCCTTAACATCCTATCATTGTTGTCGATCCTTTCACAAAATGGGGCATTAGTTTCATTCATTATAATACTACCTCATTCGAGGGGCATGGTTACATAATTGTAGCTATGGACTACTTTACAAAATGGGCTGAGGTTGTTCCTACATATGCAGAATATGGAAAAATTGGTGCCCTATTTATTTTCAATCACATAATCGCTATGTTAGCACTCATAATTTACCCCTAGTTGTGATAGGATATTCCCAAGGTAACCACAAAACCAATCTTTAGGAAGAAAGATAGGTTCTTTCTTTCTAGAGAGGGATCTCTCGATAGTTTAACTCACAGGTCAAAAATATTTGCAAAGAAATAATATTTAATAATGAATGTGGTTGAAACTGGTGCGCATTGGGCATGGATTTATATATGATAACAAATGATAACAATGTTGTTGCAAAGTAATTTAAAAAGGGGAATGGTATCTAGTTATTCACAATAAAAAATCTAGTTGTCTTGTAATAAAAGAGGAATTTATAACCAATCCATTAATATGGGCATCTAACAAGGATGAATCAATATTAAATTTAGAGGAACAGTTTTGTCAATACTTTAAAGAAAAGGATCGGAGCATATGAGTATGAATTCTAACCCAATATACACTCATTCAAGTATGAAAAAGATAACATAATGAAAAGATTATCTGGAAACACATTCACATTAAGAAGGGGAAAGTATAGACTGCAAAGTAAATAGCACAAGAATATCTATAAAATTCCTTCTCGGCTTTGAAATTTTATTTATATTTACCTATTTTTTCTCACGAGTTCCAACCCCCAATATATTAGAAATTTTTTCTTAAATACAAAATTCTCCTTTAGCTGATAACTATTTCTATGCTAAAAATATGAAAAATAACTTCCTTATTAGATTTGTCATTCTAAATCCCAATTAACTGTCTGCTTTAGAAATTGGTTACAAAATTTAAATGAACAAGTCTTCAACAACTCTCTAACTTCCTTCATTCATGAAACTTGTATTTTGTTTTCCCAAAATTTTCCATTGTTTTCCACTAATCACCACTTGGCATCTCTAGATTGGCCATTTCTTTAGCTAACACTCGCAACTCTACATGGTCCACATATGAAATTGCTAGAAGATGAGCACAAATGATATGAAAGTGTCAATTATTTCAAAATCTACTGATAACTTTTCAATTACTGGTTTCCATGATAATGAATTTTGCATGTCTTCAAATTTTCTATGATCCAACCTCATCTAACCAGTTGAGCATGATATTCAACTTGAGATAGCAATTTACCATTTTCATCCTAGAAGGAAGTTAAACCATTTTGAAACAATGGTGTGAATAAGCCTATGAACATCTGAACTTGATGCTACATGATATAAATTTTGTCTTGGGAAGTGTCTAGATGTTAATGTTTCCCAACTACCTTCCTTTCCCAAGTAATCATTGAGATTATTTCCTTTATTCCCATTTTTTTCAAATCATCTTCTAATAAAACATTTAGAAAATTCACTGTATTATTGGTTGTATTTATGGGTTTGTTATTCAAAACCTCTTTTACTGTTGTATAGATCTACTTTGCAGCATATATAACTATCTCCTTATACAAAATGTAGTTCAAGTAATTCCTAAGTTTTACATCTTGTGCAATGATCATGTCCCATATTAAATTCCTTTCTCCCTATTGTGGCAATTCCCCAGTCAATTTCTTTGTCAATTTATCATTCTTATCCAAGAGATCTTTGTATTTATTTTCCAACACTTTCCTTTCTTCCTCCTTCTTCAAAGTTGCATCTTCCAAGTTTTTGTTTTGGTTTCTAATACTAACAAATTCCAACTCTTTTAAACTGACCTAGGACATGGATTGCACAACAGATTCATCATTTGACCGTGCAACAAGTTGAATCATCTGTACCTCAAGCTCTTTCTTTTTATTTTCTATTTCTTTCTCCAAAATAGATTGTTTTATTTCAAAACCTTTACTTATTCCACCAAAAGAAACTTTTCATTCTCCCACTCTTTTATTTCATCAACAAACTTCAAAAGTTTTTCTTTACATTCACTTAACTCATCAGTCAATATTTCTTTTTCTTTCTCTTGCTCAGACAACTTTGATTCTTGAATAAGATGTGTAGCAGGGATCTTTAATTTTTTCCTCAACAATTGGATTTTGTTTTCTTTTTCTGTAATAATTTTTAGAGTATATTCACCGTTTACAGCCAACAAATATCCTTGGAGCTTCTTAATTTGTTTGTGGTGGAATTTATTCTCCACCTTTTCTTTCTGTAATTGATTTTCTATATTTGTTTTGGTGGAATACAATATGAACACCTTTAAAGTATCCTTCAACAAATCACTATAGATCACTTCTCCATTTGTTTTGTGAAAATGAATCTTATTTGGGACTGGAATATTCTCTAAATTCAACCTCATTTCTACCACCCAGGTTTTAGTAGCCACTGCTAAGTTCAAAGTATTATGGGCATGATCCTTAACAGTTACTAAAGAAACATCTTTGCTATATATCCTCCTGACATCATCATATCACTTTACAGATTCATCTAAGGATGAATCCCTATTATATATGTATTTATCATACAAGTAAACCCTTGTTTTGAATTTTTCAATAGACCCTTCAGGAGTCTCTAAGAATGGATATTCTTTTACCTAAAAGGCTGGCCCTTTGACTTTCATCTTATTTTTATTTCCTTTAGTTTTGTTCACTTCCACCACCTCCCTTTTAGTCTGATTATTTTTCCTTTTTTATGTTTCCAAACTTTACTCTTAGTCTATATCCACTGGATCTGAGAAAGTTATTTTATTATTCATTTCAGAATGACTTAGAATGGGAGTAATTACCTCTGATGTTGGAATTATAGCCAATGGATCCTATTTTGTGACACTTATATCCTATACTGGTGATGTAGGACCTTGTTGCATATCCTTTCCATCTTGAATTAGTGAGGGATAACCTCACCAATTTGATTTATCAGCTAAACCCTCAACTTCTTGGTGTTCAAAAGGATTGTTCTTATTTACCTATATTCTTATTGAGATGATATGATGGGGATCATAGTTTTCTGCAGTATCTGTCTGAAATCCCATCTCTTTAAGCATACTTTCCACCACAGGAAGTGCAACATTGCTCTTTATGATGAAGGGTCCAATCACCCAAGAAAAATTTATCTCTGGATATTTTCTAAAGCTTATGAAATGTTCATTCTCAAATATCATCTTTTGTCTCACCAGCTCCAAGGAAAAAATCCTAGGAGTGAGGAAGGATGGAAGGCTATATGGCTCATGAGAAAATTTATATACTTTGATAATTGTATGCTTCTCCAATAAAAACCAATCTCATATATTTATGTATGGTTCAAATTGTAAGGATTCCTTCATTATTGGTAGTACCTTGGATCATTTATCTTGGAAAAATACCTTATAGACCTCTTCCATTAAGAAATTCATATATTTAAATAAATTACTATTGATTTCATCTTTTAGGACCATCTTTGGTAGCTGTAAATTCTCCTCGTTAAAGAACAGGAACATTCCAACTAAATAAGACTGAAACCTAAAATTTATTGTGTTTTGGAAATTAACTAGCTGCGAGTGAATACTCTCAGCCAGGAATTCATCAAATTTAAGGCATACTAATGGGGAATATAATGAATCAAACTGACTTGTGCTAATTCTGAATAATAGGCTTATCAGCAACTCAGTAACATACCTGTCAGTATCAAGACCTTCTAACTGACTCATTAATGAAATAACCAACTTAATTTCCCCATTGAATAGGTTAACATATACAGGAAAGGACTGGTTCTAAAGAGACACGTCTAACTTGAAACAAGTGGTGAAAAATGACTACTTATGCTCAAGGGTTGCTTCGCAAAAGGACTGAATTAGGTTTTCTTCATTAAAATATTCTCGGCTTAGGGTAAATGAGGAAGGGACTATAAGTGAATCCTGGATGATTAATGAATTAATAGGACATATAATTTTAGACTTGGTTGAATCCGTGACCACTCTTTCAAAGGAGGAATAGTTAAACGCACACCAGTCAACAAAATTTGGAAAATTGAGGGTTTGTTTTGGACAAAAAAAGTAAAAATGAGACCTAAAAATACCATGTAATTTTATACCCTAGTCCATAATTTTTTTTATCTTTATTTTGAACTGGTTAATAGGGCGAAAGGACAACAAAGTATCAAAGATTTCACTATCTCTGTCTTCAAATACTTCCTCAATTTTATGGAACTCTAAAACCCAATCTTATATTTCTCCTCCGTTCTCCATACTTAAATAATATTTGGTAGGTAAAACATGGCCTACTTAGTAAACTGATGGGTCTATGATATTCTATCTGGCCTGGATTTTCCCACGTATATCACTGATTTTCTTCTCCAATGTACAAAAATACAAATAGATTTCATCCACATGCCTTTACCCTTTATAGTATTTTTTATAGTGGAATTATCTACTATATTTCATGCAAATATTTCAAGAAAATATTTATTTGTCTGTAGATATTATCCTTTTTTACCCCGAGTCGTCAATTTTGATCCATTATTAATCTTCCTTTCCCTAATTCTGCTACCCTACATGTCTTTTATCTTCCCTGCACTTTTCAACATCAGATCCCTTTATCACCGTATATCTATCGGATCTCAATCTCAACCATCGATTGGCTTCATCTTTTAATACATTTCGCATATCTTAGTGTTAATAGGAATTCTCAACCGATAGTGCTAACACTGCTTGTTCCTCTGCAATATAAAACACAACTACAGAATAAAAAGACACAGCAACATAACCTTTCCTTGAATGATCAAATCAATTAACATAAAACTATTATACATCAACCTCAAATCTATTTGTCTTCTCTCCGGAAATTCCCTGCAATGGTCCAATACCTGTAGAATAGATCACAAGATAGACAAAAGAGATGAGAGCATCATGATAATTGAATATCCATATTGGTGATCAAGGAGTCCAATAATATTTAATTAAAAACACAATAATCAAATATAGGAAAGGGAAATGTCTTTGTATTAATATATGGATGAGAAAGAAGTACAACCAAAATCCTTGATGTCGATGGCTTCTATCTCAATCAAGAATGTCTACAATGTCCTATGACTATGAAGAACTCTCCAAACAAAAGCTACCTATACTTTGCCTCTGATCAGACTTCAAACTAGCAGCATAAGGATGCTTTTTCTGGACTCCCCCCACTCTCGTCATGAAGGATTCATTTATAGGCCTAGAACCCATGGGATGACTTGGAAAAAGATAGAATGAGATCACTATAGGTGAGAGAGGCAAATGTCACCTCTCCCTGGTAGATAGGAACTAATTCCATGAAGGATTCTGTACATAAACTTCTAGAAAAATTTTGTTTTTTCTTTCAACTGACCATCGGTGCTTTTAGCAAAACTGGATAGAGCATCGGTCTAGGGTTTTTTCCAAAAAGAGGGAAATCGGTGCCCTTTTCTCAACTAGGGTAGGTGTCACTGACGCTTTGTGTAAAATGCAAGGGAGCACCACCCATTCTAGGTCACGAAAAAAGTGTCCAAGGTGACCCAAACTAGACTTTTTGGGAGGTTAACAGGCATCATGAAATTCTTGTGAAGGCTGACAAGCAGTGTGATATTTTCAGGTGCAACAAAATGCCCCCCAAAGCATGAAGATAGAAGAAGGTGATAGGTGAAATAGTTTGCAAAATTTTCCATCTAATATAACGGAAAAGAGAGATATACTCATATAGGACCAGTAACTGAACCCAATCATAGTTGCATACCAATACACTACAGATCTATGATGATGACCATGTCATGGCTACTAAAGATGCATTGTAGATCCATGAATAACTGTTACAAGAAGTAGGACATAGCTATGTTGGAGTAGGGTCCCATAGCTACAGGAAAAGCTGTTGTTTTGGAACGAGCAAGTCAAAGGTAACAGTACTTGAGCGACTGAGAGGAGAAAGCTCGAACACTACACTTAAGGCAGTGGTGAAGACAGGAGGGATCAACTACCCTCATAAAGGAAAAGGAGCAATGAGTCTGAGGTATTGAAGATGAAGGACATAATAGGAAGCAGCGCCAGTACCCACGGTCAGCGCCGGGAAGCATGGAAGACTGCAGGAAGTTGTGGTGTGATGGAAAGCGACAGTTCGAGTACAGATAGACCGACTGTCACAGTTAGGGTTTTGGGTTACTGTTGGGAGAGGCCCACAGTGTTGTAATGGTGAGACCTTCGGGCTGCCTATAAAGGGATGTATTTTGTATTGTAGAAGGTTAGCTAGTCGGACAGTCTATTAGCTATTTAGACATTTATCTAGTCAGTCAATGATCTGTTAGCTCATAGATCTTTTGTATTATAGAAGAGCTGAGATATCGTGGTAAGTACCTGAACTCTTTAAATTTGTCCATTAAGATGCTATTACATGAAAAAGGAGTCCTAGATATATATTCAGATGAATAAGTTCAGTAAGTGTAATATCACAAGAGTTTGAGAGTGATTTTGATGAACTTGGACGTACACGTAGTGGAAAGACATATAAAGTAGATTTTAGATCTTCTTTATTTGAAAACAGTTTAGACCATACTATAGAACAGAGTCACAGTAATACAAAAAGAACAGAAGGGGGTATCCCTTACCACCCTTACACCCCACAGAAATCAACTGGGACTCAGAATAATTTCGTAGGAACTCCATCTAGTAGCTCACATACAGTACATACTACCGCTAAATCACCTACATCTACACCACCAAGTGGTAGTCACACAACAAATTAGCATCCACCACATAGAAATAGAATGGGGGATGATATGAAGTTACCTAACTTTAAGGGTACAGGGGTAGAAGACCCGAAACAATATTGGTTTCTATGCGAAGCTGTGTGGATCATTAAGGGGATCCTATATGATAATATTAAAATTGTCCAGTTGGTCACCACACTTAGGGAACGAGCCTTAACATGGTATATGAAGTATACCTCAGCGATACCCAGAACGCTCGCACAGGTCAGGATCGCCATGATCAAAGAATTTCAGAAACCTAAGTCTGAGTCATAGTGTATTACAGAGCTCAAACACATTAAACAATTACCTACCAAGTCAGTATGGGACTTTGATCAGAAATTCAAAGCTCTCACAGACCAAGTTAGCTTTGAGTTTGCACCGGAGCAGCACAAGGAATGGTTTATTGCAACACTGCTCCCCCATATCAGACTGCCACTGATACAGCAGAAATTCCAGACGCAGGATGATGCATTGGAAATGGCAATGAAACTAGAGGCATCACCTCTAACTGAGACCAGTACAGGTATGACAAACCTGTAGAACCAGTTAGCTAATCTCACCTTACAGATGCATGAGATTAAGAAAGGAAAAGAGATTGCACAAGAAATATGGTGTATAAAATGTAAAGCACAAGGCCATACTAAATATAACTGTCCATTATTTGTTGAATATCTAGCAAGTGGGGCTCCTAACCCCTTAGCACAGGCACAAGGGCCATGGTGTGAACTATGCAGAACAAGAAGACATCCACCTCAGCAATGCCCTTTACTTCAGAAGCATGTACAGACACCTAAGAACTTATACTGTAACTTCTGTAAGTCCATAGGACATGATGAACATAATTGTAGAGCTTATGATCTCATGGTTAAGAGAAAACATGACTTATACAGAGTCCAATCAAATACACCAGGTCCAGCAGTAGGACCACAGCATCAACCAGCTCATGTTGGCTGTGGTGAAGGCTTTGGCCATGGTTGTGGACCGATCACTTGTTACAATTGTGGAGTTGTAGGACATTATGCTAGGGACTGTCAGATCCCTACTACCACCTGTAACTATTGCAAATCTTACGATCACACTATAAAAGAATGTCCTACCTTGATAGCAAATATCAGGGAACCTAAGCCAGCAGTACACCAGAACATTCAGCTTATTGCTGCTGAGCAGAAAGAACTAGAACTAAGAGTCAACATTGTGACTTGCAGCGGTGCTTCCACTAGTGGGACATCACCGGATACTGACAAGAATACAGGTTCGGAGTGGGTGTGCAAATATACTACTAAACCAACACCACTCGACCTACAGAAGAATAAAGAAACATTTCAGGAAGCTAAGACTTTCTTTAATGACCCTACGTAATCAGGATCATAGGTACAGCTGTCTAGGGGCGTACCGCAGCAAACACCATGTGGTGTTAGCCTTATACAGACATCGCAGGCTACCACATCGGGAAGGTGCGATGAGGATGAGTCAACAGGAAGTGTACAATCCTTCCTATGGAGTTTCTTAAGACTCATGAGAAATGAGAAAGCTATCGGAGAGCTTCAGAGCATCATAGATCAGTGTCATCCATCTTCTTCCATGAGCAGTGCACAATGTGCTGTTCATAATATTATGGGACATACAAAACAGGAAGAGAGATGCGACTCACAGCACAAGTTGGACAATTTGAAATGGATGAGATAATCCTAGACTTAGGATCAAAAGTTAATGTTCTGACTAAGCAGACATGGGAAAAGATGGGTAGCCCTAAGTTAGCCAGATCACCTATCCATTTGAGACTAGCCAATCAACAGTGGGTATCGCCACTAGGTTGATTACCGCAAGTTCTAGTTGACATTGACAGAGTTCACAGCTTTGCGGACTTTGAATTTATAGAAATCATTGGCGATAGTAGACCGTACCCAGTGCTACTAGGTATTGATTAGGAAATCAATAACATGGTTGTTATCGATTTGAAGAAAAGACAGATGACCTTCAAGGACAATCAGATTCGGGTCATCGCACCGTTGGATCCTTTTCAGGGTCCCATATATATTGAACCTATCCGAGCAGAGGACGAGGCATGTAATATGGAGAGCCTCTATCAAATGATGGCCAATCAGAGCGACTACATCAATCCAACCGTAGAAGGTAACATTAGTTGGGGATGCGACAACTCATGCGCATCAGACTCGGATGTTGGTCTAGAGAACTGGCAGAACAGACTTTATGAAGTCTTAACTCGTAGATGTGCATTTATGACTAAGTCACTGCGATGGATTGGCGCAGAGATTAAGGATACTCCATCGTTTGATGGCTTAGAAAATGTCAATGACTTCTTACAACAGTTTGAACAGGAAATCCCTTAGGAACAGAGGATGTCAGCCATTGACCTTGTAGTAAGAGCCACACCTGTAGGATGGTGGCATGCACATAGAGCACATATCACATCATGGGATGACTTCAAGAGATTAATGGCGATCAGGTTTTCTAATGACAAGGAGTATCTACAGTAGAGGTACACAGGAGAAAGTGACCCCATGTCACATATTAAAATGTGTGAACAGAATTGGTTGAACATTCTTGAGGATGAATGGGTTCACCTATTCATTCATACTTTAGACCAAATTCTAAAGAACTGGTACACTGAGATCGAGTTGCACAGAGGAACCATTACATGGCCACTTATGATAGACAACTTTGAACTCACTTTCACTTTTGAATCTAAGTATCCAAGTATTGATCAGGCCCTAGACGTCATAAAGACTAAGATATTTGAGGATTGTACCCTATCAGTACATACTCAACCTGAGTGGGCCATCCAATTAGAAGATGCGCTCGAGTGTTATAACTTCGTAGCAGAACCAGAGGATGAGGATGAGGATCCTCACAGCATCAACATTCCAGAGTCAGAAGGGATTCACGATGTTGATGAACCGAAGCTACAGATTCCAGCTATCACAGACCCCATCAAGATTAAAAAGATCAATATTGACACAGACACAGAACCAAAGTTTGCCTCTATTGGAGACTATTGGGATGATGAAACGGTGGCACACATTGCAGATCTGTTACATGACTATCAGGACTTATTCCCCACTAAGTTCACAGAAATGAAGGGAATAATAGGAGATCTGGGAGTAATGAGGATACCATTGAAAGAGGATGCTAGGCCAGTCAAACAATGTCCATACAAATTAAATCTACAGTATAAAGAAAAAGTTAAGGATGAGATCGATAAGATGCTAGCAGCAAGCATCATTGAGCCCGTGGAGGAAAGCGAATGGGTTAATCCCATGGTCGTGTAAGAAAAGAAAACCAAAGGATAAATCAGAATTTGTGTCGATCTACGTAAACTCAATGATGCATCACTTCATGACCCATTCCCGACACCGTTTACTGATGAAGTGTTAGACAATGTGGGAGGACAGGAGGTCTACTCCTTCATTGATGGCTTTTAAGGCTATCACCAGATCAGAATCCATCCAGAGGATCGATATAAGACCACTTTTGCGACAGAATGGGGCTCATTCCAGTATACGGTAATGCCCTTTGGTCTTAAAAATGCACCAGCTATCTTTTCAAGAGTAGTAGTTGCTGTATTTAAAGAATACATCCATAAATTCCTAGAGGTTTATTTTGATGACTAGACTATATTTGGATTAATCGACAAGCACATAGGAGATTTAAGACTGATGTTCGAAAAATGTAGGCAGTACCAGATTTCTTTGAACTTGAAAAAATGTATATTTTGTGCGCCATTTGGTATTTTGTTGGGTCACATTGTTTGCAGACAAGGCTTGATGGTAGATCCTGCAAAGATTGCCATCATTGTAAATCTTCCAGCGCCCAACTCAGTCAAGCAATTGAGGACAGTACTTGGTCATACTGGGTACTATAGAAAATTCATCAAAGGTTATGCAAAGATCACAACACCTATGAAAAAGCTGTTAAAGAAAGATGTAAAATTCCTATGGAATGAGGAATGCCAGAAAATTCTAGACACTCTCAAAGAGAAGATGGTCATAGCACCCATCTTAGTATTTCTAGACTGGACCAAGCCATTTCATGTACATGTGGATGCATCTGGCATCGCACTGGCGATCATCTTAATCCAGCTAGGAGAAGGGGGTATCAATCACCCTATAGCATACTCAAGCAGAAAGCTATCCACTGCAGAAAAGAACTACACCACTACAGAGAGAGAAGGTTTAGCTATGGTGTATGCTCTACAAAAGTTTAGGCACTACCTGTTGGGTGCCTCATTCAATATGTTTACTGACCATTCCACTTTAAAGTAATTGGTCAATAAGCCAGTGCTAGGGGGAAGAATCTGTAGATGGTTACTCCTATTTCAAGAGTATGATTTTGAAATCATTGTAAAACTAGGAAGATTAAATGCCGGACCTGATCATCTGTCGCGGATAGACTCAGGAGACGAACCAAGTAACCTAGAGGACAATTTGCCAGATGTGCAATTGTTTTCTATTCAGATCGCAGATGAGTACTACACTAACATCATTCACTTTCTCACCATAGGATGGGCACCTGTTGAGTTTACTAAGCATCAAAAGAAACAGTTAGTTGTTAAAGCAGCAGACTTCATATTGATCGCAGGGCACTTATACAAGTTAGGTCCAGATGAAGTCCTGCGTAGATGCATTATGCCGCATGAGAAAGAGGCCATTATCAGAGAAGCACACTCAGGTGCCACAGGAGGTCATTTCGCAGGAAAGCCGACTACTCAGAAAATCTTAGCTGCAGGATTATGGTGGCCTACTTTACACAAAGATACTAAGGAGTTTTGTAGATGCTGAGATATCTGCCAGAGGGTAGGAAAACCTTCACGAAGAGATGAAATGCCACTGCGACCAAAGCTTACGCTGCGTGCATTTGACAAATGGGCTATAGATTTTGTGGGTCCTATCAACCCACCAAGAAAATGAACTGGTGCGAGATACATCATCATAGGAACATAATACCTCACCTGATGGGTAGAGGCGAAAGTAGTAAGGAATTGTGATGCTGCTACAGCTACACAGTTCATTTTTGAAAGCATCATCAGTAGATTTGGATGTCCAGTAATTTTGATGAGCGATCAAGGCACACATTTTTTGAATCGCACTATTGAAGCCTTGAC
>LPNX010990031.1:241810-302156 GCA_001517045.1 Pseudotsuga menziesii | reverse complement strand
ACCATAATGGTTGAATTGACATATTTGTCATTAAAAAAAACTATTTTTTTTGTTCGTATTTTTGACATATCTCATTGTGTTTTTACTCAAATTTCAATCGGGAGAGCTCATTGGATGCAGAATTTGATTCTACATCTAACAAGTACCCACACTGCATACTTTTGACAGACCCCGCTACCCCAAAAACAAGAAATACCTGAAAAAATGTGATGATGACATCATCATCACATTTTTTCAGGTATTTCTTGTTTTTGGGGTAGCGGGGTCCGTCAAAAGTATGCAGTGTAAGTACTCGTTGGATGCAGAATCATATTCCACATCCAAAAATCTCTCCCAATCGAAATTTGAGTAAAAACACAGGGAGATATGTCGAAAATACGAACACAAAAAGTAGTTTTTTTCTTTCTTCCTCCAAAATTAATCAATATTATTTTATTATTTTAACTATTATTTTATTATTTTCTTCAGGAGGCCCATTTTAGACCCCAAAATTCCTCTAATGAATTTCAGATACAGCACCATAAGAGCACTCCCTACCACCCACAAGCTAATGGTACGGTGGAGGCCTTTAACAAGATTCTAGAAACTGCTCTTACTAAGATCTGTAACAGCCAAAGAAATGATTGGGACCTTAGGGTTAACGCTATATTATGGGCTTATAGGACTACATGCAAGAAACATACAGGGCACACACCTTTCAGCTTGGTGTATGGACAAGAGGCTGTTATGCCTATGGAATATATTATTCCCAGTTTAAGAGTTGCTCAAATTACCAGGATGGCTGATACAGACACGATGAATGAAAGACTGGCGTAGCTGCTTGCCTTAGAGGAAGACAGATTTGTCGCAGGATTCCATCAGAAAGTGCAGAAGGAACGAGAAAAATCTTGGCATGATAGGCACATTAAGAGTAAGACTTTTCAGACAGGAGACCTAGTGCTCCTTTATGACAGTAAGTTTATTAAGTTTCCAGGAAAGTTCAAGACGCATTGGTTGGGGCCATATCAAATTCAGCAAGTTACAGAAGGAGGTGTCCTTTAGCTCAGCAAACTAAATGGGGTGCTTCTGCCCATGTTGATTAATGGTAGTAGGCTCAAGCTCTATAGTGATAGCCACTCCACCTCTCAAGCCTAACTCAGACAGTGTATGAAAGTGCAGATGCCCAGTGTAGTTGAAAGGAGGCATCGCACTGGGAATTAGTCTACACTGACAGATATTCTAAGTACAAGGAATCGCATGAGGATGGTTCATTTTGCGCAAGTCATAATATGTTTGCGGGGTAAAAAAAAATAAAAAAAAAATAAAAAAATGGAGTAAGTTGTTTTGCGCAGGTGATGCGGTGAGGCATCACAGCAAGGCGATGTTTCCCCATGCCATGTAGCCAGTTTTGAAAGAGGACAGAGGGCCGGTCACTTCACCCTATGACAAGCAGTTAATCTGGATATGACAGGTATTCGTTGCCCTAGATTTGGAAACAGTATAATGATTTTTCCAGATTTGGTAAAATCTTCGACGAGACTGGCACTTGCACACATGTTTCAAGGGAAATTTGATCGGATTTCAGCAATTAATGAGGATCGAAATGATGGGTGTTGTCTCATCCATGCAATTAATACTGCCAACAGGTATAGTCTATAGGACCGTTGAGTCACAAAGTATCACCTTTTCTTTAAATATAAAGATCATCCATACGAAAGGGTTACTTTGGCAATTTCAGAGAGCTATAGAGCAAGTTGTAGAGTTTTCCTCCCTAATTTCATAGCCATTGCTTGTCCAGAGTATTTCACTGAGTGGGTTTTGTCTAAGGAGGAACCTTTAGAAGACATTGTGAGATGATTCCAGAGTGGGGGCCTCTAGTCTGCTATGACGACACCGCCCAAGGTTGTGAAATTAGGTGCATCATAGGTCAGACAGCCGCCAAGGATGAGGATTCAAGCTCAGATAGTAGAAGACTCTGGTCCAAAGTAGGAAGAGGAAGTTCACATGGCCACAGAGTACATTGTGTCGAGAGTCGAGGACGCACCAGAGGTAACCATTCCCAAGGGTGCTAAGTTTCTTATTCCACTACCAGCCATTGACCCTCGTATAAAGAAAGATGGAGACCTATTAGGATATGTCCCTATTCTCAAATTTATAGACTATAACCTTGGATATAGTAAGACATATCCTCAGTTTCGACCAGATCGGTATCTCACAGTTCAGAGGAACCCGAGGACCAATACAGATTAGTTTGTTCCTATGGAACATATCCAGATTCTTGAGCAGTCAGGTTTGCTCAATTTGTTGAGAATACCACATTTTGGACGAGGTGCAGAGTTTAATGCCATGGTGTGTGTGCTGCTTTCCCATGTACATGGAGGTTACCTCTGGTTGGGTAACCGGGTTGATTTGAATGTCGACCTGATACACCACATCACCGGGTTGTTCAAGACCGTGTTGCCGATGCAACTGTTTCTCCCGAAATCTCTTAAATTTTGGGCCCCTCCTCCTAACTGAATATCGCTTCAGGTTGTTTCATCCTTGATGTTTTTTCGGTCATGCTTTAAGTCTGGATGTTTTGAACAATTTACTTACAGCCTGTTCCCATATTTGTTTGTGCTTGATTTTTTGCAGTAGGTCACATAGTTGGGTTTTGTTTTGCCAATTGTCTTTGATGGGCCGTCGTTTTGAAAATGAAATGGACCTTGACTATCACTGAGTTTAAAGGCTTTCGAACACTTAAATATTTCTGTTGAATCGGCTGCTTTTTTTTCTTTTTCCCCCGTCATTGCGGCTCCCAAAGCGTTTTAGCATCCGAAGTCAAAATCACTCCGATGTCCGATTCGTATTGGTCTTCAATCGCTTGCCCGTAGTTGTTTCCCTTCCACCGTTGCGGCTGGGAGATCCTTTTAGCTTCTGATTCAAATGTATTTTGATGTCTGAATAAGCTTTCTCCCACCCATGTTTCGCTTATCCATAACTTATGTCTTGAGTCCTTATCTCATCCACCATTGCAGATGGAAAATCCGTTTAGCCTCCGATGTAACTTCTCTCTGACATCCGATTAATAATTTTTTCCCGCCTGCGAAGTGGTCCACTCATTCGACATTAGTATTGTTGAGCCGCCAGTAAGTTTCCCATTGATAGCGATGTTCGTCGAGCCTGGAAATGGGAAAGGTAGTGGTGACGACGCTTGGCAATTTCCTTGTCGAAGAGTTGTTTCAATAGTAGAATTTGCTCCTTGTTTTTATAACGCATGCCTGATGAATATGCTGGTCGATTGATTGCCGGTGAGATCAGAATATCGGTCAAACTACCGTGGCATGGAGGAAGACAGACCGTTTAGCATCAAACATGCAGTCCTGAAAGACCCGGCAGTTATCCAACCAATCCTGAGTGTGCATGGAGGACCTGAAACGTTTGGGGAACTGGAAAGTCACACATTTGGGGGAAGCCCAAATGATTTGCTATTGTAGTTTAAATATTATAGAGATAGAGGAAAGAAAGGGCTTTTTCCCTGAAAAATTTGTAAACTCTTTTTCTTGTAAGAGGAACTATTTCGTTTTACAGTGAGAAAGTGCAACTTTTGCCTGCTGGAGAGAGTGAAATGTGGAAGTATCAATGCGACTAAATGAACAATGTTGAAGAGGAACTATTTCGTTTTCAGCTGTGTTTCATTTACTGTGAGAGTGTTCAACTTCCTGAACCTATGTTCTTGTTGACTGTTCTCCAGTATTTTTTGGGATGACTTCCACTGTGAGTAATAAATGTTGTTCATAAAATGATCAGCTATCTGGTTGTTTAAATATCTGTAATTGTTCATGTGCCTTGAATGAAGTATCAGCTATCTGTAACTCTTCATAATGCACGTACAAATGTATTACTCACTAATGAATGACAACTCTGCTCCCTAGGGATATTTTAGGTAGTTAGTTTATTTTCTGTGTTGTATGTGTTTTGGGTGCTTGTGAACCTTAAGACGAGAGGTAAGAACCTGCGCATCACATTGTGACTATTCCTTGCATATTTAGCACCCTGCATTGTTAGTTAAGCACTTGCATATCATACATTAAGTCAAAAATACCAAATTCACGGTGGACCGGGCCGCAACTGGTAAAGCCTTTGTTTTGTTACTTGACCTATGGTATCCGGACCGCAAACCGGAAGGATTCCCTATACCAAACAATCAACGGGCTAGTTGGGAACATTGATTGGGGAGAATCCCTTACTGTTGTCGCCTGCGATTTTTGGGGCCCCAACAGTTTTGGTGCTAGAAGGAGGGCTGCCAGTGCATGGTTGGCCGAGGAAACCTATTTTCCCGAGAATATTCCACCGGTAACAGTTCTAAAAGCAGTGGGTTCCGTAATCCAATTCCGGAAGAAAGAGTCTATATTCTGTCGGTAATGAAATTGTTAATGATCTGAGAAGGTATACCGGGGCATACGTAAAAAATATTGGAGGATTGCCAATCATGCCTGAATTACCCAGAAGAGAGTTTAAAAGGAAAGATCATCCTGTAACAGAAGACTCAGTGTTGGTGGGAGACTGGGAAGAGCTTGTAGAATCTGCTTTACAAGAGGTTGTACTACCTTTGAACCAAGAAGGCCCAGAGACCCCTCACAGCTCTCCTGCTCATACTCCAGTTGGTTCACCTCCTCACTCCCCACCCAGACTCATGGCAAGAGTAAATGCTAATCCACCACCTAACCCACCTAATCCACCTCCTGCATGGAGATCCAGATCACCATTAAACCTTACACCTCCTTTACATGACCTACCTCAAGCCTTTGATAAGATGTTGCCCAATTTTGATCCCAATGAGAAAATACTAGTAGATGATCACCTACAAAGATTTTACTTGGCAATTGAGGGATTAAGGGCCGAGGAACATGAAGACATGGTATGCAGACTTTTCCCACATACCCTCAAAGGAGCCGCAGCGTCATGGTACTTTGGATTGCCTGCTAACTCTATCCTTGATTGGGATACCTTTGAAAGAATGTTCAGAAGTAAGTATGTAACTTAGAAAACTCATGCAACTCTCATGAAAGGGCTGTGCGCATTGAAGAAAGAAAGAAAAGAAAAAGTGCACAGTTTCACGTAAAGGTTTGCAACATATCTAAAGAATTTCTCTGAAATAGATAAGCCGTCTGACAAAGTTCTTATTGAATACTATACTTCAGCTTTAGGCCCTGATTTCGCCATGTTTGCCAAAGGTAGGGCCAATCCTACTCTAACAGAAACCTATGAAGAGGCAGAATTGGTGGAAGCTGAAAGAGAGAGAATTGAAGACTATCCAGAACAGTTTGGAGAAAAAGGTATAGGAAGAAAATCCTTATTTTTTACTAAGCCTAAAGAAGAAAAGTCTCCAGAGTTGGAAAATATGGCCAAGATGATGCAAAATCTCTCCAATAAAATCATAGATATGGAGAAAAAAAAGGAAGCACAAAAGTTTTATAAGCCATATTATAAGAAAAGAGAAGATAACCACCATTCTCAACCACCTCCTAAAAATACTACATCTGTGAACTTGACAGAGGTGGGCTTGGATAATTTTTGCACATTCCACCAACAGCCACATTCTGAGAAGAATTGTCCGCAATGGATAAATTCGATGACGTTGGTCATGAATCAGATGTTAGATTCTAGATTGACAGAAGAGGGAAATGAGGAAAGAAAGGAAAATTCTGCTTCCACGTCTACTCAGGAACAGGAATAGGAAACCTTGGATTTATGGAATTCTGTCTCACTATTTGATGTTGAAGAAGAAAAGACTCAGGGGTGTAAAGGCATTATGGAAACCAACGTAGCCACGAGGAGCCAAGGGACGGTTAGGCAAGACAGTCTTATACTCCCAAAGATTAAGAGGCTGCAGAGAAATGTTAAGAAGAGATTTCAAGACAAATCATTGGCTGATCAAATGCCAGAGTTCACTGTCACCAGCCAAAATCCTAGGCAGAGTAACACGCAGGCCAACCCCAGTGAAGAAATTGCTGGAAAACCCCATCCCATTGAGCAGCCGATGGATTATGACATTGTGGAATATTTAAATAAGATACAAGTGACTGTTCCACTATTCGAAATGTGTAAAGTGCCTCAGCAAAAGGAAATACTGTTGAAAGCGCTGGAAACATCGGATGAGAAGCTGCCCGCAAGTAACCAACCTCAGGAAGAGGAAGAAATTGGAGAAACCAGCGTTTAAGGTAAGTCTAAAAGCAAACATCCACCTTTCCTCCTCACGTTTGAAATTTTCAATCATAATGTACATAACTGCTTGGTAGACTCAGGGGCGTCAGTAAATGTTATGCCCATATCAGTCTGTAAAAAGATCAATGGGAAGCCTAAGCCGTCCATGTGGAGGGTGGTTCAATTGGATAGAACGGATGTGAAAGTTATTGGTGAGCTGGAAGATGTCCTAGTCCATCTGGCATCTAATGACAAAGTGTGCCAAGTTATTAACATCGTGGTGGCTGATATACTAGATGCTTACGGTCTCATCCTAAAAAGAGACTGGTCGGCCAAATTAAATGGATATTTCACCTCATATTGGTCATACCTATGGTTGCCATACAAAGGAAGTTCGAATCAGATCAAGATTTTAAGAGAGTCTCACATGAAGTACAATGTTACTCAACTGGAGGAGAAGAACGTACCAGTGGATTTGGTATTGGGAAACTATTTTATTGAGTTGGAACCAGGTAATTACCAAGCAGAAGAAACCAACAACACATCTGATACCCAGCCTGATCTCCTTCAATTCTCACAGGCTGATGAGATTGACTGTAAAATAGTAGACTTAGCAGTAGGAGTAGATTCATTTCTAGTAGTTAATGATTTTTGGACTTTATTTTTTGATGGCTCTAAGACATTAGAAGGGTCAGGGGCTAGCTGTGTCCTGATTGACCCACAGAAGAATAAACATTTCTTGTCATGTATATTAGAGTTTGAATGTACTAATAATACAGCTGAGTATGAAGCACTGGTGCAGGGACTAAAGAAGGAAATTGAATTAAAGGTAAGTAATCTAAATTTTTTTGGGGATTCTGAAATAATTGTGAAACAAATACGGAATCAGATACATTGTATTTCTCCCCACTTAAAAGCTTACCAGAATGAGGTATGGGATTTGCTGAAATATTTTAATGCATTTAACATTATTTCAGTTCCAAGAATAAAAAACGTGGCTGCTGAATTATTAGCCACTTCGGCCGCTAGACTCATACCCACTAATAATCGATGCTCCGTTGAACTGCTTTTCAGGCCCTCCGTACCTGATATGATTACGAACCTACGGGTGTTCGATGATGACCAACAGATCATAGAATGTTTAACGAATGATGAGGTGTTTAAAGGAGCGATCATAGACGATGAAGAGCATCAGGCTGAGATGAAATACGGAGTCAGAACGTTGGAAAAAATGTTTGATTTAAATGAAAAATTTAGAAGACCACCCAACGTAAAGACACACAGCTCATCGCTACAGTTCGAACTGATAAATTTGGGGACTGAAATGGCTCCTAAATTCATGAATCTCGGCAAATGTTGTTCGCCAATAGAAAGAGACAAATTCATCAGTCTATTTAAACAATATAAATATGTTTTCGCATGGACGTATGAAGACTTGAAAACATATGACACCAGCATCATCAAGCATTCCATTCCCATTAAAGCAGGCGTCAAGCCATATCAGCAACCACTGAGAAAAATGCATCCAAAATTGGAACCGTTGATTCAAAGCGAAGTAAAGAAATTATTGGATGCTCGAATCATCTTCAAAGTCAGACATTCTGAGTGGGTATCAAATATGGTACCAGTAATGAAAAAGTCTGGAGAAATCAGACTCTGCGTAGATTTCAGGAACCTAAACCATGCATCAGACAAAGATAACTATCCCATGCCACCCATGGAGCAGCTGCTACAAATGGTTTCAGGTTCTGAATTATTTTCGTTATTTGATGGCTTCTCTGGCTACAATTAAGTGCTAGTAGCCGAAGAGGACAAATTAAAGACAACGTTCAGAACTAAATGGGGAACCTTTGCCTATAGAAGAATGCCTTTTGGGTTGATTAATGTTGGAGCGACATTTTAGAGGGCTATGGACATAGCTTTCCGTGGATTAATTGGACAAAGTGCTGTAGTGTACCTTGATGACATTACAATATTCTCGAAGAAAAGAGGAGAGCACGCATTTCACTTAAAGGAAATTTTTGAACGCTTTCGTAAGTATGGCATTTCACTCAATCCTAAAAAGTGTGTATTCACTGTCATGGAAGGAAAGTTGTTGGGCCACATAGTTTCAAAGCAAGGGATCTCCATTGACCCAGAAAGAATCAAGGCTATTGAACAAATCCCCTTTCCCCATAATAAAAAGGGGATGCAATCCTTCATGGGAACCATAAATTTCGTACGAAGGTTTGTGTCTGATTTTTCCTAGACTGTTAAGCCGCTGCAGCAGATGGTCAAGAAGAACGCACAATTCAAGTGGACTGAGCTTGAGAAGAATGCTTTCAGCAAAATTAAAACTGTTGTTGTACATGCGTCTTCCCTGAAAAACCTAGACTTTGATAAAGACTTTATTCTGTATACATTTGCATCTGATGATTCACTGGCAGCGGTGCTCACCCAAAAGGAAGAAGGGGGGGATGAATTCCCAATCTCCTTTATGAGTACTGGTCTACAAGGGCCTGAATTAAACTACCCAGCCATTGATAAGCAAGCTTACGCAGTATTTAAGGTAGTGAAGCAATTCAGGCCTTATATGCTAAAAAATCGAACCAAGGTAATAGTCCCCTACCCAGCTGTAAGATCCCTTCTCATTCAGAAAGAGTTAGGAGAAAGAAGGGGCAACTGGGTAACAGCTCTTCAAGAGTATGACCTTGAATTCAAACCAGCATCTATAGTGAAAGGTTAAGGATTGTGCAAGCTGATGACCGAAAGTGGGAACAATGAAGAGAAAGCATGGGAGGATGAGGCTGAATTACATGTAATGGATGTATGTCCTCTATTTACAACTCCTGAGTCTTGGTATAGAGACCTTGTGCATTACCTGTAATCAGGGTTGTTGCCAGAACATTGGAATTCCAAACAAAGAAGATCTCTACGTCTTAAATCTGCCTCCTATCAACTTGTTGAAGGAGTATTATTCAGAAAGAATTATGACGGGGTTCTCCTCAGATGCCTAGAAAAAGAAGATGCAAAGAAAGTAATGTCAGAATTGCATGACGGTCCTGCTGGGGGACATTATTCAGGAGACACTACAGCCCACAAAATCCTCAGAGCTGGTTACTATTGGCCTACACTCTTCAAGGATGCACATGCACATGTCAGGAGATGTGATATTTACCAAAGGTGTGGTGGAAGACAGCCTAGAGCGGCAGCACCTATAAAACATGTGATGATCATGGAACCATTTGAGCAGTGGGGGTTAGATATTATTGGAGAAATAAAACCAAATTCTTCTCTCCAACACAAATACATTCTGACTGCAACTGATTATTTCCCTCACTGGGTCGAAGCTGTCCCACTGCGCAAGATAAATGAAGACGAAGTCATCAGCTTCCTACAAGATCATATCATGACCAGGTTTGGAGTTCTAGTTTCGTTAGTCTTTGATAATGCTAAATACTTTTCATCAATCAAATTGACTGCATTTGCTCATGATAAAGGGATAAAATTGCATTATTCGGCTAATTATTATCCACAAGGAAATGGCTTGGCTGAATCCTCTAACAAAAATCTGATTAGGATTTTAAAGAAGAATGTGGTAGAAAACCAGAGGAGTTGGCACTCAGCATTACCAAATTCCCTTTGGGCTGATAGAGTCACCCCCAAGTCCGTGATTGGAGTGTCTCCATATACCCTAGTCTATGGTAAAGAAGCCATCCTTCCTCCCAATATCATGCTACCATCTTCCATCCTAGCTCAGGAGTCTAGGGGGTTGGATGACGAAGTCTTGCAAATAAGAATATATAACCTCCTGAAAGAAAAAGAAGCTAGATCTAAAGCAAAGGAACACTTTAAGCAACAACAAGAGTCAGTTAAGAGATGGTTTCACAAGCATAAAGCTGGAACAAAAGACTTTGAAGTAGGAGACTTAGTCCTCAAATGGGACCACCCCCATGATGAGAAAGGAAAGCATACCAAATTCCAACAGTTGTGGGTAGGCCCTTTTCAGATTGCAACCAAGCTTGGCCCCTCTACTTACAAGTTGCAAGATCTACAGGGGTGGGAGGAGAACCTACCAGTAAATGGTTTGGTTCTCAAGCCTTATTTTTCCTGAGTTTGTTTGATTTCTTCTGTCTTGTATATAAATAATGCATCTAGTTGTCTTTTGAGTCATGTTTTGTAGTTTGTTTTGTTGATTTCAATAAAGGGAGCAAACCTGCGGTTGCATGAGGAACATCCAAAATTTCTTGGTTTGATAAAAGCTTTGAATATCAGACTGTGTGTTGCTGTTTATATGAAAGAACTTCTTCCAGTTTAGCAGTTTTCTCGAATAACTCTGTGTGCATTGGAGTCCTGCTTAACCCCTATGAAATAAGCCAGACTTAAAGAGTTCGGAATACTATGTTGAGGCTCCATCAACTTCACACTTAAATTGTTCTAAGGGGCAGTGGCAGAGGACCCATGGAAAAGAGCAAGGTAAACAATATATTAATATAAATGATCCCATGCCAAGAAACGAATGCCAAAAGGTAGATAAGAGGAAAAACTTTGCTGAAAGCATCATACATTAAAGCAAAATGCTGAATCATAAGTACTAAATTGCTGAAAGATCCTCTCCATCTGTGAGCCGAAACCTGAAATACACCACTCACACAAAAGGACACTATGGGATAGAGGATCCTGAATTAAAATTTAGTAAGAAAGGCATGCAGGAGGACTCATATGAAAAGGGACAAAAGTCCAAAGGCACAAGAAAAATGTTAAAATGGCATGGGAATGAGGAACAAACGAATATTTCTGTTTACCATATGCTACAATCCTGTGGTGTCCAAAGCTATTAGCCACCTGAAGACAAAGGTAATAATGAAACTCATCCTCTGGCCTCAGCATAGTTATCCAGACTTGACGATTTTGGTTTCCACTCTCCCTAATTGGAATGACATCAATGATTAAGGGTACACACTGCCAGCATTCGAGAAATCCAGATAGCTGGAAGAATTCAAAAGGATGCATTTGTGTTAAATAGTCTGTTACTCAAAGATTAACTGCCCAGAGATCTAGGTTCACCAGGTAATCGCCAGTTGTTGCTGATGCAACTGTTTCTCCCCAAATCTCTTAAATTTTGGGCCCCTCCTCCTAACTGAATATCGCTTCAGGTTGTTTCATCCTTGATGTTTTTTCGGTCATGCTTTAAGTCTAGATTTTTTGAACAATTTACTTACAGCCTGTTCCCAGATTTGTTTGTGCTTGATTTTTTGCAGCAGGTCACATAGTTGGGTTTTGTTTTGCCAATTGTCTTTGATGGGTTGTCGTTTTGAAAATGAAATGGACCTTGACTATCGCTGAGTTTAAAGGCTTTCAAACACTTAAATATTTCTGTTGAATCGGCTTCTTTTTGTTCTTTTTCCCCTGCCATTGTGGATCCCAAAGTGTTTTAGCGTCCGAAGTCAAAATCACTCCGATGTCCGATTCGTATTGGTCTTCAATCGCTTGCCCGTAGTTGTTTCCCTTCCATCGTTGCAGCTGGGAGATCCTTTTAGCTTTCGATTCGAATGTCTTCCAATGTATGACTAAGATTTCTCCTGCCCACATTTCTCTTATCCATAACTTATTTCTTGAGTCCTTATCTCGTCCGCCATTGCGGATGGAAAATCCGTTTAGCCTCCAATGTAACTTCTCTCCGACATCCGATTAATAATTTTTTCCCACTTGTGAATTGGTCCACCCGTCCGACATCCGATTAATAATTTTTTCCCACTTGTGAATTGGTCCACCCGTCCGACATCCGATTAATAACTTCTCTCCGACATCCGATTAATAATTTTTTCCCACTTGTGAATTGGTCCAGCATCTGCAAAATTCCTTGGTGTCCTTATGAAATGTAGGCCACCATAATCCTGCCTCCAGGATTTTCTGCGTAGTCGGCTTTCCTGCGAAGTGACCTCCTGCGGTTCCTGAATGTGCCTCTCTGATAATAGTGCCTTTTTCATGCGGCATCACACAGCTGCGCAGAACTTCATCCAGACCTAACTTGTATAGGTGTCCTGCGATAAGGGTGAAGTTTGCTGCTTTAACAACCAACTGCTTCTTTTGCTGCTTAGTAAACTCATCAGGTGCTACTCCTGTAGTGAGAAATTGAATAATATCGGCATAGTACTCATCTGCGATCTAGATGGAAAATAGTGGCGCATCTGGCAGATTGTCGTCTAGGTTACTTGGCTCTTCTCCTGAGTCTATCCGTGACAGATGATCAGGTTCGGCATTCAGTCTTCCTGGTTTCACAATGATTTCAAAATCATACTCCTGAAAGAGGAGTAACCATCTGTAGATTCTCCCCCCTAACATTGGCTTATTGACCAGATACTTCAAGGCGGAATGGTCAGTGAACATCTTAAATGAGGCACCCAACAGGTAGTGCCTGAACTTCTGGAGCGCATACACCATAGCTAGGCCTTCTCTTTCAGTTGTGGTGTAGTTATTTTCTGCTGTCGAGAGCTTCCTGCTGGAGTATGCGATAGGATGGTCAATGTCCCCTTCTCCTGGTTGTGTTAAAACAACCCCTAATGCGATGCCAGACGCATCCACATGTACATGAAATGGCTTAGTCCAGTCTGGAAATACTAAGATGGGTGCTGTAACCATCTTTTCTTTAAGTGTGTCTAGACTCTGCTGACATTCCTCATTCCATAGAAATTTTACATCTTTCTTTAGCAATTTCTCCATTGGTGATGTAATCTTTGCGTAGCCCTTGATGAAATTTCTGTAGTACCCCGTGTGACCAAGTACTGTCCTCAGTTGCTTGACTGAGTTGGGTGCTGGAAGGTTTACAATGATGAAAATCTTCGCGGGATCTACCATCAAGCCTTGTCTGCAAACAATGTGACCCAACAAAATACCAAATGGTGCACAAAATATACATTTCTTCAAGTTTAGAGAAATCCGGTACTGCCTACATTTCTCTAACACCAATCTTAAGTCTCATATATGCTTGTCGATTAGTCCAAATACAGTCCAATCATTAAAATATACTTCTAAGAATTTATGGATGTATTCTTTAAATACAGCAACGACTACTCTAGAAAATATAGCTGGTGCATTCTTAAGACCAAAGGGCATTACCGTATACTGGAATGAGCCCCATTCTGTTGCAAAGGTGGTCTTGGATCGATCTTCTGGATGTATTCTGATCTGATGGTAGCCTGAAAAGCCATCAGTGAAGGAGTAGACCTCCTATCCTCCCATGTTGTCTAATACCTCATCAGTGAACGGTGTCGGAAATGGATCGTGAAGCGATGCATCGTTGAGCTTGCGCAGATCGACACAGATCCTGATGTCTCCTTTTGTTTTCTTTTCTTGTATGACCATGGGGCTAACCCATTCACTTTCTTCTACCAGCTCAATGATTCCTGCTGCTAGCATCTTATTGATTTCATCCTTTACTTTTTCTTTGTAGCGCGGATTCAATCTATATGGGCGCTGCTTAACTGGTCTAGCATCCTCCTTCAATGGTATCCTCAGAACTCCCAGGTCTCCAACTATTCCCTTCATCTTTGTGAACTTGGTGGGAAATAGGTCCTGATAGTCATGTAACAAATCTGCAATCTGTCCAACCGTTTCATCGTTCCAATAGTCTCCAATAGAGGCAAACTTAGGTTCTGCGTCTATGCCAATATTGATCTTTTTAATCTTGATGGGTTTGGTGATTGCTGGAATCTCTAACTGTGGTCCCCCAACATCGTGAGTCCCTTCTGACTCCGGAATGTTGGTGTTGCGAGGATCCTCATCCTCATCCTTATCTTCATTCTCTGACTTTGCTGCGAAATTATAACACTCAAGCGCGTCTTGCAACTGGATGGCCCACTCAGGTTGAGCCTGCACTGAGATGGTACAGTCCTCAAATATCTTGATCTTGATTATGACTAGGGCCTGAGCAACACTTGGATGTTCTGATTCAAATGTGAAGGTGAGTAGGAAACTGTCTTTCATAAGTGACCATGTGGACGTCCCCTTGCTCAACTCGGTCTCTGTGTACCAGTTCCTTGGAACTGTGTCCAATGTGTGAATGAATCTGTGAACCCATTCATCCTCGGGAATGTTCGACCAGTTCTGTTCACATGTCTGAATGTGTGCCCTGGGATCAGTTTCACCTATGTACTTCTGTTGGACATACTCTTTGTTGACAGAAAATCTGATCCCCATCAGTCTTTTAATATCATCCCATGATGCGATATTCTCTTTATGCGCATACCACCATCTTGCAGGTGTGGCTCGTACTGCAAGGTCCATAGCTGCGTTCCTCTGCTCGTAAGGAATATGTTGCTCAAACTGCGCAAGGAAGTCCTGAATATCTGTTAGACCATGATATGATAGAATCGCAGTGATCTCTATGCCAATCCATCGCAATGACTTACTCATAAATGCACATCTACGCGCTGAGACTTTGTAAGTCTGTTCTGCTAGTTCTCGAGACCAATATCAGAATCCGATGCGCATGAGCTGTCGCATCGCCAACTATTGTTCCCTTCTGCAGTTGGATTGATGTAGTCACTCTGGTTCGCAGTCATCTGGTAGAGACTATCCATGTTATGTGCCTCCTCCTCTGCTCAGATCGATTCAATGTATATAGTACCTTGGTGAGGATCCAACGACGTGATGACCCAGATCTGCGCATCCTCGAAGGTCATTTGTCTTCTCTTTAGGTCAATGACAGCCTTGCTACTGATTGCCCAATCGATACTTAATAATGCTGGATACGGTCGACTGTCGCCAATGATTTCTATAACCTCGAAGTCCGCAAAACTGCAAACTCCATCAATGTCAACTGGCACCTGCGATAGTCGACCCAAGGGTGATACTCACTGCTGATTAGCTAATCTCAGGTGGATAGGTGATCTGACTAACTAAGGGCTACCCATCTGTTCCCATGTCTGCTTAGTTAGAACATTCACCTCTGATCCCAGATCTAAGATGACTTCGTCCATTTCAAACTCTCCAATCTATGCTGTGAGCTTCATCTCTCTTCCAGTCCTTGTATGTCCTATAATATTATGAATAGCGCGGTGTGCACTACCCAAGAGAGAAGGTTGCTAACACTGATCTATGATGCGCTGTAGCTCGCCGATAGATTTTTCATTTCTCACAAGTTTCAAGCAACTGCAAAGGAAGGATTGTACACTTCCTGTCGATTCATCCTCGTCGCATCTTCCCGATGTGGTAGCATGTGGTATCTGTTCTGGGCTATCGCCATAAGGTGCTTGCTGCGGTACGCCCCTAGACAGTGGTACCTACGATCCTGATTGTGTAGGTTCATCAAAGGAATCCTTGGCTTCGTGAAATGTCTCTTTATTCTTCTATAGGTTGAGTGCTGTTGCTTTACTAGGAGCTCTACGCACCCACTCCTTACTTATGTTCTTTTCGGTCTCCTGCGATGTTCTACTAGTAGAAACACCGCTACGAGTCACAATATTGACCCTTGGTCCTGGTTCTTCCTGCTCAGCAGCAATAAGATGGATGTTCTGGTGTACTACTGGCTTAGGGTCTTTGATCTTAGCTATTAAGGTAGGACACTCCTCTATGGTATGATCATAAGATTTGTAGTAGTTACAAGTAGTAGTGGGGCTCTGGCAGTCCCTAGCATAGTGGCCTACATTTTCGTAGTTATAATAAGTGATTGGTCTGCGACCACGGCCAAAACCCTCTCCTCTGCCGAAGCCTTCTCCTCGTGCAAAGCCTCCTCCACAGCCACCATAAGTCGGATCAAGCTGTGGTCCTACTGCTGGACCCTGTGTTTCTGCTTGGACTCTGTACATGTCATGTTTTCTATCTAACATGAGATCATAGGCTCGACAATTCTATTCATCATGTCCGACAGAGCTGCAGAAGACACAGTATAGGTTCTTAGGTGTCTGTACATACTTCTGAAGCAAAGGGCATTGCTGAGGCGGATGTCCTTATGTTTTACATATTTCACACCATGGCCCTTGCATTCATGGTAAGGGGTTAGGAGCCCCTGATGCTAAATATTCTGCAAAGAATGGACAGTTGTCTTTGGTATGACCCTATGCTCTACATCGTAAGCACCATATGTCTTGCATAACCTCTTTTCCTTTCTTAATTTCGTGTATCTGTAACGTGAGGTTGGCCAACTGGTTCTGTAGAGTTGTCATGCCTGCACTGGTTTCTGCTAAAGGTGAAGCTTCTAGCTTCATTGCCATCTCCAACGTGTCATCCTGTGTCTGGAGTTTCTGCTGCATTAGTGGCAATCTGATGTGAGGGAGCAGTGCTGCAATAAACCATTTCTTATGCTGCTCTAACGCAAACTCAAATCTTACTTGGTCTATAAGAGCTTTGAATTTCTGGTCAAAGTCCCATACTGATTCTGGTGGTAGCTGCTTAATATCCTTGAGCTCTATAATGCACTGAGATTCAGACTTAGGTTTCTTGAACTCTTTAATCATGGCGTTCTTGACCTGGGAAAGTGTCTTGGGTACTGTGGTATACTTTATGTACCATGTTAAAGCTCGATCTCTGAGTGTGGTGACCAACTGTACAAGTTTAAGGTTATCATCGTTGATTGTTTTAATGGTCCACATGGCTTCACATAGAAACCAATGCTGTTCTGGGTCCTCTGCTCTTATACCCTTAAAGGTAGGTAGCTTCATATCATCTCCCATTCTATTTCCTTGCGGAAGGTTCTGATTGACTGGATTACTACCACTCGGCGGTGTAGGTGAAGGTGATGTAGCAGTAGTAGGTACTGTCTGTGAGCTACTGGATGGAGTACCTATGGGATTACTCTGAGTCCCGGTCTGTTTCTGTGGGGTATAGGGCTGGTAAGGGATACCCCCCTCTGGTTCTTCTATGGCACTAGGACTCGATTGCCTAATATTGTCTGAACTATCTCCAAATATAGGAGAGCCGAAAGCTACTTTATATTTCTTGCCACTACGTGTTCGTCCAATGTCATCAAAATCACTTTCAAACTCTTGTGACATTACTATCTTTACTTATTCATCTAAAATCATGTCCATTAATCCTTTTTCATGTAGCAACATCTTAATGGACAAGTTTAGAGATTTTAGGTACTTACCACGATATCCTTTGAAGAAGTACCGCTCAGCCTCACTGAAGCTTTTTCTCTGGTCAACTGCAAATTCTGTGACGAAGCCTCCTAGCACACTCGCAAGCCAGAAGTCCACTGCTCTCATAATGGGATTGTCGAGTCTCTGCACGGTCTAAATCAGCTCCGGTGTCCAGACAATGTTTCTTTTCTTCTTGAATATGTTCCTATCTGTCAACTTTGATAACCAGTCGTAAAGCTCATTTCCATAGGTTGCAAAAAATATCACGTGTATATCTGAAGCTATATGCTTTTGTAACCAATCTTCTGTGCTCAGTTTAGGGCTCCGATTTTCTTTCTTGGAAAACTCCCTTAAGTTTGAATCCAGCCACTGGTGAAACTCTTCTCTAGTGGGATGCCAACAGAACATTAGCACTCAGTTGTTCAAAACCGGCAACAGAACCATTTGTTGGGTGCTATGGGCAGACCCAGGTTTACTATAATCAACCAACAACACCCCTAGATCACTGGCCCTTTCGGAAACAGACCATAAGCAGCCTGAAGTCTCACCCGAAGTGACTCTAATGGATTGGCCAAGGACTCAAGTGTCTTGGACCAGGTTCTGGGGCGATCCTACTAGTGGCTCGCAGTTCCCCTAGCTGCGAGGTCTCTTTCTCTGCATGTCGTGTGATCTCCTGCTCGCATCACGCAATCTCCTACTCGCGTTGCATGATCTCCTCGTCTCACAACTCTTCTAGCCACGAGATATTCCTTTACACCTTCATGCAGTCCTTTTTCTGCAGCGCACACTTTCCCTGACTCACGATATCTCCAACCTTACCGCATCACCGCGCACTGTGCGACACGCAGCTCCTGCCCAACGCTAAGTCCTCAACCAGCGGTATCGCACACCGTAGCTCCTCTGTCGGTGTGGTATCACCTCTCTGTGATATCCTACCTCCGTGGTTTAGCACACTTAGCGTTGCTCGTGTCGACGTGCAAGAATTAACATACAAAGCTATTCGATACTGCAATGGTGACTGTTTTACACAAAGCATAAATGAACCATATACAACATGCCAAAGACTTTAACTTATGTTTATCCTTCTATATTGCTGTGAACTGATTAACACATTCATTCATTAAACTGTAAACAAAGTCCATGAAATGACTGAGAATTGCATAAGTAAACATAACAGATAAACCAATCACATAACACTTGATTTTAACATGGTTCACCTCCAGAATGGAAGTTACGTCCACAGAACTGTGTTTTTATTATAGCTCAGGGGAAGGTAAAACACAGTTCTGCTGCACTGCATATGCAGCTCAAGATATTCTCTCTTATATCTCTCTTCTCTTCTATATTGCTCTCCTACAATATACTCTTCCCTCTCTGTCGATCCCTGCGGATCGTTACATGCATACTCTATAAGCCAACTACTGGTTACAGTAAGATTGCTACCGCTAATAACAGAACCAGAGCTAGGATTTTACAACAGTCTAACAATCTACAAATACTAACAACTGAATGAACCAACTAACTGACCAACCCTTTTACAATACAAAATATATCCCTTTATAGGCAGCCCGAAGGTCTCACCATTACAACACTGTGGGCCTGTCCCAATAGTAACCCAAAACCTTAACTAGTGACAGTCAGCCATATCTGTACTTGAGGTAGTCGCTTTTTGTCACACCACAGCTCTCTGCAGTCTTCCATGCTTCCCGAAACTGATCATGGGTACTATGCATGGATTCTCTTTTCTGTCCTTCATCTTCAATGCTTCAGCCTCGTTGCTCCTTCTCCTTTATGAGGGTCGCTGAGCCCTCCTATCTTCCGCCGCTGCCTTCAATGAAGTGGTTGAGCTCTCTCTTCTTAGCCGCTCAAGTACCGTTGCCTTTCTTGAATTTTATATCTTAAAAGTCATGGTTTCCGGCTCTACTCTCCAGCTAGAAACGTGCTACGGCGTCGTAGCTCTGTCTTATCTTCTTTCTACCAAAACTTATCTCTCCGCTAAACTAGCAGCTTCTTCTGTAGTTGCAGGACCCTGCTCCAACAAACACATTTGTGGGGGTTTAGATGAATGTTAAAATGATGACATCGAAGAAATACTGCTCTTAGATGATCGACACGGATATCCCATTTCTTGGAATGGGTAGGCAGGTCGTCTAGATAGGGTTCCACAACATGTTTAATATCATGAAAAGCATATGACATGGCATGTTGGAATGTCGTGCCAACATTTTTTAAACCGAAAGGTAGTTTACGATAAGAAAAAGTACCCCAAGAGAAAATGAATGTCATCTTGTGTTGATTGGATGGGAGAATCTCAATCTGATTATAGCCGGAAAAGCCATCCATAAAGGAAAAAATGACGCTTCTGGCTCAGTTATCAATTATCTGATCGATGTAGGGAGTGGGAAAGTTTCCTTTTGGACAAGCTCGATTTAGGTCCCTAAAATCGATACAAACCCTAATAGTACCCTACTTTTTATTCACAGGGACTATGTTGGACACCCATTCCATTAGTGGTATGGGGTAAATGAAACCAGCTTTCAGAAGTTTTTCAACTTCCTCTTTGATAGTGGCTGCTTTTCGAGGATGAACCTGTCGTAGTTTCTGGTGTACGGGCTTGGCATCAGGATACATTTTGATTTCATGGAAAATGATAGAGGGATCAATCCCAACAATTTCTTCATATGTCCATGCAAAGACATCTCGAAATTCTTTGAAAAGAGTCATGTATGTTTGGATTTCTTCAAGGGAAGAGTTATGTCCAATGGAAATGTTCTCGGAAACACCCAGTTTCATGGATATGTCAATGGGTATAGTTTTGGTAATGTTGCATAAATTTCATTCATAATCAACACTATGAGTGAGGATCGGAGACTGAGGGTGGAGGACTATATCGGATGAAACTGTGGAGGTAAAGTGGTTTTCTACCATATGGCAAGGGGGAAGGAAAGAAGATCTGTGATGATAATCTTCCCAAGGCATCTTGTCTAACAACATAACTTCCATGATAGACTCATCTGTAGGAAGTGTGTGTGAAAGATAATCCAGAGATGGGGAGGGGTGTTTGAGCTAATATGGCATGTAATAATGGTCTAAGGCCACCAAGAAATGATCATTGATAGTGGGATCGCTAGTAGCTTGAATTCCATTGTACATCTCTTCAAAAGTGGAAAAGGATGAGGATTCATCAGCAATTGTTTTTCCTTTGTCTGTACGAGATCTAGAAATCATATTAATGGATGAAATTTACGAAGTAAGAGGAGGGTTGGAGGAAGGAAAGACTACAGTAAGTGAAGAATCTTTGATGAGGCCTACTCCAATGTCTTGATACTATGGGGTGTTCAAGAGTGGAACATTGTTTGCATCATTTGTAATAGCACTAGGTGTGATGGAATCTAACTGGTCAACAGTAACAATCTTTCCTTGGAATGGGAACTAGACGATCCAAAAAATGGTCGATGCTACAACTTGCATAGCATAAAACCAGTTGCGACCTAGGAGTAAGCTGTAATCCAAAGGAGTGTCAATGACTTCAATATGAATGGAGACTGACTTGCCCCCCATTTCTATGTGGATGGCATGTAGTATTCCATAGGGTTGAAATCCATGACCATCAAAATCCTTAAGAGTGGTAGGTGAGCGGTTGATCTCCGTAGACCCAATGGCTCTCCAGCAAGATAAAGATATAAATGATGTAGAGGCACCCTCGTCCAAAATGGTATGACAGATAGTCTTTCCAGAAATCTTTGTAGCGATCTGGAAAGCTAACTGATGTGAAAGTCTTGTTTTGAAATCATCCAGTTTGAAAGTGATGATATAACTATTCTCGAGATCCATAGATCCAAGGGCAGTAAGCAATTTTTTCCGTTGAGTTGGGTAGGTTTGAAGTACCTCTAAAGCTGACATAGCACAGGGTGCCTGGGACAAATATTCAACAATATTATAGTATTGGGTGGCCCGAGCATTAGGA
The DNA here is from genome assembly GCA_001517045.1 of Pseudotsuga menziesii. Taxonomy (NCBI): domain Eukaryota; kingdom Viridiplantae; phylum Streptophyta; class Pinopsida; order Pinales; family Pinaceae; genus Pseudotsuga; species Pseudotsuga menziesii. The sequence goes on along the minus strand of LPNX010990031.1, from coordinate 280,964 downwards.
TTAATTATGGACTTACGTAGAGGGCCCTTTGGTGGACGAAAAATTGCTTCAGGTATAGGTTTTTCAATATGAAGACCATTATTAGTAGGAGGTGTGGAAGTTTAGGTTTTTTCAGATGGAATATCATCAAGTTTAATTTCCAGAGGAGGGTCATGAGTATGTGCTCTTGTATTCAAATTCACCATTTTACTAGACATCATATGAACTTCATCAGTGGTAGAAGAAGTTTTGTTTAAGGAATTCTAATCAATTAACTGTTGTTGGGAAGGGAAAGGATATTTTAAAATGGCTGGGATGGGTGAGGCTTTTAAACATTTACCAAATTCCTCATGGTGAGGAAATTCTTTTGTAAAATGATCACCTTTGCAGATTAAATAGGGGTACTTCACCTTTCTCTTTCCTTTTGAATCGTTATCCGTATTCTATGTTTTATTTCCCTCCTGTTGGTTGTCAGGTTTTTTAGATTTATTTTTTCCTTTTTTCTTTCCTCCTGAAGATTCAGTGGATTGAATCGTATTTACTTTAGTGGAAGCAACAGGAGAGGATGCAGTTTTAGCAGGTGGTGCTTGTTGATTGGATGGGATGGTGGCTTGTTTCTTAGAGGATTTAGCCACTGTTTGTGTCTGAACTGAACCAAGTATTCCATCAGCAGGTCTCGAAGGGTCTGTAGTAGGCTGAGAAGCATGGGGAATCAAATCATATGAAGTGCCCAACTGGGAATAAACCAAGTCAATGTACTGGGCGTGTCTAATATCCTGTTCTTTGGTAACAACACCTCCCATGGCCACATCTATATCTATGGGTGGAAGCAAATACTTTGTGAATCATTCAGCCAGTAACTGATCAGGAATAGGGGCCTTAATCAACCTATGTCTTCTTATCCATTCATGGATATGATTGGAGATATGGGTAGATGTAGTTTGTTGAAGTGAGGTCAATAGGTCTGTACCTATTTCATACCATATTGGTAACTGAAAGTGTGTCAAAAATGCCATAGCTAAAGCATTGAAATAAAAAATGAATGTCGTGGTAACTCGATGTACCATTTAGCTGCAATTCCAATGAGGGTTCTTTAGAAAAGGCATAGACGAATTGAACCGTTCATCAAATAATTGGATGAACACCAAATATGAAAAGTCATACATGGTTTTTTGGGTCCTCACCAGGTTTACCATCAAATTTTGGGATATTGGAAGGTAGCTTTACTAGGATGGCAGGCCAAGAGGGGTCATGATGAATTGGATCATTTATCAATATCGACAAGTCTGGAAAATATAAAGTGGCCAAAAATGGTAGTTGTTGATTTGGTTGCAGGTCCTGGTAATATTGATAGGGCATTTGTTAACCAGTAGGACCATATGCGGATTGATAAATGGGTATAGATGATTCCCTTGAAGCTTGTTGAAAAGTCTATTGGTTTCCAAAATTTCCATGAGGAGGTGGGCCCCCCAAGGGAGGGGATCCTTCAAAAGGTGGTGGTGGTGGTGGTGGTCCTCCTCCTCCAGGTGGTGGTGGGGGTCCGTCTTCGCCAGGTGGTAGTGGTGGTCCTCCTCCTCCAGATGGGGGTGGTGTTCCTCCTCCGCTAGGTGGTGGTGGTGGTCCTCCTCTACCAGGTGGTGGTGGTGGTCCACCAAATATTTCACCAGGTCCTCCAGGTCCTCACGGTGGTACTCCGAGGGGATTTCAATCATATCCTCGATCAGTATTAAAAAATGTCCCTCCATATGATGGGATATTTGACCAATTTGGTTATCTCCAAGGTACAAAAGTATTTCTGGGGTAAGGCATTCTAGGATAAATAGACATAGGTGGTGGTTGTTGGTAAACTTGATTAACCATAGGATGTTGAGTTACTGGATAAGTATACCCCCAAGAAGCTCTATTGTTGAGAAGTTGTGACCCTAAGGGTTGGCCTGTACTAGATGGGGGAGAAACAACATGGGTATTGGTGGGGGGTATAACTACTGTAGGTTGTGCTACAACTACAACTTGTCCTAAACTAGACATAATTCCACTAATAGGTAACATAACTCACGTTGAGGATTTCCCCCCGGCGTGAGAGTTTATTGATACGGCTTGATTTGAGGATTCCCCCCCAACCATGACAGGTATGGAAGGTCTAGCAATAGGTTCAGGATGTGACACTGTACGGTTGTGGTTTATACCTAGATTACCTTGAAACAAAATTTCTTCAATAGGTCCTAACACTTGAGACAGTGAATGATATACTTCAAGCCATGGGTTGCGAGAATTCTCACCATAAGTTGGGCGGCCTTCAGAAGAAGGTTTAATTTCTGCTTCAGGCCAAGAGTTTGTATTATGGGGTAATCGTGCCTGTAAAGTTTCATAACGGGACACAGGTGGAGGAATAATTCTTTCTATTCTCTCTAAGAAGTTACGAGCTTGATCGAGAGATGCATTAATTCTTCTTTGTTCCTCCTCTCCCAAGGGAGGATTTCCTAGTGAAGGTCTAATAACCCTAAATTCAGGAATTGCTTGGCCCATAGAAGTCCTCTAGAAAGGAGCATCCAGTCCATAATCTGGCAGGACAAAAACATCACCATGGCCTTCCAAGGATGGATGCAAAGAAGCATCAGTTGTAAGAGGCAATTGGACTAAAGGATTCATGTAAATAGTGAAACATTCTATAGGTGGAGTAAGTTCCATACGATTCTCAGCCGAAGCTGGTCTCTCCATGGCTACCCCTTCTTCCCCTTCCACAGCTGGAGGAGAGTCAAGAGGTAAACCCTGCAACCTATGGGATTGACACCACGTAAGATGCTCAGCCATGCTGGTGGCTGGAAGTATTCTAACCTAGGTCAAAGAAAAAAAATCACACAAAAACACCTGCACAGAGCTAAAGGTCACAAGCAGTATTAAATGATAGGGGGGTTCAAAGTCTAGTTTCTCACCAGGATTATCAAGTATTTACAAGCTTCACCCGTAAAGCCAAGATGGCCAAGAGGTTAACTCGGTTTGGATAGGGTATCCTAGTGGGGTCTCCAGATATATGCAAGGTACATGGGAGCTCAAATTGGTAGTAGTGATGTCTAATACACAACCGTTCACAAGGGGACTTCCTATATACAATCAAGTACATGAAATAACCTTTCTATATACCTCAAGGGTACGTGAAAGACCATTTCTATATACCGACGGTATGTGGAAGAACCGCATGAGTGCCAGGATGTAGTGCAGATAAATAACGACAGCTCCTACACTTAATGATGCCCGAACATGTCTCTAGCCTATCACTCAACTTTCTATACAAATTTTAACCTAAATATACCGTTGATTTTATCTTGACGATTAGGTGAAAGTTTGTGGAAATTTTGTATCCAATAATGCAAATTAACTATATATGCAATAGAAAACACTTCTTTGACTTTCAATGAAAACTATTTAGGGTAAGGAGAAAATTTTCTCTTTTTCTGTTTTCAAGAACCTTAAAATAAATCCATTTCAACAACACAAACTTGAATCGAGAAATGCAAGAAAATGAAGATTTTTCAAACACTAAAAGTTTTCAACAAGCACTCAAAAGATATCTAAAAATTTTGACAAAGAAACTAAGCCTCTAGTGTGCATGCAAACTATCTTTTCTACAATGTCAAAAATATATATTTCTTCTAATCTATTTATGCAAAAAAATGACAACTTCTAAAGCATAAACAAGAAGAAACTAAAATGGTTATTTTTTGTATTTTTCTGGAAAATATGAGGCACTCAAAGAGGTCTAAAATGAACTAGTTTAAAAGAGGCTATGATTTTCTTTTCAAAAATAAAAGCTTCTAGATATTTTGTTGAAACCAAAATCAAAACTATCTACCATTTTCCCCTATAAAAAATATCAAGCCTTTGGAACTGAACTCAAACGAGAATCAGGTTCAAAAAGTACTCTCAAATAGTAGTCAGATGCAAAGAACACAACAAAATATTAGAGAAGCGAGTAAACCACACGAAATTTTCAGAAAGATAAAAATTTTCCAAACAAACAAAGAAAAATTTTACAAGGAGTTTTGAAGCCTACCTCACAAGTCGAATCAGCACGCTAGAAACTCAAGACTTAGGTACCTACGATGCTCTTTCAATTGAAGGGAAAAGCACCCTGGAAGGATGATGCTCTATCAGCTGAAGGCAGGGGCTCCGTGGAGGGAAGGTAGTGCTCTGTCAGTAAAGGGGAAAAGAGCCTTGAATGAAGATCAACACTCTGTCGGACACAGAGGGGCACGTCATCCAAACAGTGTACTAAAAAATTCAGAACTGCAAGAGAAACAAAAAAGTCTCAGTTGAACTAAAAATAGTAAGAAAAAAGAAGTTACCCAGAGAACAGTAAAAACTATAATGTAGAACCAAGGAAAATGATCATAAATAAAATGAAAAGAGTAGATTACCTTGCAAACTGAAATAACAAAGAGCAGAGAGAAAAAACTTCACTAGTGGAATGGTTACTAAAGAGTTGTAGATCTGACTAGATCTGCACTATATCTGATTGGATCTTCCCTAGATTTGATCTGTATCCCCAGTATGGTCACCTGTTTTGTTACTAGGAATTCTCAACCAGTGCTTATACTTCTTGTTCCTCTGCAATGCAAAACACAAGCACATAACAAAAGAATCACAACCACATAACCTTCCCTTGAATAGTTAAATTAATTAACATAACACATCACATAAATCAACCGTATACTTGTTTACCTATTCTCCAAAAGATGATTCAATACCTGCAAGAAGGATCATAAGACAAATGAAAAGATGAGAGCATCATGATAATCAACTATCCATACTAATGATCAAGGAATTCAATAATATTTAATCACAAACACAATAATCAAACATAGGAAAGGGAAATGCTTTTGTATTAATAATGGGTGAGAAGAAGTACAACCAAATACCTTGATGTTGACAGTTTCTGTCTCAAAAAATGTCTACAAACTCTAATGAATACCTCTCTAGCTATAAGCTACCTCTACTTTGCCTCTATCTAGACTTTAAACTAGCAGCATAAGGATGTTTTTTCTGGTCTCCCTCACTCTCTTCATAGAAGCTTCATTTATAGGCCAAAAACTCATAGGATGACTTGAAAAAAGGATAGAATAAGATCCTTATAGGTGAGGGAGAAGAATTCCACCTCTCCCAGACATGCAGGAACTAATTCCACAAAGGATTCCATATGGAACCTTCTAGAAACTTCTTGTTTTCCCCTTTTAAGACCATTGATGCTTTTAGGAAAACTAGACAGAGTGACGACCCAGGGTTTTTCCTACTGCAAAGGGTCAACGACACTTCTTGCTCAACTAATGGAGGCACATGGTTCTTTGTGAAAAAGGTGAAAGAGCACTGTACCTTCTAGGTCAGGGAAAAAAATGGCCAAGGTGATCCAGAGCAGGCTTTTTGGGAGATTGACGGGCAACTAGGCAATGTGGGATTTTCATGTGCAACATACACACATTAAATTATGTTCTGATTTGTCGTTGCACAATTATTGTGTTAATTATGTATAAAATAAATTTCTTCATTTAATTCATATATTTATTAATGCAACCATTAACCAATTACTCACATTAAATTTTAATTTTTCAATTAGCATTTTTGTGATGGAACAATCATATGTTTAAATCCTTTGAATGAAATATCTCAATTTTAATTGTTTTGTTTTATCTAAAGTTGATGAAGTTAGATTTGGTTTATATGTTTATATATTGGAGTGGATTCTTTCAAATATTTTTAATCTAATTGTTCTACCTCTTACTATCATCTTTCATAGTTTTAGTTTAAACACATAGATTAGTTTACTCAGTTACTACACACCTTTCAGATCTTCCAAAAAGGAAGAGGAGATCCTTTTGGATATGTTTACAAAGAGACAATAAAGGCATAATGTCCATAGGGGTTAGATATACCAAAAAAATTGGGGACATGATTGTCCGTGCATAGGATTATTTGACTCCTTTCAAATTGGGATTTCTCCTCTTGTTGACTGCCTTGTAATTTTTATAGCAATTGCATTCCAGGAATCAACAAATGGCGTTAGAAGGAGGGCCATGATCAGCCATGCCTAAAAAAAACACTAGCAAACCTCCTCCTCACATATCACCAGTTGTTACTAGAAGTCAATCACAGGCGTCCACATTAAGAGTTCAACCAGTGGATAAACAAACGATAATCCCTACTACCCCTGTCTTAGAACAAGTAAATAGAAGACCTAAGATCTTATTTATGTCACCAACCAGAGGGACTTTGATTCTTAAAAAACTGAGGAAAAGAACCTAGGATATCACTTCTAGAGTGGAACAGAGGGACAAAGTAACTCAGAACCTCAGAAGCACCTTATCCAAACCTTTTCCAGCTGATAATTCACCAGTTAGTACCAGCAACCAAAACATAGAAGAACATGAATTACTCTTTGAAGTCCAAACCAATCCATTATTCAAAGAGACAGATCATCTTCAGGATAGTATGCAACCCAATGTAGCATCTGGTGGACCACCACCTACACCTCCTGTCTCATCTTCATCACCATCTGAGGAATCTTCAGATAGTAAGTCATCGCCAAGCCCTTATTTTTCAGAATAAAGACCAATGGAAAAACAACTGAAGAGAGCCTGGTTAGATCAATATGTAGTTTTTATTCATGGACAACAACACAAATTACCCAAAAATCTAGAGAAATAGATACCCAAATTTAATCCTGATGAAAGGTCTCCTGCAGAAGACCACATCAAGACTTTCATGCAAGTGATTAGACTGAGAAATGTGGTACATGAAGATGTAGTATGTAGGTTGTTTACTTAATATTTAGAAGGGAAGGCCTCTACCTGGTATTTTACCTTAGATTCTGGATCCATCAATTCCTAGGATGAATTTGAAAAGTTGTTTCTCCAAAAGTATTGAGATGATAGCACCCCTGAAGATATGATTATGGATATATCCTCTTTGAGTATAAAAGGAAAGGATAGGGTTAAGGACTTCAATCAAAGGTTCTCTTTTAAAAAAAATAAATCTCTAGCAATGTTCTTCCAACAAAACAATTATTGGTTTCTTATTACATCAAGGGTCTGCCTACTCCTATTGCTATGTGGGTTAAAAGAGAACATAAGAAAAATTTGCAGGAGGATTTTGTTGAAACCATCCTAGTAGATAAGGATATGTTTTGTTTAATATATAATCCACATATTCAAACAAATCAACCTTCTACATATCGTAGAAGGTAGGAAAACTTCCCTAAATAGATAGTACAAAATAAGGACCCATCTGAAATGGACAACATGAAAAAATTATTACAATTTTTTTCTAATGACATGGTGGATTTAAAAAGAACTAACACTGAGAACCAGGCCAATAACAAAGGTTTTATAAGGAAACCTTTTAGGAGACCTTACCAACCTCCCCAAGATCAAGCTCCCCTAAATCCATATGAAACATTAACTTCTGAAGAGATTTATTATATTTTCAAGGCCTTGAATACTGGATCTCAAACTGCTCCTGATGACACTAGGGAGAATTCAAGAGAAATTGAAAATTCTAAACCTCCTAGTGAAGAACATGATCAACAAATTAATACTATAATTTTTTTTTTTGAATTACCTATGGCTGAAGAGGAAGATGAATCTGAATTTGTTTTTAATGTACAACACCAGGAGTAAAGGCCAAACTTCACAGGAACCCCCACCATCGACATCTACTTCCAATACTGGTAAAACATTTTCTCAAAAGGAAACAGTTACTCCCGAGATTGAATATAATTTGATAGATGACTTAAAAAGGGAAAATGATAATATATATTTATTTGAACTTCTGAAGATACCCTCCATTAGATAAAATATTCCTAAAAGCACAATTTTAAACAAATCCATGGAAGTTCAGAACAAAAACAACTTAGAAACTTACTCTAAGCCTGATAGTCAGAAGTCAAGTGGGAAAAAGAATCCTCCTTTCTTACTCACCTTTGAGATATTTAATAGAATTGCAAATAATTGTATGATAGACTCAAGTGATTAACCAAATATTATGCCACAATATGTTTGAAAGAAACTTAATGCATCTTGGGAACCTTTACCTACACAGATTGTCCAACATGATAGATCAAGAGTGAGGGTGGTAGGGGAATTGAATAATGTCCTTTTAACATTATCTGTGGATCTGATAATTCACCAGACCATTGACATTTTAATTGCTGACATTCTCGAAGCATATGGCATGTGGTTGAGAAGAGACTAGTAAAAAAAACATAAAGCTTATTTTTCCACTGATTGGTCCCATCTTTGGATTCCTTACGATGGAAAACCCAATCAAATCAAAATTGTAAGAGAACCGATATGAAATAGATAGTCACTGACTTGAATGATCCCAGTGAGCTTTTTTTTTACTTTATCTCATGTATTGAGCATTATACATTTGATACTTTTTTCAGGAATCTTCTTCTTGATTATTCACTTGTTGAGGATATTGAAAATCTATATAAAATCATCAATTATATTGGTGTTCCATTTTCTCGTTCTATTTTTCATAATGTATATAATGTGAATACCAATTTTAGATTATATTTATGTTCATGGACTTATTCTTTGATGTACCTAAATCTAAATATGGATTTGGTGCAGGTTGTGTATTGATAGATCCTAAAGGTTCCAATATAATTATTGCCTTCAGGTTGGAGTTTGAGTGTACTAATAACATTGATGACTATGAATATCTTGTCAAGGGGCTCAGGAAAGCAATCAATTCAGGTGCTAAAGCAATAAAGTGCTATGGAGATTCTGATATTATTATAAAACAGGTAAGAAATAAGATCCATTGTATATCACCTCGTCTGATAACTTACCAGAAACTTGTTAGGGACATGACCAATTCATTCAAATATTTTAACATTAATTATATCCCTAGGTCCCAAAATTACGATGCAAAATTATTAGCTGATACTGCATCTATGCTCATTCCCCTTGAAGGTTTGTCTCCTGATACTTTATCAATATAGTTAATATACATACCTTCTATTCCATACAATGTTACCAACTGAAAGGTGTTTGACGATGATCAACAAATACTTGACTTCTTGACAACCCAAGATACTTTTAAATATTTAGCCATTGATGAGGCTAAACATAATAGATCATTGTCTGATCCTGACTTCCATTCCATTATTGTCCCTAAGTCAGTAACAAATTTAAAGAAATATTATGACTTACAGGACAAATTCAAGAATACAACTAGCCATAAGACACATAATTATTCTCTTAATTACAAGACTGTTAATTTGGGAATTGAGAAAAATAATCAAATGATTAATGTAGGGATTAACTGTTCTCCTGATGAGGAAAATGATTTTATTAAACTCTGCAAGGAGTTTAGAGATGTGTTTTCTTGGACATACGAAGACCTTAATACCTTTGACACAAAAATCATGGAGCACAAAATTCCCATGAAGCCTATTTCAAACCCCATCAACAAAAATTGAGGAAGATGCACACTATTCTTGAACCATCTGTGAATAAAGAACTCGAGAAACTGTTAAAAAATAGGATTATATTTCCCGTGAGACACATGCAATGTATTTCAAACTTAGTCCCCTTCTGTAAAAATAATGAGGAAATAAGATTGTGTATGGACTTTTGGAATCTGAATAAAGCATCTAAAATGGATAATTACCATGTTCCTTCAATGCAGAAAATATTGCAAAAGGTTGGAGGTGATGAAATGTTCTCCTTATTAGATGGTTTCTCTAGTTACAATAAGGTTTTGGTTACTCCCTCTGATCAACTTAAAATTACTTTCATAATTCCTTGGGGAACTTTTGCTTACAAAAAAATGTCGTTCGGATTGGTTAACGTCGGTGCTACTTTCCAAAGAGCTATGGATATAGCTTTTAGAGGATTAATGCATAATTCTATAGTAATTTATCTCAATGATATTACTATATACTATAAAAGGATGGATGGTCTTTTGTTTTCACTTAGGAATGTTTTTGAATGATGCAGGAAGTACAGTATCTTGCTAAAGTCGACGAAGTCCATTTTTGCGGTCACATAAGGTAAGATTTTGGGATTCATTATGTAGAAATATTGAATTATTATCTATCTCAGAAGAAGAGATGCAATTTCCAAATTGGACTTCCCCATTCAAATAAATCCATGCGGTCCTTCCTAGGTAATATTAATTTTGTCAAAAGGTTTGTACCCAATTTTTCTTTGATTGTTAGACCATTACAAGATTTAATAAAAAAATATGCACATTTTAACTGGTTTGGCATTCAGGAAGATGATTTTGTTAAGATTAGGAAATTGATAACATATGCTCCTGCATTGATGTCCCCGGATTTTGAAAAATATTTTATTTTGTATAATTTTTCCTCCGAATTTTATTATGCTTCTATCTTAACGCATAAACAAGTTGAGGATGTTTAAATTCCCATTTAGTTCATGATATCTATATTTAAAGGAGCTTAAATGAATTAATCCCATATTTATAAACATGATTATACATTTTATAAGTCTGTGAAGCATTTTAGACCCTATTTACTAAAATATAGGACAAAAGTAATTATCCCTTATGAAACCATAAGGAATGTCTTGATCTAGAAAGAACTTGGATGGAAGCATTCCCATTGGATGACTGTGCTTCAAGAATACGACTTGGAGATAAATCCTACCAAAATTTTCAAAGGACAATACTTGATATTATTAGTTTCCAAATCTAATTATCCTAAGAAGGAACTACAATGGAAACATGAGGAAGATGTATTTGAGGATACTTTAAATGTTATTTCTGCTCCAACCTATGAATTGTATGATGAGATTAGTTTTTTCTTCCTCACGGGTATGATCCTCAAACCTTATATTTCAAGAAGTTCATGGATTTAAAATTAATACTTGTACCTTATTATTTTATTGATGGTGTAATCTTTAGAAGAAATTATGATGTTATTTTCCTTAGGTGTCTTGAAAAGGTAGAAGTTGAAAATTTCTTGTTGGAATTGATGCATGGCCTACACGAGGACACTATTCAGGAGAAGCAATAGCCCACAAGATCCCGAGAGATGGATTTTATTGGACAACATTATTTAAATATGCATATTATTTTGTCTGGAAATGCGATGCCTTCCAAAGATGTGTTGGTAAGGTAAATAAATCTGCATTTCCCCTCCAACCTGTTACTGCCTAGTTTCACTTCCAGCAATGGGGATTGGATTTTGTTGGTCTTATTACTCCTCCTTATTCCTTGCAGCACAAGTATATCATTACCACAATTGATTATTTCACTAGGTGGGTAGAAGTAATTCCCCTTAGAGTTTCCAATACAAACACAATGATATCCTTTCTAGAGAGTAATATGGTCACTAGGTTTGGGGTTCCATAATATTTGGTTTTTGATAATGCATCTTATGTTTCTTAAAAAGGGGATTAGTATCAAATAATATGCAAATTATTACCCACAGGTAAATGGATTAGCATAGTCTTATAAACAAAAATCTAATCAATATTCTGAAGAAGATGGTGGCCACTCATCATAATAATTGGCATACCAAGCTTTTTAACGCTCTTTAGGAAGACCGAGTAACTCCTAAAGCTTCTATTCAGAACTCTCCTTACTACCTCATCTATGGGAAAGAAGCAATTTTACCATCCAACATCTTACTTCCATCATTGTAGTTGGCTCAATACTTCTTATAGGACAATGTCCCCCCTCTTCAAAATAGAATTGATACATTACTTAAACTAGAAGAGGAAAGAGAAATGTCCAAAAATAAACTCTACCAACATCAACAATTAATTAAAAGATTGTTTGATGTAAAATATTTTACTGATCATGATTTTCAAGTTGGGGATTTGTTTTTGAAATAGGACAACCCAAACAAGGACAGAAATTAATATACTAAATTCCAACCCTTGTGGCTAGGGCCATTCGTTATTACATAAAATCTTGGACCTGGTACTATCTGAGTGCAAACAATGGAAGGTCTCTGTGAAGCCTACCTATTGAATGTCCAATTCCTTAAGAAGTACTTTATTTGAGATGAGAATTTATCTTATTTTTACATATGTGTGATTATTTTACTTTCCTCTCTTTGGTTTGTTTTTTATTTTTTCTTTCTTACAAAACATGATATTGAAAGAGCATTTGGCTAGAGCTAGTGAACAATCTATTTCAATCCATTTTATTTTGAAAGTTTGAAGGTGAATATGTTAGATTATTTCTTACTCAATTTATATCTAAAAGAGTGCTCTCATGAGAATACAACGAAATATGTGCGAATATTTAATTGAGATTTGCTCGCCTGATTCACCATAATTACAAACCCTCATTCTGATAATTGAATCCATAGGTGTAATTTGGTATCCTATCATATGTTCCATTAGTGATTGTCAGTAAATATTTATAGCCTAGTCAACCTTGTTTTATTTGCAATCTCACCTTCATCACCTTAAATTCAAATAAAATTTACCCAAACAATTTTAAATTGTAAGATAGGTGGTCTTATCACAAGCCAACCTATTATTGTCATAGATATTCAGTGAATGAAATTACAAACATATGGTTACCAATATAGGGAAATGACTTGCAATTTACATTATAATTATTATTGTCTTTGTTTTGGTTAACCACCACTTGTATTCAAGGACAGGGGGTCTTAGCACAAGCCATCCTGGCCATGATCATGGATTCTATTTTGGACTAAAATTACTGCTAGGTGGTTACCAAGCCATGGTAATTACTTTTAGCATCAAAACTAAAAGACAAGGACTCTCCTTTCAGAGCTAGATTGTTCAGCTTCCATGTATTATTTGTGAATTCCATTGCACTATACCAACGCAATGGTCTTGTTTTAACTAATTTGCAAGTTAGTTTCTTTCTATCAAACAAAATCATCTATACATATGTTGAGAAATAAATTCACTAATAGATCTTCAGTAACTCAAGGTGACTGTTGGTCTCATGATCTTGAAAGAGATTAAGGTTTTCCTAAGGTTTATCATAAACTTCCTTCTTTTGCTTGCATATCGGTCATAGGAATACCCTATTGCTTCTAAGTCCCCTTTGTCATTTGAGTGTCATTACAAATGGTTTGGGATGGATAAATAGCATTCATATAAAACTAATTATTCTAGATTTGATTGTACTCTCGTGAAGTCACTCTTGGATTATAGATTTAAATACTCTTCATGCTAACATGTCCTTCCTTAAGTTTTCAAATTTATTTGTACATAGATAAATAGTTTTCCCAACGAGTTTCCATTTGTTGTTGGAACAACCGATCCCATTTTAATTGATAAAATGGGAAGCCCATTTACTCATCACTAAGGTAATATTTAAGGTTGTTATTATCTTTCTTATGGTGTATTATTCATTGTTGTCTTTATTCTTGTGTCTTTTTATGTTTTGGTTTGAATAAAATTTTCTTCAAAGCCTTGTTTTTTTTTTGTTTGTGAATTGTGGAAAATATAGTCTTTTTCTTTCAAATATGCTAATGTCAGAATATGGATTCCACAATCCACAAAGAGGATAGCGGAATCCCATTTTTTTAAGGTTTTGAAATTTATTTTTTTCTGCAATCCACAACCCACAAATGCAGATTGTGGATGCTAGAATATTTTTGTTTTCATTTTCAACTTTCTGCATCTTGCAACCCGCAATGCGGATTGCAGATGTCGAAAAATATTTCACAATAAAAGATCAAATTATTGGTCCTGCAATTTGTTTCTAGAAATCCTCACCTCTTCCCGACAAGAGTTGTTTTCCTAGTTTTGAATGGTTCAGATCTAGAACAAATGAGTGATAACAAGGATGGAAAACTTTCCCTAGATCTTGTAGATATATGGAATGGATATATGATATGTTCTATAGATTGATGTAGCAGCTTTTCATAGTGTCAAGTCTCCATAGATGTACCTACAATGACAAATATCAAACAACAAGAAAGATCAAGGGTACCAGGTAATGGTCTACGACTTTATATTAGTGACTAAGGAATCCAATAATAAAATGAATGATTGCAACATAATACCTTTTATGGGAAAGGAGCCATCTTTGCATTGAAATGAAGAAGATATATTACAACCTTTTCCTTAGTGTTGTGATGCTCCTTCACATGCCATGTCTTGTCCTAAAATCTCCAACTTGACTCTTCTAATCTCACCCTAGATTTGGCCAGAATCTCAGTGCAGTGGCATAACTGTTCTTTCTCTCAACCATGGAGGACAAGCCATGTTTTATAGGCCTTAGGAGGATACAGATGGTTTAGAAAATGGTGGGTGAAGTGGAAGGTAATCCTACTAGGGGCTATCTCGGGTCCAGGTGGTCCACGGGAGTAGGGATGAGGGTGCCACAAAGTATTCCTTCAAGAAGCTTCATGAATCTTCTCTTTTTCCCTTTAAAACTTGAGCACTTCTCTTTCACTATGTAGATAGAGCGTTACCAAGTTGGAACCGCTTATTAAACAAATGAAAAAGAAGGTGGAACCTCTTACTGTCAAGAGACAAGAGGCCTTACTGAAGGAGGTAATGCTCATTGCATGAAAGGGAGAGGAAGTGGTGGACTCAAATGTGAAATTATGATTTTTGGCCACTGTCCAACTTCATTACTAGGGGAATCAGAGGAAAATTCTAGTGTTTGAGTTCTCTGCACATGATGGTGATGAGAATTAGGTGTAACAGAATTCCCCCCAAAGCATGAGTTGTTATACCTAAATCCTGTCATCATCATGTGATGAGATCCTTAAACCTTATGTTTTCCCTTAATCCCAAAACTTGGAGTGGAAACTTGCTCTATTTGTCAATTCTACTTGAGAAAACCTAGCACCGCACTTACCCATGCATGGATATGTAGCACCGTGCTTAGTCACTAGCATGGATATGTAGATGATTTTCTGGTAGCTTCTTGTATGTTTGACATGTTTGCAGGTACACAGGTTCATGATCGAAGTAGTATTCCAGGTGTCTATAGCATCCAGGGAAGGTCTTCATCCTTTGTCATTCACTCATTTGTTCTGGATCTGAACCATTCAAACTAGAGGAAAAGCTTCTGTCCGAAGAAGGTGAAATAGTCATGACAACAAATCTGGAGACTCCACTAGGGAATAATGCAAATCTCAATTGATCTGATCTTCCTCAGACCTTGAAATCTTGTCCGAATCCAGGCTTCGTCTCCAACTCTCTTCAATCAGATCCACCATTTGACTTAGTAAATTTTGGTTTGAAACTTTCAGATCTGAACTATTTTGACTTTATATGCTCTTTTTTACTGACAATTCATCCATATTTTCCTTGACTTGATCAATTTATAACTTGATTTCTTATTCTCCTTATGTTTTGGATCCATTCAGGGAACCACACATGCTCTGTTGGAAATGAGCGGTGCCACTGCCTGAACTCTGTTAGCCATAAGTGGTGCCATCGCCTGAGTCCCTTTATCTAGAAGTGGTGTTCATCCAGAACCACTCTGTCAAGACCCCTCCAACGCGGTGCCAGGTAGGCCTTATTCCAGAACTAGTTTTTTATCATTTTTTTTAAAGTTGAGTTTGTTTGCTTTCAACCCTGCACTATCAAGCTTGTGTGTTAGAATCTGTATGCTCATGGTTGAAAATTATGTGGTAAACGATTGGTTTGATTGAAGAATTCAAAAGCTATATTAGGCTTGTTGATTACTTATTTTCTTTCATGCTTGTTGGCTATGATTGTGAAAGGAATTTTTTGAAAGCTTATGTTTTCATGAGTTCTCTTTTCATTTCTTTTATAAAGACTGAAGAAAAACCATTTGCTTATCATCTTAATCTCATTTTTCCATAGAGGACTTCTTTTTTCTTATTAAAAAGAATTTTTTTTTATTGAGATTAGGTCATTATCATTATTGAGCATAAGGTATTGGATCTCTGATTAGCCTCACAAGATTTCAGGTTCTCTTTGTTCTTTTGTCTCTCTTGCATTAGTACTATCTCATAAAAAAAAAGTAGTGTATTTTTAAGTTAGATCTATCTATGTTTTAAGAAGAATAAAAAAAATAGAGTGCATATGCATGTAGAGTGCTTGTTATTTTTCTTTTAGGAAAAGAGACTCTTACCCCTTTGATTGCTTTCAAAAAGAAAAATGAGTTTGGAATGTGTTTCTTGTATTTGATTTTGATTTGTTCAAAGTAGTTGTTTGGTAATTTTTGGTTTTTAAAACAAAAATAAAATACTCTCTTTCCCTCCCGTAGGTAGGCATACCACAAACGATAAAGTGAAATATTTTCATCTACATTCTGCATGGTTTTACTTTTTCTGTCAAAATCCCATGCATTCACCTAACCATCCACTTTAAAATTAACGGTAGTTATAGGATAAAATTTACATAGAAATTTGAGTGATAGGCTAGAGACATGTTCGGGTGTTGTTAAGCATAGGAGCTATTGTTACTCATCTGGATTACATCCCAGGACTCGCGCGGTTTTTCCATGTACCGTCGGTATATCGAATGACCTTTCATGTACCCTTGAGGTATATAGAAAGGTACTTCACGTACTTGATTGTATATAGGAAGGACCCTTGTGAATGGTTATGCATTAGATAGCACTACTACCAATTTGAGCTCCCACGTACCTTGCGTATATCAGGAGACCCCACTAGGATACCTTATCTATCTAAGAAAATCCCTTTGGCCATCTTGCTTGGACACATACGTTGAAAATAACATTAGGAGAGATTACTACGCATGTACCCTTGAGGTATATCACGAGTGGCACCTTCTTGACAAATCTGGTGAGAGACCTGACTATCTGAACTCCTCTTGTCATTTAAGTTTTGTTTTTTAGCCTATAGCTTGAGTAGGGAAATTTTTGGTGTGTTTTCTAGTTTTGAGACCCTAGGTTAGATAGGAACTGTACAAACTAGCTGAGTTAAGATAGTCCAGAAGAGTACGGGGCTTGCCACCTGATTTTATTCCTATTTTAGGAGAAAATCCTATCGAAGGTATCGACCAAGGAGTTGCTACCAACTCCCAAGTGGGAGAAAATGTGGTTGCAGAAAGTGGAGATCCATATCCTTCGCATGCACTTCCCTTGGCCCAACAACCTTCTCAGGGTAATACTTCATTCCATTCTCCCATAGAAGTTCATGTTGATGATTCTACCTGTCCATATTATGGTCCCAATGCTCCATTTTTGGGATACCTCTATAGGATAGGCCATTCCCTCATTTGGCACATGTTCTCTTCTGAAGAAGTTTCACCAAATGAAGAAGAACGTAGACAATACCAGGTAGCTATTCTCCATGCACAATAAATTAAGAAGAAAATAGATGACATATTGGGCACACCACCACCTCAATCAACAAATTTTCCTGTGGGATATCGCTCACTTGCTGATTCTATGAGACTTATTGAACCTATTCTAGATCACAATGTGATTCCACATAATCCAGGTCAAACTACCAACCCCACTGCCTCCCATATTATGTCTGTTCCAAATCCTCCTTGGTATTCCACACCTGGGGCTCAACATTTAATTCATGTTTCATCAATACCTTCTAGTGCCGGGGGGAAATCCCCAGCACGAACTACGTTATATGTCACTGGAATTGTAGCTAGTCATGGGAAGACCTCAATTATACAGAAACATACAGTTTATGTCCCTCCTACCCACATGAATGTGGTTAACCCCCCATCAAGTTTAGTTCATCCCTTGGGGGCACAACCTGTAACCAATCAAACCTCTTGGGGGTATGGTTACACAAAAAATCAAGTACCTGTAGGAAACATCAATTATCAACCCAATCCTATAGGAATGCATTATGCTGGAATTCCATATCCTAGTAATACTTTCATGCCATGGGGGCAACCTAACTGGTCCTACATGCCAGCTATGGCGTGGATACCTATACATACTACGAAGGGTGTCAGAGGACCATCTTATGGAGGTCCTCCCCCTGGGGGGCCTAATGGTCCTGGAGGGCCTGGAGGCTTTCCTCCTGATGGTCCTAATGGTCCTAGTGGTCTTGGAGGGTCTGGTGTCCCTCCTCCTAGTGCTTCTGGTGGATATGAAAGAAAGAGTGTCCTCTTCGTGATTAAATCACCCAAGTCTTGAAAACTAATCCCGCACCCACAGTTCTCACGGATCCTTTTCCCTCTCAACAACAACTGATAGACCACATGTCTAATCAGGGAAACTCTAGTTCTTCAGAGGAAATTCGCATGATGTCCTCAGATATTATTAGTTTGCAAACTCAAAGTCAGAGTCATGACAAACCCGCAGACAAGAAAGAAGAAAATTCTTCTTCAGGAAAATCTCCCTCTACTGGTTCTCTCGAGTCCTCATCTATTGTTCCCCTAACCATCGAGAAACCTAATATCGACATGGTTTTGTTTCCACCCAAGAGTACTGTTAGGAACACTACTTTCAACCCTAATGCCCGAGCTGCTCAATTTTATAATTTAGTTGAAGATATTGCTTAGGCACCATGTGCAATGTCTACCTTAGAAGTACTCCAAATATGTCCTACACAACACAAAAAATTGTTTACTGTGTTAGGAGCTTTAGACCTAGACAATACTAATTTGATCCATTTCAATGTCTAGAACTATAAGTATAGAATACCTCACAAAATTGGTTTCCAAATCATAATGAAAGTAGTTGAAAAGAAGGTATTTAGAACTGTCTTAGACAAAGGAGCTTCAACTTCCATTTTGTCCCTGTCTTGTTGGAAAGCTATTGGCTCTCTCGAGCTTGTAACATCACCTACGACTCTAAAACCCTTTGATGGATGAGGTTTCCAGACCTATGGTCTCATATCATCCTTTTCAGTTGAGCTTGGGGGAAAGCTGTTTCTATTCAAGTGGAAGTATTCGATGCCCCACTAGATTACAACCTCCTTCTAGGAAGAAATTCATTTTACGCCATGACTGTTGTCGCTTAAATAATATTTCAAACTATCCAATTTCCAAATCTAAGGAGAATTGTCACCATTGACTAGCTTGATTTATATACACTGGATGTTACTACCTCTACGGCTAATAACATCCCTATGTTAGGTCAGTCCCCTCCTCCTTACCAATCGATTGGGGTAGGCATGTTGAAGGATTCATCCATTATGGGGATTTTTTTAGCCACTCCTCCTAAAACAGACATGGCGATATTAAATATGAGTTCATCGTTTGATTATGACCCAAAGGGAAAACAGATTATTGAGTCGACCTCTTTGAGCCTGCATGAAGAAATGTACAACGTTATTCAAACCCTTTTCGATGACCACACTGATGAGCTTCATCTGATGGCTTCACACCCTTGCCACCTTCCCTACTGGTTAGAACCCTCTCTTCCTATTCTGTATTATCTCTCTGATACTTTTCCTTCTGATAAGTCCATTATGGATATCATGAGTACAAATGAGCCTATATGGGAGGATCATCATCATATATCCTCATTCCTCCCCAACACCAGTTCGGTAGACCATAATTTTGCATCCCTTTTCTCCAATGATATTTTCAAC
Organism: Pseudotsuga menziesii; assembly: GCA_001517045.1. Taxonomy (NCBI): domain Eukaryota; kingdom Viridiplantae; phylum Streptophyta; class Pinopsida; order Pinales; family Pinaceae; genus Pseudotsuga; species Pseudotsuga menziesii. Next base: position 261,511 of record LPNX010990031.1, on the reverse strand, counting down.
ACACCTCAAACTCCTATATTGTTGCAAGACACAGATTCTGAAGGAAACCTATGCAACATTACTCAAACAAATCCAATTGACATATCAGCCAAGCCTGGTACCCTTGAGCATGTTCATGTTGGGAAGAACTGCTCAGCAGAAGCATCTGAAGCATATAGAGCACTTTTCAAAGAATTCCGTGATATTTTTTCTTGGTCTTACGTAGAAATTTCAGGGATAGACCCATCCATTATGTTCCATGAAATAAAAACCTATCCCACAGATAAACCTATCAGGCAAAAAGTAAGGCACGTTCATCCACGGAAAGCTGCAGCTATCAAAGTTGAAATAGAGAAACTTCTCAAAGCATGTTTTATTTATCCTGTACCCCTGATGGAATGAGTATCGAATGTCGTCCCTGTCAATAAAAAACAAGGCACCATTAGAGTCTACATCGATTTCAAAGATTTGAACAAAGCTTGTCCCAAAGACAACTTTCCCACTCCATATATCGACCAGATTATCGACAACTATGCAAGAAGTGTCATCTTCTCATTTATGGATGGATTTTCAGGTTATAATCAGATTGAGATTTTACCCACCAATAAACACAAGACGGTATTCATTTGCACATGGGGAGCCTTTACAAATAGGAAGTTACCATTTGCCCTGAAAAACACTGGAGCCACTTTCTAGCGCACTCTTTCCTATGCATTTCACAATATAAAATATATTGTTGAAACATACCTTAATGACCTCCCTGCTCATTCACAGTGATGGGAGGACCACCCTGGTCATCTTAGAGACATTTTCCTGAGATGCCGTCATTATAACATATGGATCAATCCTCATAAATGTGTTTTCTACATTAAGACGGGACTCTTGTTAGGTTTTTCTGGTTTCTAAGGATGGCATCCAGATAGATCCATTGAAAATTGCAGCTATTTTAGCTCTACCAGCCCCAACCAACATTCTAGAACTCCAAAGTTTGCAAGGGAAGGAAAAATTTCTCTACCATTTCATGTGTAATTTTGCATAGAAAACACACAGTTATATGCCTCTCCTTAAGAAGGACACTCCTTTCTTTTGGGATGACCAAGCCCAACGCACCTTTGATAACCTCAAACATGCTCTGACTCATTCACCTGTGATACACCCCCCAGATTATTCAAAGGATTTTCTCTTATACATTGATGCCTCCAGGACTACCATCGCTATGGTTTTGGTGCAGGAGAATCCTAACGGTTAGGAGCACGTGATTTACTATGCTAGTAAGAATCTCATGGATTCTAAAACTTGATATTCATGCACGAAGAAATTAGCATTGGCCACGGTCATTGCTGTTCAAAAATTTTATCACTACATTTTTCTCTGCACAACCACCATATTGGCAGACCAGAACCCTAGGTATTACACCCTAACTCGTCAAGTGCTTGGGGGAAAGTACTCCCGATGGATAATCATACTCCAAGAGTTTGATCTGGAATTTGCAAAAGCCACATCAAATAAATCCTTGGTCTTTTCCGAGCTCATGTGTGATCTTCCCTATGCTTCAACAAAATCTAAGCCCAGTGATTCATTCCTGGATGAATTCTTGTTCCTGATAAGCACTATTGACCCACGGTATGGATATTTGCTCATTTATCTCTAGACATTGATTTCATCCAACTCTATCCTATGATGTTCACCATTGTATCCGTCACCATGCAAAATACTACCTCATCTTGAACGACACTTTGTATAGATGTGGTATCGATTTTGTTCTTTGGCGATGCCTTACCCATGAGGAAGCTGAACAAGTGTTGAATTATTATCACTCTGGAGCATGTGGTGGTCATTTATCTAGGATGGATATAGCCCAAAAAATCCTTCGTGTTGTTTATTTCTAGCCTTTAGTCTTTAAATATTATCATGAGGCTGTTAAGAAATGCCCACCCTGTCAACATTTTTATCCAAAAAAACACACTCGTCCTGCTCCACTACACCCCATCATTGTCATTGTCCCTTTCACCAAATGGGGAATTGATTATATGTATTGTAAGCCTACCTCAGCCAGGAAACATGGTTACATCATCATAGATATTGACTATTTTACAAAGTGGGCTAAGGCCATGCCTACACATGCAAAGGACAGTAAGAATGCCGCTCTCTTCCTGTTCAATCATGTGATAGCTAGATTTGGAGTCCCGCAATCCATAGTTACTGATCACAGATCACATTTTCGTAATCAAATGATGGAGGAACTAAGTGCCAAGCTAGGTTTTCGTCATGAAAACTCTACGCCCTATTATCTGCAAGCTAGTGGTCAGGTCGAGGCCATTAACAAAGTTTTGAAAATGATGCTTCATCGGATGGTTGGAGACCATAAATCCAACTGGTACCATATCCTTTTCTCCGCTCTTTGGGCTTACAAAACTTCAGTGAAAACAACTACTATTTTCACACCTTTCCAGCTTATCTATGGACTCAAAGTTTTCTTGTTGATTCAATGTCAGATTCCATCCTTGAAAATTACCGTCAAACTTCTCCCAGACACTTCCACAGAGGAAGAGAGATTATTATACTTGAATAACATTAACAAAACTAGAAGAGATGCTACCTTAGCTAATGAGGCACATAAGAAATGTGTCAAGGTGCAGTATGACAAGTCTATCCAACATATTTCCTTTAATGAGGGTGACCTAGTTTTGACTTATGATTAGAGATATGACAAACTAGGGAAAGGAAAGTTCGAATCCATGCAATATAGTCCTTTTTTCATTTCCAAAGTTTTAGAGAAAGGGGCCTATGAACTCATGGACTATGATGGAATCTCCTTAGGAAAACCTCGCAATGGGTTGTACCTGAAGAGGTACTATGCCTAGATCTATCTTGGATAGTATCTTGTATATATGTATATTCCTTGAATTTCAGTGTGCTTAAGTATTTTCAATATGGTTTTGAGTTTAGTGTCTGTATCTGTTTATACCATGTTTTGGTCATGCAGAGCAGATGGATTTCTATGGCTTTGCTGATGGTGCTTTCCGCCACACCTTGAATCTTTCCTCAGCTACTTGGGTTCTCTATTCCCTAGATTACAATTTGGTCAGTTTAGGATCGGTTTGTATTGGTCTCGCTACCAACAACATCACCGAGTATCAAGCAGTCATAGGTCTTCTGACTGAAGCTGCCTCCCAAGATGTTCACAACTTGGTAGTCTTTATGGAATCACAACTTGTGGTTTCTCATCTAAACCATGTCTATACCAGTAGGAATCATGTGCTTCTCTATCTCTCTCAAAGGGTACATTTATTAGAAAGGTCATTTGAAACTATCACCTACAGGCATATCCCTAGGGAACATAATGCAGTTGCTGACTCATTGGAAAATTACATCCTATACTGGAATATTGCCCATTCATGACACAAAAATCAAACATGGTTCATTGTAAATAAATTATAAAAGACACATAAAACTCATGTAAAATACATTCACCATTTGAGACGCATATGTTAGTTTTTTCAACATTCAAGCTAGCATTATGTTAGGATCTTTAACTGAGAGAACAACAAGTACAACAATCAAACACAAGAGACAATGAACACAGTGTTTTTCCTTGGGGAAACCATTAATGGAGAAAACCCCACAACTTCCTCAGAGATAGAATCAACACAAAAGGTAAAACCCCAAAATAGTAAGATGATCTCCCGACAGCAGTAACCTTCTTCTTGTCTAGCCCCAGTTTCTTCTCCTTCCTCAACTATGCACTACACTTGAGTGTGTTTGTGATGTGTGTTAAATAGAGATTCTAGCTCTCTATTTATATTAATCTCATCATGACTAAAACCCTACTAGGGCCGACCTCTCTAGGAGATTCTAATAACCCTAGTGCCCCGAAACTATAGGGACTTTAACCCTTAGACAATAGGAGGGTTACCCACAATGACTTGACATGACTTGTTTACATTATACTTCTTCCCAATCAAAACATTGGGGCATGACATGACATGATAACATCCCAGAATAGACATCGGGTTACAATAGATAAGAAATACAAGTGAATACATTCCGAAGTTACAATTACATTAACACTCCCTCTTAACTAGGAAGGTATTCTCTCGACACAATTTTCATCACTGGTCTTCTTCTCTAGATCTTCTCATCATCTCCAAGTCATCTTTGTCTTCAATTCATATTTATCTTCATTTCTAGATTTGGATCATCACTGGATCTGGATCATCATCACTGGACATCATCACTGGATTTGGATCATCACTCGATCTAGATCATCACTGGACATCATCACTGGATATGGATCATCACTCGATCTGGATCATCACTGGACATCATCACTAGATCTAGATCATCTCTGGTCATCATCATATGTGCTATCTCATGATTTTTCTCCTCACAGGAAGTTCTACAGAGCTAGCCTTCTTTCATGCTGGTTGTAGGCCTAGCCATCATGTAGGTCTTCTTTAGTGCTTATATCTGACCTACTTATCAGAATGGTCGGCCCAGCACTTACATATGACCTACTCATAAAAAAGGCACTCCCAACACATCTGATCATGTAGGAGCCTACAATCACATCAGAAAGGCCCAACACTCACATTCACCAGCATGATAGGACATCACTATCATCTGTGAAAAGGATTTAGCACTTACATCTGACCTAGTAGGAACCAAATCCTACACCCTCGTCAAAAAGGCATGCACTCACATCTGACCTGGTAGGAACCAAATCCTACACCCTTTCCAGAATGGTCCCTAGTCCCAGACTGAGCTACCTGGTAACGAACCAAGTGCCTCCATTCTCCCAAAGAATGGAAGTTCCCCTTATATCTAACTAGTAGGAACCAAATCCTACACCCTCACCAGAATGGCCTGCACTCACATCTGACCTGGTAGGAACCAAATCCTACACCCTCGCCAAAATGGCCACCAGTCCCAGAATGAGCTACCTGGTAACAGACCAGGTGCCTCCACTTTCTCAGAGAGTGGCAGTTTCCCTTACATCTGACCTACTCATCAGAATGGCTAGCACTCATATTTGACATGGGAGAAACCTAATCCTTTATCCATGACAGAATGGCTCAGCCCTTACATCTGACTTCCTCATCAGAATGGCTCTCTCAGACCCAAAATGAGTGTTCCTGGTAACTGACCAGGTACCTCTATTCCCAGAATGCCATTTATTACTCATATCTGACATGAAAGGAACCAAATCCTCTCACCATGATAGAATGGCTCAGCCCTTACATCTTACCTGCTTGTCAGAATGGCTTCTAGACTTGTCACTTCCCCTTAGAAGAGACCTCGATCTGGAGAACACCAAGCTTCTCCCTCAAGTACTCAAACTTCACTCTGGCCAATGGCTTCATCAACACATCAACTATCTGATCATCCGTCACAACATACTAGAGATTCACTGCTCCCCTCTGCACCATATCCTTGATATAGTGATACTTGATCTCGATATGCTTTGACTTGTCATGGAACACTGGATTCTTTGAAAACTTAACAAAACTCTAGTTGTCACAATGTATACAAGTAGCATCCAACTAGATATCAAATAAATTAGACAGTAGCTTCTTCAGCCATACTACCTCACAACTATCTGAACAAGCTGCAACATACTCTGCTTCAGCTGTACTCAATACCACATAGGATTACTTCCTGCTAAACCAGGAGATCACACCTAATGCTGTGACTGAAGCAACACCCTGAAGTGCTCTTCCTATCGATGGTACTGCCTACCCAATCTAAATCAACATAAACCTCCAGGTTAATCTTCTAAATCGCATTGTACTTGAGCCCATAAACAACTGTACCCCTCAGGTACCTCAGAATATGCTTTGCAGTAATCAAGGGAACATTTCTCGGATCTATTAAGAACTGGCTCAAGGTGTTCATAGCAAAGCAAATGTATGGTCTCATGTTCGTTAGGTACATCAAGGATCCAATCATCTGACAATACATCGTAGCATCAACTGACTCTGATGAAGCATTGCTTAATAGCTTTAGGTTCGATGCCATAGGTGTGGCCATGGCTTTGTAGTCCATCATCCCAAACCTCTTTAGGATCTCTACTGCATACTTCCCTTGTCTAAGGAAGATTCCATCTACACTCTGCCACACCTCCATTCCTAGAAAATAATGCATCATACCCAAGTCCTTCATTTCGAACTCGGTAGCAAGATTTCTCTTCATATCAGTAATCAACCCATCCATACCTGTCACAAATAGATCATCTACATACAGTAGAAGAATCACTAGGTTGTCATCTTCAACCTTGTAGTAAAGTTTGGAATCTACTTTACTCTTGGTAAAGTCCAAACTAGATAGAAAGCTGTCAATTCTGTCATACCATGTCTTGGGTGCCTGTTTCAAACTGTACAAGGCTTTCTTCAATCTGCACACATGAGACTCCTTGTCATGTGTCTCAAAACCAAGTGGATGTTTTACATACACTTCCTCTTCCACTACAGCATTCAATAAAGTAGTATTGACATGCATTTGGTGTATCTTCCATTTCCTCACTGTAGCTAGAGCAAGTACTAATCTAATGGAAGTGTATCTGGCTACAGGTGAAAATGTTTCTTCATAATCTATTCCTTCTTTCTGAGAGGAACCCCGAGCCACAAATCTTGCCTTATATTTTTCAATGCTACCATCTGCAGCATGTTTGATCTTGTAGATCCATTTGGAAGTTACAACTGACTTCCTGTCTAGTCTTGGGACAACATCCCAAACATCATTCTTCATGATCGATTGGTATTCTTCGATCATAGCATCCTTCCATTCTTTTCATTCTACCACTTCTTCATAATTGGAAGGTTCTTTATTAAAGAAATCACATAGTAATGCTACATACCTGGAGCAGGATTTGGTCCTCCTTCTTTCTCTGTGATTTTCTTCTGGAGCCCCATATCTTTCCACACCTTGGATAAGTTCTTGTACCCAAGCATTTTTCCTCTTATGAGGATTCTTCTCCAGAGGTGAATCTATAGGTCTTTGTGGTTCTTCAAATTCTTGATCGTCTTCTTGATTTTCTTCGTTCATGGTTGTATCATTAATTCTGGGTGCTTCTGCTTCTTCAGGTTCTTCAGTAGGTCTCTTTCTAGATTTTTTGTAAGCTATGTCTTCATCAAATGTCACATCCCTACTGATTCCAATCTTCTTGTATCCTGGAAAATATATTCTGTAAGCTTTCGAGCTTTCAAAGTATCCCACAAATATACCCTTCTTTCCTGAAGGATCTAATTTTGTTCTCTTCTCTTTTGGAATGTGTATGTACATAGGACAATCAAATATTCTGAGATGGATGACTTCTGGTTTCTTTCCAGAAAAGACTTCTTCGGGAGTCTTGTTCTTGAGTACTCTATGTGGAGTACGGTTCTGTACATACACCACTGTTTTTGCAGCTTCTGTCCAAAGATGCATAGGAAGGTCTTGATCATGAAGCATTTCTCTTGCAAATTCCATGATATTTATATTCTTCCTCTCTGCAATCCCATTCTTTTGTGGATTATAAGGAGTGGACAACTCCCTCTTAATCCCTGACTCTTTACATAGCTCTTTGAATTCATTTGAAGTGAATTCTCTGCCATTCTCTGATTGAAGGGTCTTGATCTTATTTTTAGTGTGGTTCTCGATCAAGGCTTCGAATTCCTTGAACTTGCTGAACACTTTGTCTTTGTTCTTCATGAAGTAAACCCATGTCTTCCTAGAAAATTCATCAATCAAATAAACATAATATGCATACCTGCTTAGTGAGCTTGATGACATAGGACCGCATACATCGGAGTGGACGATTTCCAAGATTCCTTTTGCTTTTCTTTCACTGCTTGGAAATGTCTTCTTTGTATTCTTTCCTTTTGCACATCCTTTGTAGACCCCATCATGTTTTGCTTGGATTTATGGAAGACCTTCAATAGCTTTGCTTCCAAGTGGTAGTGCTCTATAATGCACATGTGCAAGCCTTCTATGCCAAAGTTCACTTGGCTCTACTATGTCATGGACCAAGGCTTGTTCTGGATGGCCCTTTAATTTGTACAATCCTCCTTCTTATTCTCCAATCACCACCGCATCATCGATAGTATTTCCTTTTGGCCACATGATGACTTGACCATCTATGAATGCAACCCACATTCCTTTTGCATCTAATGCTGAGATGGAGAGGAGGTTCTTCTTGAGTCCTGGAAAAAACAATACTTCCTTCATTGTCAGAGACTTTCCAGAGTCTAGCTCATAGGAATATTCCCCAATACCTTTTATTGGATATTGGTAGTCATCTTCTAGCTTCACCTTGTGAGGTGATTCATGTTCTGATAGTCTCACAAAGGATTCCTTGAATCCTATCATATTTTTGGAAGCCCCACTATCTATGAGCCAATCATTGCTTCCATGAGTAATGTTTCCTGTGAGAGTGGAAATCAAAACATATTCATCCTCGCTTGAAGAATCTTCACTTTCATATCTAGTTCTTTTCTTGGATGGTTCATCATCCTCTGCAGCATGAGCATGCTGTCTTCTTTTGTTGCTCCTTTTTGTTAGTTTTTATTTCTTAGGACAATTTCTTGAATAATTTGCTGCTTCATCACATGTATAACATATGATCCTAGACAAATATTTTCTATTGTTATCTTTGTGAGAGTGCTTACCTCTAGAGTGATGAGATCTTCTTTTGGTTTACTTGGAGTGTACCGTGAGAGCTTGATCTTCACTTCCCATCTTTTCTTCTCGAGCTGCTATCCGAGCTTCTTTTTGAGAGCACTCTTCCCATAGTCTGCTAAACTTTAGTAACTTCTTTCTAGCACAGATCCCATGGATGAAATAATCCCATGAACTAGGAAGGCCATTCAAGGTAGTCATCACAATCTCTGCATTTTCCACTTCTCCATCTACTGCTTCTAGTTATTCCTTGATCTGAGAAACTCTTGTGAAGTAATACTCGATTGTTTCTGCATTCTGAATCTTCACATTCTTAAGTTGGTTTCTTAGAGTCATCTTCTGGTTTATATTCTTCCCTTCAAACAATTTGGTTAGGGCATCAAACATAGCTTTAGGTGTCTCTAGGGAGAACACTTGTGGTATGAGATGATCCTTGATATAATCAGCAATGATTCTCTTTGCCATAACCAAGTTATTCTTATGCAAGGCCTTAGCCTCATCTCCCTCTGGAACTAGAACCTCCTCATGGATGTAGGAGTCTAACTCATTCTCTTCCAGGACCAGGGAGATCCTATACTTCCATTCTTAGAAGTTATTAGATCCCTCAATATTTTCATCAAACTTGGTATGATGAGACATCTTAACTGAGAACCTCAAATGAAAATACAAAAGATTTTAGATCTTACCAGGTCAAGATGTTGGATCTAAATTTTGAGCCGAAATCCTACATAGCTGGTTAGGGTTTTGCTTTTTCAGAGTTTTGTCCAACCAAATGCTTTGAAATTGATCCCTAACTTCAATTTTGGGGAGGAGATCAATCCAGGCCTGGGCTCACTGAAAAATCCCTCTTCTGTGAAAAGCCCTAATTTATGGCAGCAGTGTCAGCCCAAAACTGAAAAACCTCAGAATTGGATTCTGCTTCGACATAAAGATGCGCCCTAAGGAGGAGAGTTATTCCACCTTACTTTTGCTGAAAATCTATGGAGAGAGATCCACAAAGTAGGAAGCCCTAGTTCCCACAACTGCACAGTGTCTTCTTCTCAGGTTAGCTTTGATACCATGTTAGTTTTTTCAACATTCAAGCTAGCATTATGTTAGGATATTTAACTAAGAGAACAAAAAGTACAGCAATCAAACACAAGAGACAATGAACACAGTGTTTTTCCTTGGGGAAACCATAAATGGAGAAAACCCTACAAATTCCTTAGAGATAGAATTAGCACAAAAGGTAAAACCCCAAAATAGTAAGATGATCTCCCGACAGCAGTAACCTTCTTCTTGTCTAGCCCCAGTTTCTTCTCCTTCCTCAACTATGCTCTTCACTTGAGTGTTTTTGTGATGTGTGCTAAATAGAGAGTCCAACTATCTATTTATACTAATCCCAGAATGACTAAAACCCTACTAGGGATGACCTCTATAGGAGAGTCTAATAACCCTAGTGCCCCGAAACTACAGGGAATTTAACCCTTAGACAATAGGAGGGTTACCCATAATGAATTGACTTGACTTATTTACAGTATAGATATTCTCGATCGAAACATTGGGGCATGACATGATATGATAACATCCCGGAATAGACATCGGGTTACAATAGATAAGAAATACAAGTGAATACATTTTGAATTTACAATTACATTAACAGTATGAACACCAAGTAGAAGTATGTATATAGATATATATGAACATGTTTTACAAAAAATAGGTCACGAGACCTCATCTGAAACACGTAGGCTTCCAGGTAAAAATTCATCATACAAAATTCCTGAAGCTATCTATCAGCTTTCGGTGAATACATCATGCACTCATCATCTAGTGATGCTCGTGGTAACACATCACTGCCTGGGCTACTCTACGTAGCAGTCTGCTAAAATGACCCAGTACTCTTGCTGTAGGCCTTTGATACCTCAATGGGAGGTCATCGATTGAGGCGTCTGGGATGTCTAGAGTCAACCTCTCCAGGTTCTTCTCTAGCTCCCCTATCACATCATCACCCTATGGCACAAAATGGGCTTCAGCTCGTCTTTCTAATGGGGAGGCCTCCCTAGGTTGTGCTGCTTCGACGTCTTCATGAAAACATTCAAGTATCGTTACCAAACATAAAAAATATAAAACATAAAAATATAAAAACACAATTTCCATTTTAGGATTTCTGTTTCTTACTGATATCACCCCACTGTCCACCAGGTGGGAGAGGTAGGTCAGGGTCACCACTGAAGTCAATTCCTGCATATGCATAGTCCTCCACCATGAGGAGCTAATCTCTCAACCATCGAAAGAACGGGTCATTGAACTTTACCTTTCCTTTACCCACTCTAGTATGAACCATAATCCGGACCCACCTCTGCATGCGAGTGTCCCATGCCCTAAACTCTATAAATACCACCTAGGGTCTCATCTATGGAACCCGCTCGAAAAAGAAGAAAGCTAGAATGGAACTGAAACCAAATTGCTTCAGCTCCCCCTGTTGACACTTGGTCAGCTGATCCTTAAAGATCGAAAGTAGAGCTTCTGTCCAGTTGAAAATTGTGGGCGCCATGGCATCTATAGCGTAGATCATATGTGCTCTAGATGCCTGGTGTAATCCTTATATTCCTGCCACTCTTTGCATGGTAAACAACACTGTTTGTAGAGGGCCATCCACCACTGATTTTATGGGAATTTTCTTCCCCGATGTCCTGGTCCCAAGAATGCAATGACATTCTATCAACTCCTGATTAGTAATGTCCCCTCCATGAATACCAGTCAAAGAGATGGGAGCACCCCATATCGATAGGCATGTTAGGAAGTAGATTTTCTCTACTTCATCTGTCAATATATGAGCACCAAACTCGAAATATTGTTTCTCTGGATTCCACATCCGGAGTATCTGTTCTAGTAGTCGCTCATGCGACACCATACTGGGTGTGCGGAAGAACTTTAAGAGTCCACAGTCTCTCAATGCGCCTATACAACCCATGTTTCATTCTACGAAGGCATCATCATTGTCATGTTGCCTCTCTTTCCATATGACCATATTTGATCAATAAGAACCTGTCAAAAACCATCACAAGACTAATTAGAAGCATTCCGAATCATCCAAATCATAAAAAATGAGCTAGTTTTTCTTGTGCATAGATTTATATTTATCCACGGCCGGCACTTCCTATGTCCCATTGAGGACAGGCAGTGGCACTGCTATGTGTAGTGTTTTTTGGCATGGTTCTAGTAGGGTACTGCTTATCCTGCAAGGGATAAGAGTGGTGCCTGTTTCCATGGTTTTAGGGCTCACCTTATAAGCCCAAAACACCACCAAAAATAAAAATTGAAGGCATGAAATGAAAGAGTAGGGTCTATGCTATTACCTAGAATTGACGGTGTGTGGATTCAATGGTGGATGCTCCAAATATCAGCGACTAAAAATCTAGCCAAGAAAATGCTCCAAAGGCTCTCCACTATGGGTAAATGGAAAAATGTTTTGATTTTTTACTATTTACATGAATTTTATATACATTTTAGGGTTTGACAAGCTATAGTTTTGTTTTAAAATCATTTATTACTCAAAATATATCAGTTGTAATCCTTTAATGTCAGTTATTGGAGAATTTAACACTTTTTTCAAGTCGTTGCAGCATAGAATAGCGGTAGCAGTAAAGTTTTGGGAGTTCGTTTTGACTTTTTTGTACTACCATAAAATGAAAAAAGTATTCTAAGCGTTTATTGTGACACTTTGGTCACACTCTTGAAACTTAGCATCAAAGGTCTGAGTCCTTTTCTGATTCTTTTCAGGCTCATAAAATCTCTCATTGTGAAAAGAGACCTAGTGGAGTCTTCTTTAAACTCTTTTCGGGCTCCTTAAATACAAAAAGATTTTCGAGGGATATTGTCTTCTTCACACTCGTTAAATCATTTGAAGATTCATTCATCTGATGGTAGGTTATCACTTTTTCATTTCAGGTGAACTATTTTATGAAAAAGGACCCTATGGAGTCTTCTTCTGTGGTCATTCAGACTCTATAAACATGAACGATATCAAGTTTTCTTTCATTGGACTCGTTAAATTAAACATTGAGAGACCCTCTTTTGGGGAACGAACCCCTCCTCTCTCAGGTTCATAAAACATATGAGTTTGGACTTGTCTTCGAACGAGCTATGATGAGTGTTTGTTACCCTCTTTGAACTCATAAAACCTAAAAGGGGCACTCATCAACCATGATGGGGAAAATGGGAAGGGAATCATTTTGTAAATAAATGGCAGTAGTTTGTCGTTACCTTTAAACATGGCACTTGTATGCATATCATTTAAGTCAATTGGTTATTCAGTTGATCTTCATGATGATCCAATTTCATGAGTCATGTCACTCCTTTGATTATTTCAAAAGAATGCATTGTCCACTATCGTACTGTGTGTTTGTCTAGTCTAGTCATGCTGCCAAGTCTTTTGTCGTGCCACCCGATGTTCAAAGGGAATTTGAAGAATTTTTACCTCTGTAGTCAAAATAGTCTCTGTGAGTACTTTTGAGTCAGTCTTATGGTTACTTTATTCACATCATTCCAAAACTATGTTCCGAGTTTCGTGTCATTCATGTGGGACTCATCTTGTCCCTCCTTCAATGAGGTTATTCCTGTCGACATCAGCTCATGATATAGGAAATAGTCTTAGAAACAAAATTTAGTACCTTAAGATCTGTATGCCTCAAGCCAAATATCCTCATAATGGTAATCCTTGGATTGTAAAGGTGCAAATCTCATGTACAATTTTGTAGAGTGACAATGAAGACAACACATATTCTCTCACTCTTGAAATAGGTTCACATCATTGACCTTTTACCAATAGAATCGACTGGTTGTTCAACATCAAGACATCTATTCATGCTCAGTAGATTATACTGGGGTACCTTGGGGATCATTTACATCAATGGTGATCTCCCTCGCACTTGTTAATAGTTCACATCATTGGTCCATAATCAAGTGGTTTCTACCATGTTTGACTTCAGATTGTTGTAATCACATGGATATAATCGTACTTTTTGGAAGATGAGATGAAGACCCTGGGTATTTATTTAGTGCTCATTGCTTTCCCCAGGTTGTGATGGAGTTTTGTATATCTAGCATGGATCCATATTTGTATGGTCATGGCTATGCTCAAATTTGCGTATGTATGACATAGATCTACATTGTATGTCTGGTAGCTATGTCCAATTTTGAGTCCTCTATCACATGGATATACACTGTATTCTAGTAGCCATGATTGTTTATTCCTCTCATGGATCTTCCTTGTATGGTACACAGTCATGAGTTGGTTGCATTTTTCTATGAGTCAAAAGTATTGATGTACTACAGATTCCTACTTGATGACATTCTTCGACCAAGCTGGCATTTTCACCTCGAAGTGACAACTTGTTCTCTCAAAGCTCTCGCTTATCATATCCATCTAAGCCTCATGATTTTGGGAGCATTTTGTTATACCTAAATCTAGTCACCATCATGTGATGAGATCCTTAACCCCTATTTTTTCCATTAATCCCAAAACTTGGAGTGGAAACTTGCTCTGTTTGTCAATTCTACTTGAAAAAAACTAGCACCGCGCTTACCCTTTGGCTAATAAGCGGTACCCTGTTCAACACCGCCTGTATCCTGTTATAGAGAAGCGATGCCACCACCTATATAATTTTTTCTTAAATATTTTCTTAACTAAACCGCTCTATCATAAGGGAACAAAAGCGTTACCCTAGGTAAACTGGGAAAAAGAGAAGTTTCTTGACGCTTCTAGAACTTGAGACTCGTGTCCTCCCTTATCCCTATCATTATGGGTTAGTTTAAGCTCTAGATCCCCCTTGATAGGATCTTGGAGCCACCTCACCCACCATTCTCTCAACTATCCCTATCCATTGAGCCTTATAAATACAAGCTCATATCCATATTTGAGGGGAGAACTATAGAGGTATGGTTATGCTATTGAATTGACTACCTAGTCCAAATCATTGGAGAGTGGAGAGAGAAAATTTGGAGCTTATGGGGATGAAGTGTTTGTCTCATGGAGGATCTTGTTGACACTAGGGGAATGGTTGTAATCTTCTTCATACTTAATGCAAAGCTGATTTCCGTCCCACATATCTATTGTTTTTATTTCACCTGTATATGTTGCTAGATTCCTTAGTCACTAGCATGGATATGTAGATGATTTTCTGGTAGCTTTGATGAGCTTGTATGTTTGACATGTTTGCAGGTAAATAGGTTCATGATCAAAGCAGTATTCCAGGTGTATACAGCATTTAGGGAAGGTCTTCATCCTTTTTTATTCACTCATTTTTTCTGGATCTGAACCATTCAAACCAAAGGAACAACTTCTGTCCGCAGAAGGTGCAATATTCTTGACAACATGAGGTTAGAGGGAGATGATAGGAGAGATATTTGTAAGATAAATTTATCACTTCAAGGCAAGAAATTTATTGATCGGAGATCATTATCAACTAGGATTATGCAATACATCAATCCTTTTGACTCATATCCAAATGTCTCCTCATGATGGCTTCATACCAATACAAGAAAGATCCATGAACGAGATGAATAAACATGGCTACTAGAATACAACATAGATCCATGTGAAGAAGACTCGAAATTGGACATAGCTACTAAACATACAATGTAGATGTATTTCAAATGGATGCAAATTTGAGCATAGCCATGACCATACAAATGTGGATCCGTTCTAGGACTCATACAAATACTCCATCGCAACCTGGGGAAAGCAATGAGCACTTAAACATATACCTAGGGTCTTCGTCTTGTCTTCCACAAAGTACGATTCTACCCATGTGATTACAATGTTATGATGTTGAACATGGTAGAAACCACTTGATTACCGGTCAATGATGAGAACCTGTTAGAATATAATCCGTCGGGATTATATATTGTAAATAAATAAATAAATCTGAATAGTAGGAAGCTGAAAAGGCTGGGTAGAAGGTGAAACACAACCGTCATATGATTTGTATAAGTATATGCATTAGCAAAGGAATAAATTGAATCGAGATTTATTACCTATCAGTGGTATCAGAGCTTGGCTATTTTCCATAACTCCTGCCTGCTGCATTTTGTCCTGGAATTCTGCTTGCCAGTCCATTTCCAGACTGCCTGCTCCATCAGTCTACCAGTCGCATGCATTGTATGCGTTATTCTCTTAGAGACTTGCCTAAACCTAATTTGTAACCACACTCTCCATTCATCATTCTGTTGTGTGTGCTGCTTGTTATGTGATGAGAAATCCTTAATGAAGAGTCAGCGTAACTTCATGCTTATTGCCTTAGCTCTCCTTCTCTACTGGCTTCTGTTCTGTGCTTCAACCATGGTCATGAGGATCGAACACATGAACATACAAATCGAGAAGCTCAACCGCGAGGATTAATAGATCAGCTGCATGGTTGGTTGGCTAGTTGACTTTGATTTCTCAATGTTTTGGATTGTTATTTTTTGAGTACTTTCATCAGTTTAGAATATAAATCTGTGAATTCTTATAATACCCAAAGGAAAAACAATGGAGTTTTAGTTGCTGGCTTTCCATATATGAGGAGCCTATTGAATTGCAATCATATGTAGAGCCACCGCCATGTTTTGTTTATTTTTTTAAAGAAATCATATGAAAAAGATTGTGAAATATGGAGTGCCCACAAGAATGTAATTAGTATTGCTTCTTTAGAAGTAGTGACCTATGCATTAGATGAATGAAAGATATTACGCCAGCTTATCAGAAATGGTGATATTGATTCTGCATTCAAGAATCCCTGGGATTGGTATCCAGAAGTTGTGAAGGATGACATGTCTACTATTTTCTTCCTTCTACATTGTGTTGCTATAACCTGCATGAAACCTGTGTGAAGCCTGAGTTTGAAGTTGGACACACATCACCTACGTGAAGTTGGACACCATCACCTACGTGAATCGTGAGCTTGAAGCTGTTGATTGAAGCTGCATGAAGGGTTTGAAGTTTTGTGCTATCATTCGAAGGACATGTAATGAGTATATGCATGAAGACTATTCTCTTCAAGAGGCCTGTGTAGTATTTGCATAGAGACTGCAAGTCTGGTGATCTTTTTGGGCTGCGTTGAAGACTGAAGTCACATTGAATACTGTTGAAGGCTGTGAATTCCATATGCTGTGTGGAGAGTTGTATATATGCTGCGTGGAGAGTGACTGATATATATATGCTGTGTGGAGAATGACTGATATATATCTTTTATGCTGAATAATAATGTATGCTGTATATCATGCTGACTGATATATTGTGATTGATATGCTGACTGATATTATGCTGAATATTGAAGAATAATGTATGCTGACTGATATATCATACATTGAAGAATCTTGTGAAAGCTATATGTTGTTTTGTTGGTGTTGATTGCATTGAGACTGCTTGTGCAATTGGGAATATTTCCACTGAGCAATTTTTCTGTTGCTGCAAGTTCTTGAAGCTGCCTGCGTGGAGTCTTTTGGGTGTGTTGACCAGAGAACTCATTTCTCTGGGTGCTGGTACAAGTCTGTTCCAAGATAATGTATTGAGGTATTATTGTAATTTTTCATAAGAAGATTTGAATTGTCCATGTAAACAACACTCTAAAGTAAATTACATGGAGATGCATTGAAAGCATTATAATCCTGTGTTTCTTTGAGAGTTGTGCCTCTCCCTCACCATCACCAGTGGTGAATTTTTTTCTTATGAACTTATTGACAGCATATTTTCTCTGTAAATGAACTTATTGTAAATCACCTTGGCAGAGACTGTAGACCTGCAAGGTTATTGTTTTTTTCTTTGTCATATTAAGTTCATTATTGTAAATTACACCAGTAGTTGCAAAAGATGCAATCTATAGCATCTAAGAGAGGTAGAGGAAGAAGAAACTTCAGAGGCAGAGGGGTCAGAAACAACTTCAGCAAAAGATCAGATCTGCAGTGCAAGAGTTGTGGAAAGACTGGGCACACATCAGATCAGTGTTGGGCTTCATGGGAATTCATCAAAGACAAGCATAACTAGAAGAAATATGACAATAAAAATCAAGATGCTAGTAAATCTTCTGATTCTGCTCATAGTGTTGTTGCACATTGTAATCTTGGAATTAATGAAATGACTTCACTTTCATCTTACAAAGATTGTTGGCTGCTTGATACTGGTGCAAAATCACACATGACATTTAGAAAAGACTATTTTGAAGAACTTAATGAAACAATAGATGGCATAGTTTACTTTGCAGATAAGTCAAGTCTTAAACCAAAGGGAATGGGAACCATTCGACTGAAGATGCCTGGATTTCCTGATTTCTTGTTAAATAATGTTCTTTATCTTCCATAGTTGCAGAGAATCCTGTTGTCCTTGGTGGAGATTTGACAGCAAGGCCATTCCATACACATGTTTGATGGAATTGTAGAAATAAGAAAGTCCTCTGACAACCAAGTCATCATGACTGGATATGAATATGGGAAGCTGCTGAAGCTAAAGCGTACACCTGCAAGAGTTTGGAACTATGCCTACCTCTCTCAGCATGGAGAAGGTAATTTGTCATCTAGTTCATTGTGGCATGTAAGATTTGGTCATCTAAATTATAACAGTCTTCATTTGTTGAGAAAGAATGGTATATTTGGTTTTCCCACCATTCCCAAAGAGAAGGAAAAATGTGATGCTTGTATATTAGGGAAACACAGTAAGCTGCCATTCCATGAATCTAATTTCAGAGCAAGTAGGAAATTAGAATTAGTGCATTCTGATTTATGTGGCCCAATGCCAACACCTTCAGCAAATGGGAATAAGTATTTTATGACATTTGTTGATGACTACTCAAGAATGTGCTGGATTTACTGTTTAAAGACAAAATCAGAAGCATTTCAAACATTCAAAGACTTTCATGCATTGATAGAAAAACAAGCACAATAAAAAATTGGTACACTTCATACTGATAATGGGAAAGAATACACTTCAAATTCTTTTGAATATTATCTTCGCCAACATGAATTGCACATCAGACTACAGTTCTCTACAATCCTCAACAAAATGGTGTAGCAGAAAGAATGAATAGAACCATAATGAATATGGTTCGCTCAATGATGTTTTTCAAGAATGTAAAACTAATTTTTTGGGGTGATGCAGTAAAATGTGCAGCCTATTTGAGAAATAGAAGTGCCTCAAATGCTCTTGATAACAAGAATCCACATGAAATGTGGTTTGGCCATCTCCCTTCAGTCAGGCATCTCAGAGTTTTTGGTTCCACCTGTTATTCCTTGATTCCAAAGGAGCAAAGAAACAAGCTTGGTGCTCGAAGTAGAAGATGCATTTTCCTGGGGTAAGAAGAATACTCCAAGGCATACCGTCTGTATGATGAGGTAAACAAGAAGTTTTTTATTTCTAGAGATGTCATTTTTCTTGAAACTAATAAAAATGACCAGTCCATTGAGAGACAGCTTGATCATTTGGAAAGTTATCTCATCCAAAGACATATTCTGAAAATGAATATGAAATTCCAAACCTTGAAGGGTGGATTCCTATTCTGGATCAACCTTTGGAATTTCCATATGAAGCACCAACTCCCCCGCATGAAGAATTTCCTGCTACTTCACTTAATCAAGAGGTTCAACTGGATGATGTGATTGAGAGAATTGAAAGACTCTCAATCAATGATGAATCACCACCAGCTGATCAATCAGGACCATCACAGAAGATTCCTAAATGGGCCATAAAGACACTAGAAAGTGTCCATCCGGATGAAGTTGGAAAGACGGGAATGAGAAGTTTGAAAAGACATGAAGATGGAGGAGGAGCAAATAATTCAGGTGATGACATGGATGTATCATTTGATTGTGAATTTAATTTATCTGCTAACTTTGAACCAACTTCCTTTGAAGAAGCTTCTACTCGAGTTGAGTGGAAAGAAGCTATGCAGAATGAGTATGATGCACTCATGAAGAATGGAACTTGGAAGCTGGTTGACCCTCCAGTTGAAACCAAACCAATTCGCTGCAATTGGGTGTATAAGAACAAATACAAATCAGATGGCTCACTTGACAACCACAAAGCGAGGCTTGTAGCAAAAGGCTATGCACAAA
>LPNX010990031.1:19950-241675 GCA_001517045.1 Pseudotsuga menziesii | reverse complement strand
CACTGGTCAGCTGCAAAAAGAGTTCTAAGATACTTGAAGGGGACTCAAGACATTGGACTCAAGTACTCTAAAGTAGATGACTTCAAACTTATTGGGTACTTAGACTCAGATTTTGATGGTGATAAGGAGACAAGAGTATCAACTTCTGGATACACTATGAGTCTTGGATCAGTAGCTGTCTCATGGAGATCACGCAAACAGTCAGTTCCAGTAGATTCAACAACAGAAGTAGAATATGTGACTGCAGCTGAAGCAACGAAAGAAATAGTATGGCTCAGGAAGATACTTGAATATTTGCAAGAAAAACAAGAAAATTCCACTCCATTATTGGTCAACAATACTTCTGCAATCAAGCTAGCTAAGAATCCTAGATTCCATGATCGAACCAAACACATCAACACAAAGTATCATTTGATTCGACATCATGTAGCAGCCAAGATAGTCCATCTTCGACATTGTTCCACAAATGATCAAATTGCAGACATCTTCACCAAAGCGCTTGGACGAGAAAAGTTTGAAAGATTCAGAAACATGCTCGGACTTACGAACACCCCTTCAGATTAAGAGGGGGATTGTTAGAATATAATCCATCGGGATTATATATTGTAAATAAATAAATAAATATGAATAGTAGGAAGCCGAAAAGGCTGGGCAGAAGGTGAAACACAACCGTCATATGATTTGTATAAGTATATGCATTAGCAAAGAAATACATTGAATTGGGAGTTATTACCTATCAGAACCATTAACAAGTGCGAGGGAAATCACCATTAATGTGAACGATTCCCATGGTACCTAAGTACAATCTCCCGAGTGTGAATAGATGATTTGATGTCGAACAATCATTTGAATCTTTCGATCAAAGGTCAATGATGTTAACCTATGTCGAGAGCAAGAGAATTTGTCATTGAGGCATACCGATCTCAAGGTAATAATTTGTGTCTAATACTAATTCACCGATGATGACCTAAATTCGATAGGAATAGTCTCATTGAAGGAGGGCCATGATGAATCCCTCATCGATGACATGAAACTCGAAACAAAGTTATGGAATTTTGAATATTATTTAACTGTAGGTCTAACTCAATGGTACTGACACAAAGGATTTTTTGACTATAGAGGTAATATCTCAACATAATTTTCCTTTGAACATCGGGTGGAACGACCGAAGACTTGGAAACATTGACTTGACCAGAGGGATACCAAGACATAATGCGACGGTAAATGATGCATTCTTTGAAAGACTCAAAGGAGTGACATGACTCATGAAGTGGATCGACTTGGAAGCAAGATGAATACCTAATTGACTAAATGAAATTCACACAAGTGCCATGTTAAAAGGTGACTCATAACTACCATTATTTGCAAAATGAAAACGTTCCCTTCCCTTAATTTCCCCATCATGATTGACGAGCGCCTCTTTTCATTTTTACTAGTCCAAAGAGGGTAGCAAACACTTGTTGCATCTTATCCAGAGATAAGTCCATTCTCATATGTTTCACGAACCTGAGAAAGGATGGGTTCATTCCCAAAATAGGGTCTCTCGGTATTTAATTTAACGAGTCCATTGAAAACTAAATCAACATCGTTCATGTTTAGAGAGTCTGAACAAAAATGGAAGAAGACTCCAAAGGGTCCCTTTTCATATGATTTAGTCTGTAGGGCCCAAAAAAGTGTAAAATAATGCTTGAGAGAAATATTCCAGTCATTATTGACTAGAGTGTTCATGTTTCGTAACTATTCAATCCAAACTGAAAAATGGGGTAAACTACCGATGGAAAGAAGACTCTTCAAGTACTTTTAGGAGCGTGAAGAAGACAAGTTCACTCAGTGATATTTTCATATTTAAGTAAACTGAAAAGAGATTAAAGAAGAATCCATTAGGGTTTCTTTTTGTTGGAGACATTTACCCACCATGCACACTTAATTTGGTCAATTTGGCCTTTTTAAACCACTATCCTAAGTTTTATTGACTTAATTGACATCATAGGATCATTGTATGACATCAACATGAGCACACCCATGCCTATATTCAGTCAAGGAGGCCAACTAAGCCTTCTCCTTCATTTGGGGAGGCCAACTGAAGCACTCTGGGAGTGATCTAAGTGTCATAAATGCACCTAATTGAAACCTGATGTTTACAATCAGTTAAGTTAAGTGGTGAAGGCACCTCCATTCATTATTTAATTATTTTTAATGATTATTTATGAACTGGAGCTAACACAGGAACCTACAACCACTTATGATGACCAGTTGACTTCAGTTAACCTCATCGATGTTCATTGGAGTTATTGATGCACTACCACTTGTTGGTTGGCATGTAGTGACATGTGTCTAGCCTACTTTTAGTTAGACTTAGTCATTCATTGCAATCCTACTTCAGTTAGGACTCAGTTGAGTCAATCGGCACTTGATCAGTTGGTTAACTAGTGTGTATACTGTGGCTTACAGTCAGTTAAGCTACACCCATTCATTCAATTCGAATGACCCCTTTTGGAATTCAAATTGTCTTACATTCATGCATCTTGTATGATTATTGTATTGTATTATTCATTATTCATTGATTATATAGAGCTGCTACTTCCATTGCAGCACTATTTTGCCAATTTTATGCATATTTGTTTGTATTCTTTGTAAGACTGTGTTTTCAGTTCCTAGACCATTGTGACAAATTAATATTTTTCACAATGAGCAGGTTTAATGAGCTTGAAAAGAAGTGAAATTTGACTCGAAACTTTGGTACTAGGTTTAAAGAGCACGACCAAAATCTCAAAATTAGTGCTCGATGACATTTTCCATTTTATGGAAGTATGAAAAACTCAAAAACAAACTCGCCCATAATTAAAACTTTTTACTTTCATCCCTACAAAAAACTTCTTAAAGACTATTAGATCTCCAAAAATATTTAAAATATACTTTTAATGATTATAGAAAAGGGAATTTTTAATGAAATAATTAAAAATATTAAAATAATGCCATAAAACCCTAAAATATCTCATATAAAATCCAAAGGAATACTACAAACATATCATTTTACTATTTACCAGGTTTGGAGAGCTACTTGGAGTAATTGTGTGCAATTTTCTGGTGAATATTCCAAAGCCGTTACCCGTCCGATTCTCGATCCATCTATTCCAAGTAGGAGATAAAACCATCCTTAACATTTTCATGGTCGAATTTTTTCCTTTCCAATCACATTTTGGGGGTTTTTGATATTTTTACCTTAGGGTAAAAATCGCACTGAGGTTAACGCTCTTTCCCTTTGCGGGAAAGGAGGTTCCCAAGAAGAATCACACTTTTCATGACTAAATAGGTGGTGGTGCCGCTCTATCTCAAGGAGACAGAAGCTGTTCCACAAAGTGATCCCAAAAGATGAGTGGCCTAGCCAAAATAATGCTTTTAAAGTATTTTTAAAGGTTGATAATGTGTCTTAATACTTCAATTTTGGTTTTTTCTGTAGGTTATCTCAGTCAAAATGGTCATGTGGAAAGAAATACAACATGAGGATGATGACGCCAAAGCTGGAATAGATATCACCTCTATAGTTGCTTTACGGGGCTGTGGGTGCTTAAAATTATTCCATGTCTCAGGTATGAAGTCTCATGTGAGAATAATGGAGTACATATTAAGGATGTGGAATACTGAGTAGTAATACTTCAAGGTGGGGGATCACATTCTTATAGTGGAAGTAGAGTACATCTAATTCCTCACAGGGCTATCCAGGAGAGGTGAGCACATCTCACTGATGGGTCCTCCTAGAGGAGACATCACAATATAAGAAAACATAGATAGCCACTATTTTTCAGGCACTCAGATGTCTAGGAAAAATATTCCCATCAATGAGGTGATGGATTTTCCTCTCTGAATAGTGATCTTTACCATACAACGGGTTGCAAGGAGCCAAGGGGCTCACTAGGCTTCTCGAGCCCATATTCTTTAATCCTAGGAGGCTATGGTGCCTACAGTGTATAACTAGGCCAAGGATTTACTGAGTGTGTTCAAGTATCAATTTACTAAGTGTCTTCATGGAGAGTTAAAATAGTTTGGTTATGGGACCCCCTTGGCAACCTTCTTTTTCGAGAGGGTGCCCCTTCTAAGACATCAGGTGACTTTCACCAAGCTGAGAGCATAGGACCCTTGCATGATGTGGTGGGTAGAGATTATGTTCTACACTAGTGGTGGTAGAGCCAAGGTCAAGTATGGGAATGCATTCTTTCATTGGTTGGATGACCAACTTCTCATGGTGGAGAACTATGCATATGCTATCACTGAATTTGGGGGGGACTCTGATCTACCCTTACCGACAAGTTCCCAATGGGGTGATATTGGTAATAAGAATACTCAAGACTTCGATTATTTTTGCATTTTCATGTTTAATTTTTATGAATGATAATGAGACTCAATTTTTTCATGCATATGTTGGAGATGCACGACCTGGGAGATCTTCCCCGATTGACAGATGAGTGGGTGCCTGCTTTGTTCACAGAGGGGATGATGAGTTGACTGATTTAGAGGATAACCTTAACCGGTTAACTCTTGACATTCTAGATGCTTCCATTGACAATATCCATAGGAGGTACTAGAGACACACAGCTGCAGTTTCAGGTCGATTCAGTCGCCTGCTACGTAGGGTAGAAAGGGCTATCATGTGCTAACATGAGAACCACTAGATGTTCTACATGATGTATACACTGAAAGCTATCTAGCTTCAATATTTTTTATATTTTGTATATCTGAAAGCCAAAGTGCTTCAGTCGAGGTATCATGACCATACTTTTTGCAAAAACAATTTATATATATATATATATATATATATATATATATATATATATATATATAGAGAGAGAGAGAGAGAGAGAGAGAGAGAGAGAGAGAGAGAGAGAGAGAGAGTTATTTATGTTAGTTTATATGTGTTCAAATGGAAAATGATATTACATGAGTTTTTATGTGTCTTTTACTATTTATTTTATTTTACAATGAACCATGTTTTATTTATCAAAATTTATGAATGGGAAATATACCATTCCAAAATGTAATTGGCCAACGAGTCTACAACAGTGTTATAAGACATAGGAATATGCCTATAAGTGATTGATTCAAACGACCTTTCTAACAAACACACTCTCCAAAAAAGACGAAGGAGTGTAGGGTTTCAGATGGAATAGACGTGGTTCAAATGAAAACCCACTAGCTGTGAATCGATGAATACTACCAGGTGATCAATGTCCCGAGATGCAGCCTTGGTCAACAAACCTATCATTGCTTGATACTTGATGATGTTACTGGTAGATGGACCTATACAAACCGCTCTCGGACTGACTAAGTCATGGGTTAGGGAATACAAAACCTAATAAGCTCACATGAGACTCAATGTATGACGACAAGCACCATCAGCAAAACATAAAAATCCATTTGATCTGCATAACCAAAACATGATATAAACAGTACAAATAGAAACTTAAAACCATATTGAAATGCTAAAACCACACCAAACAGTTAATCAATATACATATATACAAGTTACCATATAGAAATGACTTCAAGCATAGTACCTTTTCAGGTACAACCCATTGCGAGGTTGCACAAAAGGTATCCCATCATAATTTACAAGCTCATAGGCCCCTTTTTCTAAAACTTTACTGACGATGAAAGTCCCATACCACATGGATTCAAACTTCCCCTTTCAAAGATTTTCCTGCCTTTAATTGTAGGTCACAACCATGTCACCTTCATTAAATACACAAGGTTGAACGGACTTATCATACTGGGCTTTAATGTGTTTTTTATGTGCCTCATTAGACAAGGAAGCATCTCTTATATTTTCATCAAGGTTTGCCAAGTACAGAAACCGTTCTTCTTCGATAGAAGTGTGTGGGAGAAGCTATACCTCAATATTGAGGGATGGGATATCACATTCTATAGGAAGGACAAATTCTAGTCCATAAACTAACTGAAACGATGTGAAACCAGTGATTGTTTTAACTGAAGTCGTATAATCCCAAAGTGCAGAAAAAGGAGCAAACTTCTAGTTGGATTTGTGATCTCCAACCATCCTATGTATCATAGTTTTCAAAACTTTATTAATGACCTCAAATTAACCATTAGCTTGCGGATAATATGGATTTGAGTTTTCATGATGAAAACCCAACTTAGCACTCAACTTAGCCATCATTTGATTGCAAAAATGGGATTCGTGATTACTAACTATGGCTTGCTGAATTCCAAACCTAGCTATGACATGATTAAACATAAGGAGGGCAGAAGTCTTTCTATCCTCTGCATATGTAGGAATTTCCTCATCCCATTTTTTCAAGTAATAAATGGCTACGATGATGTAACCATGCCCCCCGACTGAGGTAGGATTACAATGCATAAAATCAATATCCCATTTGGCGAAAGGGCCAATAGCAATGACGGGGTGTAAAGGAGCAGGGTGGGTGCACTTCTTAGGATAAAATAGTTGACAAGGTGGGCATTTGTTAACCGCCTCATGACAATATTTGAATATTGAGGGCCAAAATACCCATCCTGAAGGATTTTTTGAGTTGTCTCCACCTCAGAAAGATGACCTCCACATGCTCCAGAGTGGTAATCATTCAAAACTTGTTCATCCTCTTCATGTGTAAGACATCTTCTAAGAATGGAGTCAATACCACGGCGATACAATGTATCATTTAGAATGAGATAATATTTTGCATGGTGACAGATACGGAGGATATTGTCATGGGACATATAAGGATGAAACCTTTGGGTATGGAGATAAATGATCAAATCTCCATATCACAGATCGTTTGTGCTAATCCAGAACAAAAATTCATCTAGAAATGAATCACTGGGCTCAACTTCCATCGGATCACAGGAAAGGTCACACATTAACTCTATTAAAACTAAGGACTTCTTGGAAGTAGCCTTAGCGAACTCGATATCAAATTCCTGTAAGATGATGATCCAACGAGAATACTTTCCCCCTAGTACTTGATGAGTCAAAATGTAATACATGGGGTTTTGATCCGCAAGAACAATTGTGGTGAGTAGCGAAATTTTTGCATAGCAATGACTATAGCCAAAGCTAGCTTCTCCACATGTGAATAGTGGGTTTCAGAGTCAAGGAGACTCTTACTTAGGTAATAAATCATGTGATCTTGGCCACTGAGATCTTCCTGCACTAGAACCATACCAATAGTAGTAGTGGAGGCAACACCATAAAACAAAAATTCTTTTGAGTAATTTAGGGGGTGCAACACTGGTGAATGTGTTAGAGCATGTTTCAAATTATCAAAATCTTATTGGGATTGGTCATACCAAAAGAATGGAGAGTCCTTCTTAAGGAGACACATATAGCCATGTTTTTTTTCTGTGAAGTTTCATACAAAATGACGAAGAAAGTTTTCCTTCCCTTTCAAACTTTGGAGTTTAGTAATATTATTCAGGGTGGGTAAGGCCAAAATAGCAGCTATTTTCAAAGGATCTATTTGGATTCCTTCCTTGGAAGCCACAAATCCAAGAATATGTTTAGTCTCAACATAAAAAACACATTTTTGTGGATTAAGCCGAATATTATAATGACAAAATTTAAGGAAAATGTTTGTAAGATGTCTTGGGTGGTCCTCCCATTGTTGTGAATGAGCAGGGAGGTATTTTAGATATGACTCCATGATGTGTTTAATATCATGAAAAGCATAGGACATGGCATGCTAGAATGTAGCTCCGTCATTTTCTAAACTAAAGGGTAACTTTCGATAGGAAAAGGTCCCCCATGGATAGATGAATGTCATTTTATGTTGAACTATGGGTACAATTTCTACTGATTGTAGCCAAAAAATCCATCCATAAAAAAAATATGGCGCTCCCAACACAGTTATCAATGATTTGATCAATGTGTAGAGTAGGGAAATTGTCCTTGGGACTAGCCTTATTTAAATCTCAAAAATTGATGCAAACCCTAGTAGTTCCTTGTTTCTTAGCTATAGGGACAATATTAAACACCCATTCGATCAGTGGTATGAAATAAATGAAACATGGTTTCATAATTTTTTCCACTTTGGCTTTAATAGTCGTAGCCTTGATAGGATGGACTTGATGTAGTTTTTGTCAGATTGGTCTCTCCGTGGGATAATTCTTAATTTTGTGTTCAATGATGGATGGATCAATTTGAGGAATCTCTTATTAAGTATAAGAAAAAACATCTCATAACTCTTTGAATAAAGCTCTATAACTTTTAGTTTCTTCTTTTGAGCAGTTCCATCCTACATGAACATGCTCAACAGTTCCAGGCTTCACTGATATATCAATGGGAGTTGTCTCGGTAATGTTACAAAGGCTTCCTTCGGAATCAATGCCTTGTAATAGTACAGGCGTTTGAGGAATTTTGACAATATTAGTACTAATGAGAGACACAAAATAAGATTCTACTGAACTGGCATTAGGAAGGAAATAGGATTTGTGATGACAATATTCCCATGCAGATTCATCCACACTCATTGTTGCACCTGGAAATCTCACATTACATGTCAACCTTCAAAAGAATTTCATGTTTCCTGTTAACCTCCCAGAAAGCCTGGTCTAGGTCACCTTGGACACTATTTTTCCTAACCTAGAAGGGACAACGCTTCCTTGTATTTTGCATAGAGCGTCAGTGACGCCTGCCTCAGTTGAGAAAAAGGCATCATTTTCCCTCTGTTTTAGAAAAAAACCTAGGTCAATGCTCCTCTCAGTTTGGCTAAGAGCGCCGATGGTCAATGAAAAGGAAAAATATATGTTTCTAGAAGCTTCTGTATGGAATGCTTCATGGAATTAGTTCGTATATGCCTGGGAGAGGTGGAATTCACCTCCCTCACCTATAGGGATCTCATTCTATCCTTTTGTCAAGTCATCTCATCGGTTCTAGGCCTATAAATGAAACCTTCATGATGAGAGTGAAAGGGGGCTAGAAAAAGCATCCTTATGCTTCTAGTTTGAAGTCTGAGTCAGAGATAAAGTAGAGGTAGCTTGTGTTTGGAGAGGTATTCATAGTCATAGGAGATTGTAGACATTCTTGATTGAGATAGAAGCCATTGACATCAAGGCTTTTGGTTGTACTTCTTTCTCATCCATGTATTAATACAAATACATTTCCCTTTCCTATATTTGATTGTAGTGTTTTGTAATTAAATATTATTGGATTCCTTGATCACCAATATGGATAGTCAGTTACCGTGATGCTCTCATCCCTTTTGTCTATCTTGTGATCTATTTTGTAGATATTGAATTGTTGCAAGGACTCTATGGAAAGAAGATAAGTGGATCCAAGGTTGAGGTATAATATGTTATATGTTAATTCATTTAATTATTCAAGGAAAGGATATGTTGCTGTGTCTTTTTGTTCTATAGTTGTGTCTTACATTACAGAGGAACAAGCAATGTCTACACTAGTTGAGAATTCCTATCAATAAAATTGGTGACTCCATTGGGGGTCTAGCCTAATCTAGTCAAATCCAGGGAATATCCAGTCAGATCTGGTGCAGATCCAGTGAGATCTACGAACATCGGTAACCATTCCATCTATGAAGTTTGTTTGTCTCTCCTTTTAGTTGTTTCAGTTAACAACGTCACTTATCCATCTTATGTTTCTGATCTTTTTCCTCTGTTCTGAGTAAAATTTTTGCACTTTTACAGTTATCTCAATCTTTCTGGTTTCTCTTGCAGGTTTTTAGCTTTTTCATTCCACTATTCTACAGCACTATTTCCTTTGGCTGACAGAGCATCGATTCACCCTATGGCACCTTTTCTCATCTTGACCAAAGCATCGACACCGCCTTCTCTTTTGCTTGAAAAAGTGTCAACAATTCCTTTTTGCAGAAGGCTAGGAGCATTGTAGTAGCCTCGAACGCCCTGGTGCAGTGCCTTTCAGCGCGCCGAGGTAGGTCTTCAAAAAATGCCTGTTTACAAATTTTTTGTTCAAAAATTGGAATATTGCATGTCCTTTGAGATTTTTCAGTTTGGTATGCTTGAATGCTTGTTGTCTGATTTACTAGTTTTTGTGAGTCTAATTCTCTGTTTGAGCTCATGTCCAAAAAAATTCTATCCTTTTCATTGTCATAAACGAAATTGGAAACATAGTTTGATCTTGGTTTTTTAGTGAAGTATTTGAAAATTTCCTTTTCAAAAGAAAGCCTATAGCCTCTTCCTAGAATATTAGTTTATTTTGTAGAAAATACTGCTTTGTGTGCCTCATATTTTCTAGAAAAATACAAAAAGAATTGTTTTATTTTTCTCTTATTTATGCTTGCGAAAATTGTTTTTTTTTCATTTGCATGAGTGATTCAGAAAAATAGGTCTTTTTGACATTGTAGCAAAAATCAGTTTTGCATGCACATCAGAGGCTTAGAAATCATTTTCAGAAACTTTAGAGTGCTTGTTTGAAAGAGTTTTTGTGTTTTGAAAGTATTTCCTTTGCATTTCTTTATTGGATCTTGTTTTGTTGTTGAAAACAGCTTTCTTTTGGTATATTGTTGAAAAGAAAAGAAAAAGGTTTCTTCCTTACCCTAGTTAGTTCTCATCAAAGTCAAAAAGTGCATCTACATCTAGATTAATTTTCATTATTATAGATAACATTCCACAAACATTCACCTAATCGTCCAAATAAAATTAACGGTAGCTTTAGGTCTAAAATTGTATAGAAACTTGAGTGATAGGTTAGTGACGTGTTCAGGCGTTGTTAAGCGTAGGAGTTTTAGTTATTTGTCTACACTACAACCCGAAACTCGTGCGGTTCTTCCACGTATCGTCGGTATATCAAACGACCTTTCACGTACCCTTGAGGTATATAGAAAGGTACTTCATGTACTCAATTGTATATCAGAAGGCCCCTTGTGAACGGTTGTGCATTAGACAGCACTACTACCAATTTGAGCTCCCATGTACCTTGTGTATATCGGGAGACCCCACTAGGATACCCTGACCATCTAAGAAAATCCCTTTGGCCATCTTGTGTAGAGAAATACACCGAAAACAACATTTAGGGAGACTAATACACATGTACCCCTGAGGTATATCGCGAGTTGTACCTACTTAACAATCCTGGTGAGAGACTGACTATTCTGAACCCATCCTATCACTTAAGTATACATGCAACCTTTAGCTCTGCATAGGTTTTATTTGTGTGTTTTTCTCCATTTTTGACATAGATTAGGTAACTTCAGCCACCACCATGGCTGAGCAACTTGTGAGACATCAATCTTGTATATTACAAGGTTTATCTCCTGAATCTCCTCCTACCATGGAAGGGCAGGAAGGGGTAACCATGGAATAACCACCTTCTGTTAATGTTCCTATAGGAACTACCCTAGCTAGTGAAATCAGAGAAGAATTCACTGTTTTTACAAATCCTTTGGTTCAACTCCCTCCTGCAGCTAATGTTTCTATGCATCTACGATTGGAAGGCCGTGTCGATAGTCCTACTCCACCAGATTATGGCCTGGATGCTCCTTTCTGGAGGAATTCTATGGGCCAAGATATTACTAAATTCGGGGTTATTAGACCTACACCAGGGAATCCTCCTTTGGGAGAGGAGGAATAGAGAATAATTAATGCATCTCTTGATCGAGCTCGTAACTTTTTAGAGAGAGTATAAAGAATCATTCATCCACTGAAAATCATCCAACCTATGGTGAGACTTCCCACAACCCATGGCCTGAAGGATTTCGTTCACTAGCTCAAGTGTTAGGTCATGTTGAAGAGGTTCCATTTCAAGGTAATCCAGGTCCAAATGACAATCCTACAGTCTCACATCCTGAACCCATTACTAGGCCTTCCATACCAATCATGGCTGGTGCAAAATCCATAAATCAAGTTATGTCTTCACATTCTAATGCTGGGGGGAAACCCCTGACATGAGTTACGTCATTTGTTAGTTGAATTATTGCTAGTTCAAGACAAATTGCAGTTGTAGCACAACCTGTAGTCACCTCCCTCCTACTAATACCAATGTTGTCCCTCCCCCATCTAGTTCAAGCCAGCCATTAGGGGTGCAACCTGTTAATAAACCAACTTCTTGGGGGTATACTTATTCATGAACTTAGCCACCTACGGTCAATCAAGTGTATCAACAACCACCACCAGCAGCTATTTATCCTGGAATGCCCTACCCTGGAAATTATTTTTTACCTTGGGGACAACCTAATTGGTCTAATGTTCCATCATATGGAGGAGCCTTTGTTAATAATGCTGGAGGATATGGTGCCCCCCCTGGAGGACCATCGCGTGGACCTGGAGGACCTAGGGGTCCTAGAGGACCTAGTGGACCATTTAGAGGACCACCACCTGGAGGCCCACCACCACTACCTGGAGGTGGAGGATCACCACCTAGAGGACCACCACCACCACCAACTTCCGGAGGACCCTCTCCCTCGGGTGGCCCACCTCCCTATGGAAATTCTAGGAATCAACAATATTTTCAACAAACTTCAGTGGCATCATCTATACCCATCTATCAATAAGCATATGGTGCTACTGGTAAGAAAATTCAATATCAGTACTACCACTATCTGCAACCAAATCAACAACTATCATTTCTCGCTACTTTAGATTTGCAAGACTTGTCAATATTGATAAATGACCCAATCCATCATGACCCCTCTTAGCCTACCATTCCTTGATAGCTTCCTTTAGATATACCCATGTTTGCTGGTAAACCCAGTGAAGGTCCAAAAAACCATGTGATGGCATTTCACTTATGGTGTTCATCCAATTATTTGATGGACGGTTCAATCCATCTAAGTATTTTTCAAAGAACCCTCACTGGTATTGCCGCAAAGTGGTACATCGAGTTATCACAACACTCTTTTTTAGACTTCAATGCTTTAGTAATGGCATTTTTAACACACTTCCAATTGCCAATCCAATACGAAATAGGTATAGACCTTTTGAATTTTCTTCGACAAACCACATCAACCAACATCTCCGATCATATCCATGTGTTATCTACTAAATAAAATTTTCAATAAGTTCACTCAGAACAATTTTTTTTTTTATTATCAATGATGATGGTTTTAGGTCATATTATGAAAGATATTGGGATGACTAACAAGGTTGGGATATCTGATGTTCTATTTTTTAAGAAAATTTGAAAGTTTTAGCTTTCGGTGGCTTAGGTGAGTTTTTCAACAACTCATTAGCCACCGAAAAGCTCACATTTCAGCAGCTAAATTTTAAAACAGGACCATGATTATCCACTGGCGACTCGCTCATTACGTTATTGGTTAAAATTCTGGTAAAAGGATTTTTGGTGGCTTAGGCAAGATTTCCAACAGCTCATTAGCCACCGAAAATATTTGGTTTCAGCAACATAACGAGGGTTTTTTGGAGGACGTTGAACACCGAAAGTGAATGAAATAAATTGGGGAAAAATTCATTTTTGGTGGCTTACGCGAAAGTGTTGGTGGTTCATTAGCCACCGAAAGCCTAGATTTCGGAAGCTAGCAAATAAAACCCTAGATAATCGTAACCATTGAAAGCAAATGAGATACGTTGTGGAAGAAAGAACATTTTGGTGGCTTGGGAAAATGTGTTGGCATTTCATTAGCCACCAAAATCCCAGCTTTCGGTAGCTATCGAACTAAACCCTAAAGTCTCTTAACCACTGAAAAGGATGAAAAGTGAAAACAATTGTCTACATGAAGCCTGTCATAATTTAGCATGAACAACCACCTAAAATTTCAGGGAATTGTATTAAAACATGATTTGATGGCTAAGAAGTTATTATTGATCTCAAAATACTGATGGAAATCTAAACCCTATCCTTCCTTAGGGTTTGAATTTAAATTTTGTAGGTACAAGGAGGAGGACCCACTCAAAAAACTCAAAACATAGGTTTTCATGGCTAAGCGTGGTTTCAAAATGGTCTCTAAGCCATTGAAAACATACTTTTGATAGCTAAGATCAAAATTTCAGGGCGCTCTAAGCCATCGAAATTATTGTTTTACTATGAAAAGGCATCATTTTAAAACGGTGATTCTAAGCCACAAGAGAATAATTTAAAAAAAATAACAGATATTTTTTTTCCTAAAATGTCAAATAAAAATAACCTCTCTCAGGTTTCCTATAGGTATTTCACATTGGGAGAATCAAACCCATCTCTGAGCTCTAATTTTCGGATCTCAGAATTTCCCTATTTTACACGTGTTGTTGAAATACAGATATCTAGAAAATGGAAATGAATTTCAAAAAATGGAGAGAGGTTGTTTCTCATAACAGACCAATATACAAAAACCTCTTTCCATTTATACAAAGGTGTCACATATTTGGAGAAACAAATGCATCTCTGAGCCCTAGTTTTCAGTAGTTTGGCCAAATTTTTAGGGCAAAAGTTGACCTAACAGCGCAGGTTACAGTAGAAAAATGAAGAGTTTACTTCACCAACACCTAGGAAATAATAGGATGATCAGGATTTAGAGGCTATAGGTGAAGGATACCAAACCAAACCCTAGCACTCATCTCACACTGGAAACCCTAGTTGAAGCTGCAGTAAGCCTTCAGCATCCAGAATCAAGTCAGGCTGCTGCTAACCTTCCAAACATTGAGCAGGATGAATAAAAGATAAGAAAACAAAACTTAAAAGAATAATTTTGGAGGATGCTTAAAAATTTTTGCAGAACATGGATTTCGGTAGCTTAGGCAGACGCTGAAGCAGTTCATTAGCCACCGAAAGCAACGCTTTTGGCAGCTAACAAACCCAATATTTTGATCCCTTAACCACCGAAAGTAGAAAGAGGCACAAGATCAAATTTTGGCATGAAGGACCACTTTTGAGCAAACATAAATAGCTCAGGGATGAAGTATAAAGATGAAGGGCACTGAAGAGCAACATCAAGGAAGGTATGCTACAGTTTTGCAGGTGCATAAAGCAAGAAAGTGTCATAAACACTAAACTATCTAGTAAAATAGTGACTTATCTAGCAGAGGACTAGTGGCACTTTATTCCCAGTACTCATTTCAGTTATCAAAAGGTTCAAATAGTGAATGAGTTCTATAGTTAGATAGACTAGTAGTTAAATTAGGGTTTTTTGACCTAATTATGCAAAAACAATTATTTTGTCTATTTAGTAAATCAGATCCAATTTTTCAGGAACTGAATATTTTTTTAAAGGCTATAAATCCTAAGACTTATGTTATTGAAAAGGTTCAACTTCAAGGACTTGTAGACCATTACTATTGTCAAGCTTATCATATTGCTCGTGACCTAATATATGCTCTTTTGGTATCATATGTTTAGCTTCCATTTCTTGTATATTCTGTGCTTATGCTTGAATGTTTTATTTAGGTTTATTCAAGTTATTTGATGTCTGATCACTGTCATCCTATTGGAATATTGATTATTTGAATTATAAGTACCTTTCTTGTTATGGTTAGCCATTTATATATACTTTTTTATGTATGAATCTTCCAGCATGATAAGTTCTCCATCTCTGCACCATATTATCAAACCTATGAACAGTGGTAGTTAGAAGCCTTATCCCTGATTGAGTTTCATGCATGTCTTGAGAGTGTGAGGTCCTATAGGTCACCAGACTTGATCTAGTTAAAAAAACCATAAAAACATTTAATTTACCAGGCATCCTCGAGCTACAACCTAGAGGAGTTTCCTGGAGTGATAACAAATTGGCGCCGTTTCCAGGGAGAGGATATTGAAGCTCAGCTTCCCTAGGAGACAACATAGATCCTGCTTTGATGATAGACAAAGTTTGGACACTATTTTGGTTGTAATCATATATCTGGTGACTCCATTGGAATATTTTTTCTTCGAGAAGACCAAGTACCAAAGAAAACCCTAAAGGGCCACCAGTAACACCTATTTTAGATCCAAAAGAGATTCTAGGAAGAGCTAGGGCTTCACTAAGGTAGAACTCTAGTGCTGTAAAGGAAGCTAGATCAGGTATTTCAAGAGATATTCCTACTATTATTTATATGCTAAAGCATCTAGTTCTCAGAAGTTCATAAGTAAATCAGAAAATTTTAGGGTTCAGGAATCTTCAAGCACTGTTGCTTGTGAAGATCTCATCCTTGGAAAATCCATTGAAGAAATGTGGCTCCACAAAGGGCTCATACCAGAGCAAATCAAGAGAGGCTGCTAGCAACACCTGTTGTAGACCCAGAGAAGATCATCAGAAAAGGAAGAGCTCTATAAAGGCAAACTTCCAGAGCATCAAAGATATCTAGATCAGATTTGTTGGTAGAGGGAGAAGAAAACCTAGCCATGCTACTAGGGAAGATTTACAAAGACTTCTATTTCCTTGATCCATTCGAATTTAATAAATCTCCATTGGGGAGGACCCGGTTGATAAAAGATGAAGAGGCAGAATTCAAAATCCAGGTACTAGTTCATCAGTTTACTTTATGAACTGATGTTATTTTTTATCATCTCTTTTATACTTTTCCCTTCACATGTTAAAAGAATTATCCTATGTTTTATATATTATGAATATTAGCAGCCATATTTTATAAATCCATCTGTAGAAGAATATTTGCAGCCTGCTTGTATTGTAGAAGGTGAATTAGTCTTTGTGCCACAACTCATTTATAAAAATGACCTCTGTATCCAAATTCCTTCTAAATCTGATCAGCCATGTAACCTTGAAGAAACCAAAACTGATTCAAAACCTATGTAGAGCTCAACACTCGTTGCCATAACCTTTGAACCTTGTCAGCAGATTGTTATCCCTCATGATCAACCCATAGCCTTTCAAATAAAAATTAGGATGAATATGTTTAAGACATTAAGAATGCCCTCTCATATTCATCCTTATCCTCTTGACTGTTATGAATATCTCCCTTGCTTTTCTGGAGAGAATCAAGCTTCAGCTGAAAGGCACTTGGAATCTTTTGAAGATTTTATTGACCGTTTTCAGAATGTTCATGAGGATGTAATCATGATTTTTTTCTCTAAATCATTGATTAGAGATGCTACTATATGGTTCAAGAGTTTAAGAGCTGACTCCATTGGCTCTTGGATAGAATTCATTGATGCCTTTTTGAAGCATTGGGGTGAGAACAAATCTCTTGATTTGTATCTCGCTGATTTCTATTCTTTGAAGAGAGAGAAAGATGAAACTTTTCTTATCTTCAATCGAAGATTCTACAACACTTATCATGATATTCCTTTGGAGATCTAACCCACAGAGATAGCTACCATGATATATTATGTGATGGGACTACATTCAAAACTTTCCCTTCTTCTGCTAGAAAGGAAATATTCATCATTAAGCATTATGTTTGAAGATTCTTTAGAGGTGGAGGAAAACATTTGTGCTTCAAGGAGAATCCCAGAGCAGTTTGATTTTGAAAACCATTATCTACATGAGCCAGATAAACATCACTATGATTCATATTTTGAACAGGAAGATTATGAGTCTAAAGTAGATTCAGAACAACAGCAAGCATGTGAGCTCCTTTCAGATTTAGAATCGGATTCTTCAATGTTTGCAAAGTACTCTCAAAACAGGTATGAATTTGGATTTTATGATCAGTTTGCAAACTAGGATGAGCCTATGATAACTGATGATTGTATAGGTAATTATATGTTTTCAACTGATTTTTATTCATATGATGTAAACCATGTTTTATCATCTGATTGTGAGCACTATTCTCAAAAGGAAATTTTAATGATTGATGATCAAGATCTGATCATAAAAGAACAAGAAGGTTCAGATCAGTTGTTGAGCTTGCATTTTGATCCGACAAAGGTTGAGCAGCCTGCATTCAACATTGACATCAGTGAAGGAAAATATCAGCAACATAAAAAGGTATTTCCTGTTAGCTTTTATGACCCTATTTTTGACTATCTTGAACTTATGAGCGGTGTAGATATCAAAATATTTTTGTTAGATGATAGCAGGTTCTGCCACCCTTTGAAACTACATTTCTTTGTGCTAGGGTTTCATTTATTTTTCGGGTCAAGATCAAGGATAAGTTCAGCAGATCAGCTTCTAACATGGCTTCATTGGAAGCATGATGTCACTTGATAATAAGACTTTACTGATTAGAATTAGGAGTAGGAATAAGTAGGAAAATAAGCTCTTAATACAAGCATCTAGGTCATTTTCAGTTGTTTTCATGAATAAGCAAAGTGGGATACAGGCACATTGCAGCAGATCAGTTATAAAAGACAAATGACTCCATGCCCAATAAAACACTAGAAGATATCTTCAATTATTCTTTTTTAGGAAAGGCATTTTGGTCTGGGGTTCTTGGGACCTCATAGGGAGGTTCCCATCCCCAAGTAGGAGCCAGATGTTATCTCCTAAATAAAATTTTCAATAATTTCACTCAGAACAATTTATTTTTTTATCAGTGATGAAGGTTTTAGGTCATATTATGAAAGATATTGGGATGAATAACAAGGTTGGGATATCTGATGTTCTATTTTTTAAGAAAATTTGAATGTTTTAGCTTTCAGTGGCTTAGGCGAGTTTTTCAACAACTCAGTAGCCACTGAAAATATCACCTTTCGACAGCTAACAGTTTAACGCAGGACCATGATTATCCACTGAAAGCTCGCTCATTACGTTATTGGTTAAAATTTTGGTAAAAGGAATTTCGGTGGCTTAGGAGAGCTTTCCAATAGCTCATTAGCCATCAAAAATCTTTGGTTTCGGTAGCTTAACAATGGTTTTCCAGAGGACTTCGACCACCAAAAGCGAATGAAATACATTGGGGAAAAATTTAGTTTCGATGGCTTAGGCGAAAGTGTTGGTGGTTCATTACCCATCGAAAGCATAGCTTTCGGCAGCTAGCAAACAAAACCCTAGATACCCGTAACCACCAAAAGCAAATGAGATATGTTGTGGAAGAAAGAATGTTTCGGTGGCTTGGGATAACATGTTGGCATTTCATTAGCCACCGAAATCCTAGCTTTCGGTAGCTATCGAACTAAACCCTAAAGTCTCTTAAGCACCAAAAAGGATGAAAAGTGAAAACGGTTGTTTGCATGAGGCCTATCATAATTTAGCATGATAAAAAACCTAAAATTTTAGGGAATTTTAGTAAAGCATGAGTTGATGGCTAAGAAGTCATTATTGATCTCAAAAGACTGATGGAAATCTAAACCCTATCCTTCCCTAGGGTTTGAATTTAAATTTTGCAGGTACAGGGAGGAGGATCCACTCAAAAAACTCAAAACATAGGTTTCTGTGGCTAATAATGGTTTCAAAATGGTCTCTAAGCCACCAAAAGTAGACTTTCAGTAGCTATGACTGAACTTTCACAGTGCCCTAAGCCATCGAAATTGGTGTTTTACTATGAAAAGGCATCATTTTAAAACAATGATTTTGAGCAACTGGAGAATCATTTTGCAAACATCTTGAAGGTTTTTGTTCCTAACATGTCAAATAACAATAAATTCTCTTAGTTTTCCTACAGGTATTTCACATTTGGAGAATCAAACCCATCTCTGAGCCTTAATTTTTGGATCTCAAAATTTCCCCGTTTTACATGTGTTTTTGAAATACAGATATCTGGAAAATGGAAACGGATTTCAAAAAACGGAGAGAGGTTGTTTCTCACAACAAACCAGTATACAAAAAAATCTTTCATTTTATACACAGGTGTCACATATTTGGAGAACCAAAAGCATCTTTGAGCCCCAATTTTCAGCAGTTTGGCCAAATTTTTAGGGCAAAAGTTAACCTAACAGGGCAGGTTTCAGCAGAAAAATGAAGAGTTTACTTCACCAATACCTGGGAAAGAACAGAATGATTAGGATTTAGAGGCTGTAGATGAAGGATGAAAAACCAAACCCTAGCACTGATCTCACACTAGAAACCCTAGCTGAAGCTACAGTAAGCCTTCATCATCCAGAATCAAGCCAGGCTACTGCTAACCTTCCAAACATTGAGCAGGATGAATAAAAGATAAGAAAATAGAACTTAAAAACATAATTTTAGAGGCTTATTAAAAAAATTGTAGAACAGGGATTTCGGTGGCTTAGGTGGATGCTGAAGCAATTCATTAGCCACCGAAAGCATCGCTTTCAGTAGCCAACAAACCCGGCATTTTGATCCCTTAACCACCGAAAGTAGAAAGAGGCACAGGATCAAATTTTGGCATGAATACTGGTTTTGGGAAAACATAAATAGCTCAGGGATGAAGTATAAAGATGAAGGGCACTAAAGAACAACATCAGGGAAGGTATGCTTCAGTTTTGCAGTTGTATAAAGGAAGAAAGGGTCACAAACACTAAATTGTCTAGTAAAACAGTGACTTATCTAGCAGAGGACCAGTGGCAGTTTATTCCCAGTAATCACTTCAGTTATCAAAAGGTTCAAATAGTGAACAAGTTCTATAGTTAGATAGACTAGTAGTTAAATTAGGGTTTTTTGACCTAATTATGCAAAAAAATTATTTTGTCTATTTTTAGTAAATCAGATCCAATTTTTCAGGATCTAAATATTTTTGTAAAGGCTATAAAGACTAAGAATTATGTTATTGAAAAAATTCGACTTCAGGGACTTATAGACCATTACTATTGTCAAGCTTCTCATATTTCTCATGACCTAATATAAGATATTTTTATATCATATGTTCAACTTCCATTTCTTGTCTATTATGTGCTTATGATTGAATGTGTTATTCAGGTTTATTCAGGTTAATTGATGTCTGATAGTTGTCATGCTATTGGAATATTGATGATTTGAATTATAAGTACCTTCCTTGTTATGATTATCGATATATATATATATATCTGTTTTGTCTATGAATCTGCCAACATGATAAGTTCTCCATCTTTGCACCATATTATCAAACCTATGAATAGTGGTAGTTAGAAGCCTTATCCCTGATTGAGTTTCATGCATGTATTGAGAGTGTGAGGTCCTATAGGTTACCTAAATTGATACAGTTAAAAAAAACATAAAAACATTTAAGTTACCAGGAATCCGCGAGCTACAACCTAGAGGAGTTTCCTGGAGTGATAAAACCATGAATGGAGACGAAGACGAAGGTTAATTAAGGACCCCATTCTTAATTAGTTTCTCACTGATTGGTTTACAAAGTATTTACTTCCACCTATTGCTGGAGATGTTTCCATGGGAGTTGTTGTTACTGAGGAGCAAGCTATTAGCCGTGCTCAATACCTAGATTTGTTTTACTCCCAGTCAGGTACTCTGTATGATTTGATTCCCCATGCTTCTTGATCTACAACTGATCCATCAAGACCCGCAACTAAACCACCTACTGATGGCATACTTGGTTCAGTTCAAATGCAAAATGCAGTAAAACCTTCTAAGAAACAAAATCAAGTTGCCACTCCGTCAAACCAACTAGCACCATATCCCAAACCTGTACCCTCTCCTATTACTTCCACTAAAGTAAACATGATCCAATCAAATGAACCTTCCAGTGGA
This sequence comes from Pseudotsuga menziesii, assembly GCA_001517045.1. Lineage (NCBI taxonomy): Eukaryota > Viridiplantae > Streptophyta > Pinopsida > Pinales > Pinaceae > Pseudotsuga > Pseudotsuga menziesii. The sequence continues at coordinate 220,301 of LPNX010990031.1, read as the reverse complement.
AAGAAGAAAGGAAAAAATAAATTTAAAAAACCTGATAATCAACAGGAAGGAAACAAAACACAGAACTCAGATGTTGATTCAAAAGGTAAGAGAAAGGTAAAATTTCCTTGTTTAGTCTACGGAGGTGACCATTTTATAAAAGAATGTCCTCATCATATGAAGTTAGTAAGTTTTTGAAAACTTCACCCACCCCAACAGTCTTGAAATATCCTTTCCCTTCCCAATAGTAGTTAATTGATCATAAGTCCTTAAACAAAACTTCTTCCTCCACCGATGAAGTTCGAACGATGTCTAGTGAAACGGTTAATTTAAATACAAGAGCACATAGTTATGACCCTCCTCCCGGAAAGAAACTTGATGATATTCCATTTGAAAAACCCTCAACTTCCATACGTCCTCCTAATAATGGTCTTCATATTGAAAAACCTATACCAGAAGCAATTTTCCCTCCACCAAAGGGTACTCTACGCAAGTCCATAATCAATCCTAACACTCGTGCCACCCAATATTATAACATTGTTGAAGAATTAGCCTAGGCACCCTACCTATGTCAGCTTTAGAGGTACTTCAAACTTGCCCAACCCAACAAAAAAAATTGCTTAATTCCCTTGGAGCTATGGATCCTGAGAATAGTAATATCATTACTTTCAAACTGGATTATTTCAAGAGGAGACTCTCACATCAGTTAGCTTTCTAGATCGCTACCAAAATTGCTGGAAAGACTATCCATCATACTGTTTTGGACGAGGGTGCCTCTACATCAGTTATGTCTTTATCTTGCTGGAGAGCCATTGGTTCTCCAAAAGTCAACCATTCACCTACCACCCTTAAGGCTTTTTATGGCCACGGCTTTCAACCCTATGGATTACTACCTGCCATCCATGTTGAACTGGGGGGAAAGTTAGCCTCCATTCATATTGAAGTCGTCAACGCTCCTTTGGATTACAACTTACTCCTAGGTTGTAACTTGTTTTATGCTATGCAAGCTGTAGCATTGACCATTTTTTAGATCATCCAGTTCCCATTCCAAGGAAATATTGTTAATGTTGATCTGTTAGATTTCATCACACCTAGTGCCATTACAAATGATTCAAATAGCATTCCTCTCCTGAATACCCCATAGTATAAGGACATTGGAGTAGGTCTTATCAAAGGTTCTTCACTAATGGGAGTCTTTCCCTCATCTGATCCTCCTCCTGCTTCCTAAAATGCATCTATTAACATGATTTATACGTCTCATACAGACAAAGGAAAAGCAATTGTTGATGAATCAACATCCTTTTCCCCTTTCAAGGAAATTTACAATGCAATCCAAGCTACCATTTATTCCCCCATTAATTACCACTTGTTGGTGGCCTTAGACCACTATCACATGCCATACTAGCTCAAAAACCCCTCCCCATCTCTATATTATCTTTCACACACACTTCCTATGGACGAAACTATTATGGAAGCTATGTCGTTAGATGAGATGCCTTGGGAATATTATCACCACATATCTTCTTTCCTTCCCCCTTGCCATATGGTAGAAGACCACTTCACCTCTACGGTTTCATTTGATATAGTCCTCAACCCTCAGTCTTCGATCCTCACTCCTAGTGTCGATTCAACATTACAAAAATTATTCCTGTAGACATATCATTAAAACTTGGTGTTTCAGAAAACATTTTCTTTGAACAGAACTCTTCACCTGAAGAGGCTAAAACATACATGGCCCTTTTTAAGGAATTTAGAGATGTCTTCGCATGTATATATAAAGAAATGCCAAGGATTGATCGCTATATTGTTCATGAAATCAAAACTTACCCTGATGTCAAGCCCATCCATCCAAGAAAAGTAGCCACTATTAAAGAAGTTGAGAAACTTCTCAGGGATGGTTTCATTTACCCCATACCATTAATTGAATGGGTGTCCAACATAGTCCATGTGAACAAAAAATAGGGTACTATTAGGGTTTGTATCGATTTTAGGGATTTGAATCGAGCTTGTCCAAAAGACAACTTTCCCACTCCCTATATCGATCAGATAATTGATAAGTCTGTCGGAAGCGTTATTTTTTCCTTTATGGATGGCTTCTCCGGCTATAATCAGATTGAGATTCTCCCATCAGATCAACAGAATATGACATTAATTTTCCCTTGGGGAATGTTTTCTTACTGTAAACTACCTTTCAGTTTAAAGAACATTGGTGCAACATTCCAACGTGCCATGTCATATTCTTTTCATGACATCAAACATGTTGTGGAACCCTATCTTGACGACCTTCCTGCTCATTCCAAGCAGCAGGATATTCATGTCGATCATCTAAGAGTTGTGTTTATTCGATGTCTTCATTTTAATATTCATCTAAATCCCCATAAATGTGTTTTCTGTGTAGAATATGGATGACTTATTGGTTTTATTGTTTCCAAAGATGGCATCTGTAAAGATCCCTTGAAAATTGAAGATATCTTAGCCTTACCTGCTCCCATGAACGTAACTGAACTCCAAAATTTGCAAGGGAAGGAAAAATTTCTATGTCATTTCGTCTGCAATTATGCAGAAATGACACATGGTTTCATGAGGTTTCTTAAGAAGGATACCCCTTTTGTCTGGGATGATTTCATGCAACGCGCATTTGATAATACTAAACATGCACTTAGCCATGCACCAATGTTGCAACCACCAAATTATGCTAAGGACTATTCCTTGTATGTGTCTGCATCCTTTTCTACTATATGCATGGTCCTTTTTCAAACAAATTAACACGACCAAGAACATGTGATTTATTACGCTAATAAGAGTCTTCTCGAGTCTGAAACTCGATACTCACATGTGGAGAAACTTGCTCTGGCCATGGTCATCACGGTCCAGAAGTTCCATCATTATATTTTTCTTCACACCACAACTGTTTACATGGATTCCAACCCCATGTACTATGTTATTACACGTCAAGTGCTTGGGGGAAAATACTCACATTGGATTGTAATTCTCCAAGAGTTTGAGCTAGAATTCGCCAAAAGTACTTCCAAGAAGTCCGTCATTTTTGAAGAGCTTATATATTACCTTTTCCATACTACTAAAACTATAGAGCCCTTTGATTCATTTCCTGATGAATAATTGTTTCTCATTATTACAACTGATCCTTGGTATGGAGATATCATTTTGTATCCCCAGACCTTACGATACCAGCCTACTACCTCTCGAGAAAAATGTCATCATATTCGCCACTAGGCCAAAAAGCTATCTTATTTTGAATGATACCCTATATCACCGTGGTGTTGACTCTATCTTACGACATTGCCTTACACATGAAGAGGCTAAGATCGTTCTGAATGAATGCCATGCTGGAGCTTGTGGTGGTCATCTCTCTGGGTTGGCTACTGCCCAAAAAATCTTGCGTGTCGGGTAATTTTGGCCTTCTAGTTTCAAAGATTGTATTGAAACAATTAAGAAATTCCCACCATGTCAAATGTTTACTTTGAAAAAACACACACATCCAGCTCCGCTCCATCCTGTTGTAGTAGTTGGCCCCTTTGCAAAATGGGGCATAGACTTCGTGCATTGTAGACCTACCTCAGCTGAAGGTAATGGCTACATTATCGTGGCTGTGTAATATTTTACAAAATGGGCTGAGGTAATGCCCACATATGTTTAATATGGTAGGACTACTGCATTATTTTTATTTAACCATATCATTGTGATATTCAGGATTCCTATGGCCATTGTGACTGACCATGGGCCACATTTTCAAAAAAATATGATGGAAGAGCTTAGTGTAAAATTAAGGTTTCATCATGATAACAATACAACATACTATCCTCAGGCCAATGGGCAGGTTGAGGCTATAAACAAAGTATTAAAAACAATGCTTCAGCAGATGGTAGGGCAAGCTAAGTCAAACTGGCATTTACAACTGTTCTCTGCACTCTGGGCCTATAGGACTACTGTCAAAAATTCCACCAGTTTTACACCCTTACAACTAGTATACGGACTGGAAGCTACCCTCCCAATAGAATGTGAGATCCCTTCTTTAAAACTTGTCGTGGAACTATTACCCAATACCACTATAGACGAAGAAAGATTCATTTATCTGAACAAACTTGATGAAACTCGATGTGATGCTACCTTAGCTAATGAGGCACATAAATGAAGAATGAAAGTCCAATATGACAGGGCTGTCTGACCCCATTCCTTCAATAAAGGAGATCTAATTTTGACCTATGACCAGAAGCATGACAAGCTGGGGGTAGGAAAACTTGAGTCTATGTGGCATGGGCCCTATATTTTCAGTAGCATTTTAGAGAAGGGGGCATATGAATTTGTTGATTATGATGGGATACCTTTGGGAGAGCCCCGAAATGTGGTTTACCTAAAAAGATACTATTCCTAGGTCGTTTAGCATAGGGTCTTTATAAATATTGTTTATAGCTTGTTGTGTGTCTTAAGCTTTGATAGGTATGCCTTTTGTGTGATTTAAAATGTGTTTTTTTCATAAAACCCTACTTATGCATGTATTTTTTCTAATGGACAGATGACTTCCTTCATTGGTTTTGCTTATGGTGCTCATTGATATACTCTAAACCTTACATCAACAACTTGGATACTATACTCTCCTACAAGTGAGTTGGTGAGTTCAGGGGGTATTCTTTTAGGTCCCTCCACCAACAATCTGGTAGAAAACCATGCCGTGATCGGATTGTTGATGGAATCCCTAGCTAATGATGTAAGGGAAATTAGGGTTTACCTAGACTCTGAACTAGTAGTTCAACAACTTAACCGAGTCTACACCATTTGAAATCCCATGCTTCTTCATACTTTATAAAGAGTTAAGTTGTTAGAGAGGTATTTTGAGCGAGTTACATATCATCACATCCCGAGACACTTAAATGTTGTGGCAGATTCCCTAGCTAACTATGTATTGGATTGGCATATTGCTCATACTTAAAAGTCCATTTGAAAACATGAAAACATGTGTAAATTCATAAGTAGATAAATCATTCCACACATCACATTTTCCACACATAATTGTAAATATAAATGTCTGTCATATATATATATAAGTTGTAGCACTGAGATACAAAATTTGGGCTCCATCATCTCTAGCTTTCAGTTCCCATTTAGGACCATAAAAAGTTCATAATACATATACATAGGGAAAAATATGAAGCTTCAAAGCTTTCAGTAGTACATATACAAAAACTGATAATTAAGGCAGACTAATCCTCATGATGGTCATGATAGCATGTAATAGCCTGGGCTACTCTACGAAGTAGTCTAGAGAACAGTCTGGAGACACCTGTGGTATGGTGCTGATAACACCTAGGAACCTCATCAATGGGCATGTCAGGGATACCCACAGTCAAGTGTTGTAGGTTCTCCTCAAGATATTCGAGCTCTTTCTCAGCGTCAGAGTGGTACACCATCATATCCTGGGTACCTGCTCGCCTAGCAATAGGCGACATCCTAGCTGGGTGAACAAATCCAATGTCTGCATGAAAAACATTTTTATCTCAGTACTACAGAAAATAAAATAATAAAATAATAAAATTTCAAAAAACATAAGTGGATAATGTCTTCTTACCTCAGTCATCCCACACTTCCCCCTCAGGTAAGACTAGCTCTGGGTCATTTTGGAAGTCTGCCCCCTCATAGGCATAATCCTCCACCATAAGTAGCTGGTTTCTCAACCAGGGAAAGAACCCAGAACCATAAGTGACTCTAGGTCCTCCACCTCTAAGGTGAGGAATAGCTGTCACCCATGCAAGCATCCTCGGATCCTCAGGATCCAGTTTGGTAATGGTCACCTGGGGCCTCATGTTAGGTACCCGCTGTAAGATAAAATACACCATAACTACTCCATAACCAAACTACTTCAATGTCCCTCTTTCACACTTGTTTAGTTGACTCTTCTGACATGCCAGTATGCCTTCACACCAGTTGAAGAAAGTGGGTTCCATGCACTGCAGAGCATATAGCATGTGAGATCTGCTGGTAAGGTGGGCATCCCTAGTACCTGCCACCTTGCCAATGGTGTATACTACTATCCTCAAGGGGAAATCCACTAAAGAATTGATATGTAGCTTTCCGGATTGGGACTCTGTACCCAATGAGCAATGCTGATCAATGATATCATCCAAAGATCCTTCTCCCCCTCGTGCTCAATATAGGACCACAGGGCTTCCCCTCATAGATAAACTGGTTAGAAAATAAATATCCTCGATCTCTACAGGTAGGATGTGGACTCATATCACAAAATGATCTTGGTCAAGATACCACATGTCTATGATGTACTGTGGCAACCAGACATGTGATTTCATTCCAAGGATCCAAAAATACTTAAGAAGCCCACATTTCCATAAAGCCTCAATGGTGGTTGGGTCATTTGCAGCCTGGGTGTTTGGGACTTCATGCTCCCTTTCTTTCCAGATTACCATGATGAAATTGTGACATGTGAAATTCATGATTAGTAAGTATATCATGGCAAAATAAAGAAATATAAATTACATTATAAATTGCAAAGCAAGATAAGAAACATGAAAAAATTATCTTTTGGGTGGTCTAGGGTTTTATTTTTATTCTTTTCCTTCCTACGACACTGCTGGATTTTGTGCATAGAGCACCACAGCACTTCTTCCTTTGGTGTGTAGAGCATTGAGTGCTTGTCTGTTGTGGACAGAGCGTCAACAACGCTCCTATCCCAGCACGATAGAGCGTCGTCGGGGATGCTGGACAACAGCAAAAAAACCCTAAAAGAAGAATTTTTTGCCTTCTATTGTGGCTAGAAATCTCTGTTGAGAGGGTAAATAATATACCCTATCATTACAAAAGAATATCTAACCTCTATATTTCCATTTTAAACCATTAAAAACATTTTAGGAACTTGGATTTGAACAATGCAAACGAATCAAAATGAAATTTATTGAATAGGAAAAGAGGATATGATCAAATTCTCACCTCTTCCATGGATAATGAAGCAACAATGAAGTGGAATTCCCTTGCAAAACCATCGGAGGAATTCTTGCTATCAAAGCTAACTTCCAAAACTCACCAAATGGTAAAAAACAAGTGGAAAAATAACATACCTACCCTTTTTATTTATAGAATGTTTGGGGTTTTCAAAAATACATTGTAATTTACTTAATTTTGAAATCCAAATTATTTTGGTAAAAGTGGGTTTTTATTTTTTACTTTCTATAGTTTTGAAAAAATGGCTTTTAATGGTGTTTTTTGAGCTTTTTCAGGTGAATATTGGGTCATGGTTATGATTTAATCTATTTTTGTCTTTTTCGAGCTTAGAGAAGAATTGAAAAAGTAATGAGCGTCGTTTACAATTTTTACATGCTGATTAAAATTCCAGTAGAAAGGTGTCGAGTATACTTTTTTCGCTTTTTTAGACTCGTAAAAAGTGGATTGTGAAAAAGGAGCCTAGTTTGAAATTTATATTTAAGCTATTTTCAGTCTCCTCAAAACACAAAAATATTTCCAAGCCAACTTGTTGTGTTCACAAATGTAAAAGAATCAAAACGATCGAGTAGTCGACAGTAGGTTATCTCTTCTTCAGATTGACTGGCCTTATTTACGAAAAAGGACCTTTTGGAGTCTTCTTGGTCATTTAAGACTCTCTAAACATGAAATGACAAATGAGTTTTCTTCCATTAGATTCATAAAACAAATGGTGAAAGACCCTATTTGGGAACGAACCCCTCCTTTATTAGGTTCGTGAAAAATATGAGAATGGACTCATCACTTGATGAGCTTCAATGAGTGTTTGTTACCCTCTTTGGACTCATAAAAATGAAAAGAGGCACTCAAATTTCAAGGTGGGTAAATTAAAGGAAATGGGAATGGTTTTCATTTGTTTATATGGCAGTATTCTACAGTCCACCTTTGAACATGGAACCTCTTTGCATTTGCATATCTGAACAGTTGGGTTTTTTAGCTTGTCTCCGATTTGGTCCACTTTTGTGAGTCACCTAAATCCTTTGAGTCAATTCAAAGAATGCTTCATCAAATTCATTGCATTACACCTTGTTCTATTCTTATTTATTTCAAAGCTGCTAAGTCATGTGTCATGCTATGAAACTATTCAAGGGATGTCTCTCCCAGAAACATAACTCATCAGTAACTTCATTTTTCCTTAGGAGTCAGTCATTGTCTTGAGTTAATCCGTTACTTCAAATCAACTTTTGTTCCTAGTTTCATGTCACCGATGTGGAAATCATCATGTCCCTCCTGTGAAAAGTCTATTCCTGTCACCTTCAAATCATTATCGAGGAATTAGACATAGAAACCTAGACGGTACCTTGGGCCAACATGCCTTAATGGCAGGTTACCTCGCTTTTGACGTGAGTTTATATCATTGAATCTTGATTGAAATATCTCATTGAGTGTTTGAATTCAAGTCCTTTATCCACATTCGATGGTATGTACTGAGATACCTTGGGGATCATTGTCATCAATGATGGTTACCCTCGCACTTGTTAACAGTTTACATTATTGACTGGTAATCAAGTGGTTTCTACCATGTTCAATGTTAATGCATTGTAATCACATGGTTAGATTCGTATCATTTGGACATCGAGATGAATACCCTGAGTGGTTAGGATTTATCATCATCATTGCCTATGCTCAAGTTGCGTTTGGAGATCATTCACAATCATGACATGGATCCACATTGTATGTTTGGTGGTTGTGTTCTATATCTGACATTGAGAGGCATAGATCTACTTTGTATATCTCATAGCTATGTCCTACTTCTTGTAGTAGTTATTCATGGATCTATAGTGTATCATTAGTAGCCATGACATGGTCATCATCATAGATTTGCAGTGCACTGGTCCGCAACTATGATTGGGTTGGATAAAGTCAATTACCAGTCCTATATGAGTCTATCTCTCTTTTCCTTTGTATCATATGGAAAACTTTGCAAACTATTTCACCTATCACCTTCTTCTAGCTTCATACTTTGGGGGGCATTCTATTACACCTAGAAATATCACACTACTTGTCAGCCTTCAGAACAATTTCATGTTTCCTGTTAACCTCCCAGAAAGCCTGGTCTGGGTCATGTTGGATACTTTTTTCCCTGACCTAAAAGGCATGGCACTTCCTTTTATTTTGCATAGATCGTCAATGACACCTAACTCACTTAAGCAAAAGGCTCTGTTTTCCCTCTATTTTGGAAAAAAAATAGGTCGATGCTCCTCTCAGTTTGGCTAAGAGCACCGGTGGTAAGTGAAAAGGAAAAAAATATGTTTCTAGAAGCTTTTGTATGGAATACTTCATGGAATTAGTTCCTATATGCCTGGGAGAGGTGGCATTGCTTCCCTCACCTATAGGGATCTCATTCTATCATTTTTTCAAGTCATCTCATGGGTTCTAGGCCTATAAATGAATCCTTCATGAGGAGAGTGAAAGGGGGCCAGAAAAATAATCCTTATGCTGCTAGTTTGAAGTTTGAGTCATATAAAAAGTAGAGGTAGCTTGTGTTTGGAGAGGTATGCATAGTCATAGGAGAGTGTAGACATTCTTGATTGAGATAGAAGCCGTTGACATCTAGGATTTTTGCTGTACTTCTTTCTCATCCATGTATTAATACAAATACATTTCCCTTTCCTATATTTTATTGTAGCATTTTGTAATTAAATATTATTGGATTCCTTGATCACCAATATGGATAGCAAATTATAGTGATGCTCTCATCCATTTTTTATGTCTTATGATCTCTTTTGCAGATATTGAATTGTTGCAAGGACTCTCTGGAGAGAAGATAAGCGGATCCAAGGTTGAGGTATAATATGTTTTATTTTAATTGATTTAATTATTCAAGGAAAGGATATGTGGTTGTGTCTTTTTGTTTCTGTAGTTTTGCCTTACATTACAGAGGAACAAGCAGTGTCTGCACTGGTTGAGAATTCCTATCAACACTCATGATCTCCATAATGGACTCATCGGATGAAAAATTCTACGAGAGATAGTCTAGAGTGTGGAGAGAGGGTTCTAGCCAATAGGGTAGGTGGTAGGGATATGATGCCACTAGATGAATATCATCATACTGGACATCAGAAATAGATTGAATAGAATAATAAAGTGCTTTGTAAGGGCCTAGAGAACATGATTCAACAATTTCTTTACCTTTAGTATTGTATCCGGTCATGGAAATCATGTTCATAGTTGCCACTTTCGTACTAGGAGGGCTCAATGGGAACACTCCCATAAGGGTTGAATACTTCAAAATTCCTAGCCCAATTGATTGATAACGTGGGGGGGATTGACCTAGAATAGGAATATTATTTGCAGTAGGAGTATTAGCATCAGGTGAACAAAAATCGAGTTGATCAATGGTCACAATATTCCCCAAATGAAGGAATTGGAGAGTACAGAAAACTATCCAAGAGACAACCATCATAGCATAGAACCATTTCCTCCCCAACAGGCTATTGTAATCCAATGGATCATCGACTACCTCCACTTCGATGGAAACATTCTTTCCCCCAAGCTCAACTGAAAGGGACAATAACAAACCATGAGGTTGGAAATCTCATCCATTGAAAGATTTCAAGGTTGTGGGTGACTTCGTAAGTTTGAGAGAATGAATGGTTCTCCAACAAGAAATAGACAATACTGAGATGGAATCTCCTTCATCCAAAATGGTCCTATGGACCTTTCTCCCAACTACTCTAGTCCCGATTTGAAACGTGAGTTGGTGGGGTAATCTAGAATTATAATTCTCCACATTAAAATGAATCAAATTAGTGATATCCAGGTCTAAGGCTCCTGAGGATATCAATAAGTTTTTGCTTTGTGTAAGACAAATTTGGAGTACCTCCAGGGTAGACATCACACAAGGTGTCTGAGCCAAATCCTCAACAACGTTGTAGAATTGTGCACCTCAAGCATTTGGATTAAAAATTGATTTTCTGAGAGTACTCTTAGGTGGGTGCAAAATGAAGTCTAGGTTAGGTTTCTCAATCGTAAGAGGACCATTATATGAAGAACTAGTAGAAGAATATTTCTTGAGAGAAGTGTTTTCACCCTTCTTCTCTACTAGTTTGTCATATGTTTGACTACGAGTAGTCAAGCTAACAATTTTTGTGGACATCATTCATATTTATTCTATAGAATTGGAGGTTCCTTGTCAATACATATGATCGATCTATTGTTGTTGAGATGGAAAGGGGTCGGTGAGCACCACCATTGTAGGGTTATTTTTCAAAAATTTACTAATTTATTCATGACAAGGAAAATATTTTGTGAAGTGGTAACCACCACACAATAGGTAGGGATACTTAGCCTTCCTCTTTCCTTTATTTTCATTCTCTAGGGAAGTATCCTTGGGATTCTCCTGCTGGTTTCCATATTTCTTTCCTTTACCTTTCTTTTTATTTATGGGTTCTTGCATAGATTGGATAACATTCACCTTAGTTGAAACTATAGGAGAATAAGGAGGAACAGTAGAATTACTCTATTTCTTGTTAGGATTTGCTACTGACGAGGGTTGGATTGAACCTACATCCCCATCAACAAGAGTTTCTGCAGGTGGCTTGGTTAGGATCCATGCTCAGGTAAGGGGCTTGAGAAATCAGATCATACAGGGTTATGGACTGAGAATAAACCAATTCTAGATACTAATCCTGACTGATAGCCTTCTCTTCAGTAACAACACCACCCATAGCCACATCACGAGAAATGGGAGGCAACAAGGATTTCATGAACCAATCATCCAACAATTGGAATTGGATAAGAGCTTTAATAAGTCTTTGTCATCTCAGTCATTCATGAACATGATCTGATATATGCATGGAAGTATTTTGACAAAGTGATCTTAAAAGGTCAATACCCATATCATAAGAAATGGGTAGCCGATGTCAGATTGTTATCATTTAAGAAATATGATCTTAGGATCTTATCTGAGAGAATAACATGCACATCAATAATCATAAGAGACAAGAGACACAAATATTTTACCCGGGGAAACCATAAAGGAGAAAACCCCGCAACTTCCTCAGAGATAGAATGAGCACCAATGGCAGTGGTAAAACCCAAAGACATAAAATATGATCTCCAATAGTTGTTCTCTCTCTCTCTCACTTGAGAGATGGTCTCCTCTCTCACTCATGTGCCCGAGTTGAGTGAGAGTGTGTTTGTGTGTAGAAATGAGAAGAGCCTCACTTCTATTTATATTCTTCCATTCACTTTATGTCCATTACAACAAGTCAGCCTCACTTAACAATTACTTACCATGGCCAACTTCTCTAGCTGATTCTATTAACCCTAGTGCCCCACAACTGTGGGGAATTTACCCTGCGATCAACAAGGAGGGTTAACCTTAACTCAATTGTGGGTACTATTTCCTTGACTTACAATGGAAGGTTAACCTCATTGACTTTACATGACTTTATTATATTAATGACTCTCCCGATAGTAACATCGTGGTACAATATAATTTATACAAGTGAATACATTCCAAAGTTACAAATACATCAACACTCCCTCTTAACTAGGAAGGTATTCTCTTGACACAATTCATCAGCACAAGTATTCTTCTATGGATCACCATCAAAGATGGATCATCACTGGATCAACACTAGATCAACATCAAGTGTGTATAATCACTGGATCATCATCAAGTCTAGATCATCACTTGATATGGATCATCACTGGATCATCAAGTCTAGATCATCACTAGATCATCAAGTCTGGATCATCACTTGATCTGGATTATTGCTGGATCATCACTTGATTTGGATCATCAATTTTGGATCATCACTTGATCTGGATCATTACTGGATCATCAAGTATGGATCATCATCACCGCTTCTGTCATCTTGAACAAATGGTGCTATATCTCAATTCTTCTCATCATAGGAAGTTCTATAGAGCTAGCCTTTTTTCATGCTAGTTGTAGGCCTAGCCTCCATGTAGGTCTTCATCGTCTTCATCACTTATATATGACCATGGAATGAAACAAGTTAGAAAGTCCCGCCCAACACTTATATCTGACCATGGGAGGAACATATCCAAGAGCCATGTTAGAAAGAAATGCCCAACACTCACATCTGACCATGGGAGGAACACATCTAAAACCCACATCAGAAAGGCCCAACACTCACATCTGACCTCATCTTGTCAGAAAGGTTCTGCACTTACATCTGACCTCATCTTATCAAAAAGGATCTATACTTACATCCGACCTCATCTTGTCAAAAATGCTATGCACTTACATCTAACCTCATCTTGTCAGAAAGGCTCTACGCTTACATCCGACCTCATCTTGTCAGAAAGGCTCTACACTTACATCTGATCATGTGGCAACACATCCCACAATCACATTAGAATGGCTCTGAACTTATATCTGATCACATGGGAACACATCCCGCAATCACATCAGAATGGCTCTACACTGATCATGTGGGAACACATCCCACAATCACATCAGAATGTATATGCACTGATCATGTGGGAACACATCCCATAATCACATCAGAATGTCTCTGCACTTACATCTAACCATGGAATGAACCAATCCTCTCACCATGTTAGAAAGGAACAACACTTATATCTAACCATGGGAGGCCCTGCCTACCACCATGTAAGAAGGGCTCAACACTTACATCTGACCATGGGAGGAACACATCTTGCCACCATGTCAGAAAGGCTCAGTGCTTACATCCAACCATGGGAGTCCTGGCCTGCCACCATGTCAGAAGGGATCATGGACTCATCACTTCCCGAGGGAACTTCGATCTGGAGAACACTAAGATTCTCCCTGAAGTACTCAAACTTCACTCTGGCTATTTCTAGCATAGAATCACATCAAGGATGATTACATCCAAGGATAAACTATGAGCTTTGCCAGGACCAATTACATTCGAGGACAACCTACAAGACTTTTTATGTCTGAGAAACCTACGAGCTTCTACAAGATTTATGCTCAAACAACCTATCTCACCAGCTATGGTAGAACTCCCTCTTTCAAGAGATCTCGATCTGAATCACAAACTAGAGCTTCACTGCTCCTCTCTGCATCATACAAAAAATGCAAGCACTACAACAAAAACCTATGATTAGCATCCCTTTTAGCTTCCTTTTTAGCATCCACTATCCCTTTTAGTGTATTTTTCATCATTTTTTTGACAAAGTGGACACTTTTCCATGGGATGGCGCTTTTAATGGCATTATTTGTGTCCCTTTTTAAAAGTTGACACTATTTTGGACGCTAATTAGCATCCCAAATAACGTCCCAATTAGAGTCCTCATTAGTGTCCCAATTAGCATCCCAATTAGCGTCCCAATCAGCATCCCAATTAGCGTCCCAATCAGCATCTCAATCAGCATCCCAATTAGCGTCCCTTTTTAAAAGTTGGTGTTATTTTGGACACTAATTAGCATCCCAATTAATGTCCCAATTAGCATCCCATTTAGCATCCCCATTAGAATCCCAATTAGCATTCCAATTAGAATCCCAATTAGCATCCCAATTAGTATCCCTTTTTAAAAGTTGGTGTTATTTTGGATGCAGATTAGCATCCCAATTAATGTCCCAATTAGTGTCCCAATTAGCATCCCAATTAGCGTCCCAATTAGCATCCCAATCAGCGTCCCAATTAACATCCCAAATATCGTCCATTTTTAAAAGTTGGCATTATTTTGGACGATAATTAGCATCCCAAATAACATCCCAATTAATGTCCCAATTAGCGTCCACAAAAGCATCCCATATAACGCCAATAATAGCCTCCAAAAAAACGTCCTAAATAGCATAGCACCATATATGAATCCAGGGTTAGTGACATGAATTGCGCCATGAATTTCGACAGGAAAAGCATTCAACATAGAGCCAGGAAATGCTACACCTGGAGTTGATTTTCTAAATGCTAAGTACTGTTGTTGAGTTGATTTGCTAAACGCTAGTATTGCTGCTGAGTTCGATTACCTTAAAATATAAGGTTTGACTATAACTGTCAACTAATATTCTACCTGAAATTTGAGGATATATGCCCCACTATTTCAATAAATCTAGAGAGGATTTATTGAAATCCTGTACCTTTAAAGTGTTCAATCTATGACCCAAATATGCTTTAACATCCTATACTTTGATATTTGTCCCTCCTTTGTCCCTTCTTTGAATACCACCTGTTAAATGACTGCATGGAAATGCTTGATTTGATTCCCTTGAATATGGGGTTGATCTTTACCGTTGATCTTCAAAATACAGGATTTGAATGCTAGTAATGTGGACCTGCTACTTTGCTAGATGGAGGACTCAAAACCATAGAGTCCCAATGATATTTCCTTCTACAAACATCTGTAAATCCCCATTGCTAATATTACTCTTGATTACTAGATATTTTGTAATATACTCTGTCACTTTTTCACAGTATTACATTTCTCAATATGCCACGAATTTTAAGACCCACTACTACGACAAAGGAATTTTCCTTGTTCAGATCGTTACTAAGAGCTGGTAGAGAATTCAACATTCCAACACATAGGTATTGATAGGCTAAATATGCAAGTGGAAAAATATCAAATGTATTTTTGATAACCGTTCAACAAGGAATCAATGCCAATAGGATGGTTTCATATTTGAGAAGTATAACTCTTGCATATTCCTTAACTGTTAGAAAATTCCATTTCAAAGCTCCTCCTTCAGGTGTAGGATGCAATAAATTCAACTCTATATTTTCACCTTCAATTCTTATTTGGCCTCTAATGACCATAAGGTCATTTTTACAGGTATGAAATACAAGAACCAAACCCTTTATTGAGCTTTCCATTATAGGCAATTTTCCCAATATATTCCAAATATGGTATCCTTGTTATATTTCTTGACTTCATTTTGCTAGTGCTTGATTGCATAAAACTTGATTATTTATCATTACAACCAAGTATGTTGTTGGTTCACTGATTTTGTCAAGCAATTATACTATGCTGCATGTAGAATACACTTTACTGCTAAAGGGAACCATTTGAGACAACCATAAATTGACAAGAAAACTTTTTAAATATCATTGTGCATATATATATTTTCATATTCTAGTTTAGTGTAGAGATATTCAACAAAATATGGTCATTTCCACAAATATCATGATGACAAAGTGTATGCACAGAGCTAGAACACGTGTAGATGTTGAAGTGTGTGGGGGGGTGTTGGGACATGATTGTGGGTACTGGAATGTGCATATTAACCTTGAATGTGTGCACATAGGGTCTAAAATTGTGACATCCCATGACATGGAATCACACGTAAACAACAAGTATAGACTTGGGCACAAAATTGGCAGTGGTTCTTTTGATGAGATATACTTAGGATTTGCTCCATTTTTTATTTTGTTCACTCAATGAGTAATTGTTTTGTTGATCCCATAAAATATTGATCCATCAAGTCCCACAGACTTTGTATTCACCTGAGTTTGTCTGAGAAGCATTACATGTTGTTTGTGATTGACATATTTTCTCTTTATCCATGACTCATGAGTGTCACCATATGGAAATTTTGTATCTTAGAACACCAATGGTTCTTAGTTCTTTATTACTTTTGCAGCAACACCTCATATTGATGGGTATATACTTGATTCCATATCTATGATTTTTTGTATTCACCTGAGTTTGTCTGAGCAGCTTTACATGTTGGTTGTGATCGACATATTTTCTCTTTATCCATGACTCATGAGTGTCACCATATGGAAATTTCATATTTTAGAAATACAAGATTCCTTTACCTTGAAATAATGTCTTACTTTCTTTGGGTGCGAGACACCAATGTATGTTTACCATTTGAAATTTTAAATTATGATAAATATTTGTAGGCAGTTCTCTTCAGTCCAATTCAGTTGGTCTATATGCTACTAACGGGGTGAGGCTAACATTTGTCTGACTAATTTGGATATGTTGCCTCTCCCCATCTCTATTGTCTATTTTACTCTCATATAATTAATGTCCCTTTTCTTATTATCTGCAGCAAGCATGTCTTCTTTGGAATAGTTGTTGAGGGAATAGATGTACTAAAGAAAATTGAGCAATTATCAACTAAAGATCAAGGAAGACCTATTGTTCCAGTTAATATTTCTAATTGTGGTGAAATATTTCTAGGCAAAGGTAAGAGTATAGTTGTAGTTGATGAAGGTACATTTATATTTTAAGTTGTAAGCATCATGATATGCCATTTATCTTATTCTCGACATTGTCATACACCATCTCCAGATCACTCTTCCCCAAGGTCTCATCGCCTTTGTGAAAGGAATATTCTTGAAAGGGACATATTTGTATGCATTGATAAAGCCTCATTAAATTTCCAAATTTGGAAGGAATTCCTAATAGAATAATTTTATTTTGATGTGGTAGATATTCAAGTTTTAGGAGTTATTTTGAGCACTCGCCACCAAGACATTACAGAAACGCACCAAGAGGAAGCAATGTCAGAAAGCATTATATTTGTTGCAGTGCTTGAAGAAATATGTTTTGAATATTCTTTTAGCAAACTATTTTATAAACACTATTGGCTATTTTGTATCTTTGAAACACTATCCAAATCATCATAGTTAAGTGTTTCCACATCAACCATATAATCAAGGTTAAATTGTCAGCAACATCACAAGATGGCCAAGAGTTGGTGATATGGTTCCTTCCAACAATTAGTTTTATCTAATATCTAAAACCTTAGTTAAACTGCCTAGTTTTGAAGGATTCGTTGAGATATACAAGCCTCTAAGGAATGGTTTTAGTGAGACTATTGTGGTTTCAGATCGAGCTTTCCTAGTTTCATCATCTCTCCTATTTCAGAAGGAAGGACACAACTAAGATTTTTGTCTTAATTAAGAAAATTAGGAAAGTTCTTCAATATGTCCCTGGGAAGAAGGCATACTCTCACGTGTCCCATGTAAGGAGGTACGTTTCCACAAATGTTGTTGTTATAAATCTCAAGGCAATATGATGTAGAGAGCTTATAAATATTTATTGGTATAAAGCTTGTGAAGGGATTGTTATGCAACACATTGTAGTGATATGTGGTCATGTATAAGGCCAGTGATAAAATATGACAAGATGGGTCAACAACATATTGTTGCATAGGATATAAGGAATCCATTTTCTCAATATAGTGAATATTATTCACTATAATCCAAGATGATAAGGGTTTCAAATCTAGAAGGAAATGAATGTGACAAACTTGGAAGCTGAGCACAAATCTTAATCCATGAATCAAATCACAATAGAGTACAATTTGTAATGGAAAAACTCTATATCATACAACATTGAACTGCGTTGTTTAAGCTAATTACAAATTCATTCTATAATCAATGGGAACCATTTGTATTTTCATTTTGTTTCCATTGATTTCTTCCAATCGTAATAGATTTTAATTTGTAACGAAGAAACTCCATATCATACTAACAAATTCTTAGTGGTTCAGTAGAGCGCCTTGGTTCAAGGATTGCTAGAACAACTTATGTCAGACCTGTTAGAAATGTTTATGTTGTGCAATGTGTTCAAATTAGAGGGATTGCTCCTGTGCCTATGAAGCAAGATGGTCTCAGACAAACAATAGAAAAAAAAGTGGACATTGGTAGCAAGGTTCACATATGTAGTAGGCACAAAGTTTTGAGCTCATTTCGGGCCTAGTAATTCTTTTTTGTTATAGTCATAGTTGTTGACAAATTGTCACACTTTAGATTGTAGCGCCAAGTGACTGGGGAGTTAGAGTCACATCTCAATGGATAGTCCCTCATAGTCATCAATGATTACTGGTCATCTTGCACAACTAAGCAGTGAGTGCATGGCATGAGTGAGTGAGTGATAATAATTTATCATATTTACAATATTTTGAATGACTAGTTGAACTTTATAGCATAGGAATTTCAACATATGGAGAAATTTATATGGATGAATAATTTCAAATGTTGCCCTTCTTTTGAAATGTTGATATAGATTATTCCCTTCTTAATTGGAAGAGTAAAATTCAGATTTTAAATTTGTTTTGAAGGACAATTTTAACATTACAATTCTTGGAAGGGATAAGGGATGGAAAGGGTTCAATTTTGAATGCTGGATATAACTAAATGATTTTTTTTCAATTATAATCTTAAATTTAATCAAACATATAAACATAATAAAAAACAAAACAAAATATATAAAAATAAATAATACATAACATAAAAAAACATCCCCACCGTTTTGAAGCCTTTATGCCCTCCTTGAACCTACAGAGCATCCGATAGTGTGCCATTTGAACCCCTCCTTGAATTCTATAGAGAATTCAATAGTGCATAGCATTCAATAGTGGAGAGCATTGTTATCGCCATTGGCATTGCCACACATTCCTGTGCACAAGGTTCATTTCTACCCAACATAGGATGAGCAGAGGAGGCCAACATATCATTGGTCGACATTCAATTTGTCATCTGAACATAGGAGACCAATGGCAATGTATTCGATATGTGGTTTTTGTAAGTCAATCATTTTCCTTCCACCAATTAGCCTTGATTTTTGTTGCCAAGGGTTTCAATCACCATAACTCATAAAAATGGAGGTTGCATTCCTTTAACAAATGGTTAAATTTAAAGTATTTGTGTTCAGTTCGTATATGTATGGCGGGGTCCTTGGATTCGAACTGTGTTTTCATGCTCTATCTTGCTTCTCTTTTTTTTCTTCATCATTACAGGAAAAAATGAGATAGGGGTATATACTTCCATGCCCCACTCAAGAGAGTGACATATTTATAACCTAACCGATAAGCATCTTGGCCATGGGCAGAGTGGATCTTGCCATTGGAGGATTGCCAGTTTGATCAAGGTTAAATTCCCTTGTAGACCAATCAGATTCCAAAAACATGAGCGCTCACAGCTCCAAGTTCAATGCCTCTGATGGCGAACGAGGCAGAGGACGGGGAAGGGAAGGCAGTCGTGGTCGTGGTCGCAGAGGTACAACAAATAATAAAATGATGTGCATTGCAGACGAGGATATGGAATCCAAGCTAGAGTTTTATCTTTTGACCAAGGATGAACTCCGCTTAGGATGGCTCCTCACCATGTCATCTGTAAGTTACCTCACTTCTACCACTTTTTCTCAAATATCAACACCGTTGTATTAAATTCAATTGCACAAGTGGTCACGTTCATGTGCCTGCAATATAAAGTTGTATCTGAACTCTTTGCATTTTTAGTTTAAGCTTGCTAGTCATTTTGACAACTCTAATAACTATGGCTACTAGTTATCTCTCCCCACCATTATATTTCAAGTATTTGAATACCATTTTTTAAGTTCTTGAGTTTTACAGTAGATTAAACAAGCTGTCCTGAAATCCTCCTTACCATTGCATTTTGAAAAGGGGCCAGATGACATATCTCAGTTAATATTGTCTTTCTCTGAGAGAGTAAGGGTTTATTTGTTCATTTTCCACCTAAAACAAAACGGCATGCTTGTTGGAGGAGCTAGTCGGTAAGCCGACTAGAATGATAAATCGACTAAGTCGATCAACCGAATAATTAGAGATTAGGTTATCCACATAAGGTCTTGTCGGTTGACCTAACCGATAGGTAGTTATTTGTAACTGTTTTGTCAATCATATATATTAGGTTGTTGAGCCAGATAAGAACTCAGTTCATTTCTCTGTATTGTATAGACCCTTTCACTATAATATAATCTGTTATTCTACCTATGTTCTTGTCTCTTGTCTCTATTGTATTTGTATGTTTTTAATGTGTATTATTGGTAACCATATGTGATCTATGAGATTAAAACATTGGTTCCATTGCCAGTAGTACATATCTGAGATGAATACAAGCAGATGATATCAGAACAGGAGATTAAGGACTGGTGGGAGCGTAAGGTAGCAAATTCTTTGTAGAATTATGCATGGAGAAACAGATTAATGACTACTCAAGCAAGGGAAAGGTTATTTACTGAAACCCATGAGAATTTTGTAGAATAGGTACCCCAGCTCTTGAAGAAACTGCTGGATGAAAAATATGGAAGTGACTAAGGAACAACAACTACTAGAGAAACAGATTTGAGGGGGAAGGACAAACCTCTCAGAGTGGTTTGAAAAGATCACCAAGGAATTCCACGAGGAACAAGCTATAGAAGAAATAACTTCAGTGGAAACCATTCAAAATAAATTCTATTTAGACCTTACCGAGCAATTCTTGTGTTCCTTACCGACCTTGTTGTTCAAGTTCCTGATAGAAAAAGGAGTGGGTCATATTGTCAAACCTCATCCATTACTACGTGAACCGCCACAAAATACTAACTGGGAAGAGAAACAAAAGAAGTGGGAGAAATTCATTGCCGAAAGGGAGTGGGAATATTTCTTAAGTAAGTAAACAGAACTACCTGAGCTTCCTAAAGAGTCGGGTAGGCTATGGGGGGGTATCTAGTCATATGTTGAGGTAAAGTGGAGAGGATTCTAGTCATCTAAAAAGAGATACCATCACCAACGATGAAAAGTCAGCCTAAAAAGGAAATCGAATGGACAGTGTCACACAAAGGTACGGAGGATTTACAGAAAATAGAGAGAGAGAAGAGGATGCAAAGAAGGGAAGAAAGAAGAGAAAGAGCTATAGCACTACAAAGAGGAATGAATACTAGGGTGGCAGACCAAGAGAGAAATCCACTAGAGTCAGGTCATGACCGACAAGAATAAGGCATGGAAGAAGAAGCATCACCTATGGAAGAAGATTTATGGATAGAACAGTGAGAATCTCTCCATAAAGAAGTTCCCCAGAAGGTAAGACCTCTATCTCCAACAAATCTGAGTACCAGGATACAAGGCATTGTCGAAGAGGACCTCAAACTAAGAGCTAGTGAGTTTGGTATATGGAGCCGACTAGATGATGAGATAAACAATGATAATCATCTACTTATCTGTCAACCAGAATAAGAAAATTGGTTCACGCTTCAAGCGTACCCCTCCAACCAAAGTATCCACTTAATTTACCCAACACATGAAGGACCACCCCCCTGCCAAATACAGCTTTGGAGAATATAGAAAATCAAACCTGCAAACAAACAATTGTAGTTGGACATTGATAGGAGAAGTTGACCCCAACCGACTGCTTGTCAGAGAAGAAACAACAAATAAAAAAACTGAAGGAAACAAGAGTTATGTTGACAACAGCTCTGCACAAAAAGATAAACAAAACATCCCACTAACCCCACCATCGCCACCTCCTGAAGAAGACAACGACAACGAATTTGACATGGGTCACGGGTCAGCACATATTCCTCTATATGAGGGTGATGAGGACCCTAGATGACATTGGTTCATCTGCGAGTCGACATGGGAGGCCAACCAGGTTACAACAGAAGACAAACAAATGGCATAGTTCGCTAGCGCATTGAGTAAAAGAGCTCTAACTTTGTATATGACATTTTTTGAGAGAACCCCCAATGTATCCAAGGCAGAAATTAAAGTGCAATTTCTATCATTTTTTAAAACTCCAGATGCTAAACATTTGGCAGCTAAGAAATTGAAAACAACATCACAAAAACTAGGAGAATCTATCCGCGACTACGACAAATGTTGGAAGGACCTCCTTAGCCAATTGGATTATGTAATTGATGAGAAGTTGTTAATCCAGTGGTTTCTTGCAGGTCTATCCCAGAAGATTCATCAGCACATAAGTCTGGATACGTTTAAAACATACGAAGATGTGCTAACTAAAGCTTTACAAGTAGAGATGGATGAAGACTTTCCAGCATTCCCCATAGATAATAGACTAGAAGAACAAATCAAGATCATGCAGAAATATTTAAAAGAGCTAAACCTTAAGATTCAAGATATCTGGTCCATGAAATGTTCAATGATCGAACATTCAAAAGACAATTGTCAACAGGATATCAACCGACAAGATGTTTGATTTGTGCAAACAAAGTGTTTTTGTGACATGCGCCAAGAACATGGAGAACACACGATGAAAGATTTCGAATTTAACATGAAAATATCTTGGTGTGCTATCTGTGAAATGAAGAATCATGCCACGGCCGACTGCCACCTAAACCTAAAAAACTGACAAAACTACCACTTAGTCTACCAGACTAATGCAGTCATGCAGAACAATGAGCAATGAAACAATGTGCAAAATGATCAGAATAATCAAAGGTACGAAGGTCATCGATATGAGAGATGGTTTGGCAACTGACATGGAGGAGATGGAGGTTGAGGTCGATTCTCTGGGAATTGCAACAACCGACCATGTCGACCCATCCAATGTTTCACGTGCTATAAATAAGGTCACCGTTACGCAGACTGTCCATACAAGGACAAAACTGACTTAAAATTGTGTACTAGTTGTGGAGTAGGGGATCACTCATTAAAGGATTTCCCTACTATGCTCGAAAAAATAAATAAAAAGAAAAATGTTAATGTCTTGTCATGCGTACAAAAACATGATATTATCAATACGAAGAACTTGCATATTGTAACTCGACAATGGGACAAAAAATGGGAATGATAACCCATGAATAAGCAAAATAAAATAAAAGAATGATTATCCTGATCCGGTTAAACAAAAATAACTATATAAAGATGCAACAAATGTATTTAGATCATTTGCTTGACAGGAAGAAGAGGATGATAATCGACAAGACACAGTAAAAGAGTTAATACACTTAGTACAAAAATATAAAATAGTCTCTCAATTCATCGACTTATTGTATAAAATAAAACACAACAATAACACCGAAAAAAATAAAGAATATTTGCAGCCTAAACCAGAAAGATAAAGGTGATGCCGACCCACTTGTTGACATAGAAATGTAAGGATACCATGTCCGACAAGTTGTGCTCAACTTTGGATCACAGGTAAATATTATGAATCGAGACATGTGGGAACAATTGGGTAGACCTCGACTATACGAGTCAGGAATAAACCTGAAGCTTAGCCGACCAAGGCCTAATTGAACCTATTAGGGTATGGAGAAATGTCAACACAAAAATAGAAGGAATATTAACCAAAGTCGACTTTGAAATTATTGACCCTAAGGAAGGATCCAGCTCCTTCCCAGCATTAGTAGGTCGACCGTGGGGAAGAAAAATGAAAGCATCGATATCCTTAGACAAAGAAAGTATAAAACTAAAAGGAAATGGACAAAAGGTCATTGTACCTATTCATCCATCCCAAGGTGAACCTTGGACAGAACTGATTGATGAATAAGTTGACATCTGATAACTATATCAGATACAGAATAATGAATATTACACAGAACCTAATGTTTACGGTGAACTTTACTTAGGCAACCAAGATTCAGTAGGATACAATTCATATGCAGAACTATATGATTGGGGAGTCGAGAACTATGAAACACAAACAAGAGGATGCTGGACTATTCAAAAAGTGCAGAAAAAACCAGTCCAACAGTGTTTCTTGGTGTCCACCATCCCAAAAATATTTGAAAAGAAAACTAGGGAATATCCTACCCTAAAAACAACAAATATAAATAGTACACAAATTCCAAGGTACAAAGAAAGAGAATCACTAGTCATGCATATAGAACAAGTATCTAGAAACATGGGTGAACATGGCCAACTACGAAGCTTAGTGGAAACTTTCATAGGACAAGCTGCTAGATGGTGGGATACCCATCAATAAATATTGCAGACATGGACAGCATCGTCAACTTTCTTCATAGAAATATTTGGAGGAAAAAATTTAACCAATCAAGCCCAAATACCTATGTTCATCCAAGGAAAGGATCCATAAGATCACGCAAGGACATGTGAAAAAGAATGGAAAAGACTTGGGTATAAGGATGAATGTGCATGGCCACACCCGTTTCCATCAACACTCTCCGAATTACCAAAAAAATGGTACAAAATGGAAGAAGCTCGAGGTGAAACATTCCTATGGCATGAACTCAAAGATAATTTTATCAAATATTTCAACTTTATACCACAAGATGAGAATCTGGTCGAAACAACAAAACAGATCAAAGCATTTATACAACTGACAGAGAACAAAACCCTAAAATACAGCCGACCGATAATAAATTGTAATAATATACAAACCGGGACAATACCATAGTCAACAAGACTATAGATGGAAAACAAAAATCTGGAAGGAAAAATCTTTAGATGGAATACAAACCATGTCGAAATAACAAAACCAATTCGCACAGTGATCAAAGTCAAGACAACCGACAAAGAATATATCGACCGAATGACTGCAACAGACTTTCCTGCCACATTTTCACAGTTTAAGGAAGGGATCCAACCAATCAATGAAGCCAACTCACAATAACGTTTAGATGCTAAAGTCAAAACTAAAGAATTCAACATCTCAAGTGATGACCAACCAAAAATGGCTAAAATTGGAGACTAGTGGAATGAAGAACAAATGACAGAAATAGTGAACTTATTAAAAGAGTTTCAGGATGTATTTGCCGGAGATTACAAAGATATCAAAGGTTTAGTCCATGAAGATCGACATTAAACTTGATATATTACCTGTAAAGAAAAGACCATAAATACAAAGAGATAGTCAAGAAGGAGATTGATAACATGCTCGTAGCAGGTATTATCTACCCTATTGACCAATCAGAATGGGAAATTCCAATGGTTGTTCAACCAAAGAAACACGATCCAACCAAGCTAAAAATTTGTGTTGACTTTAGAGAGCTAAATAAAGTTACATTAACAGACCCATTTCCAACTCCTTATGTAGATGAAATATTAAATGACGTTGCAGGACATGAATGCTACTAGTTTACATATGGATTCTTAGGCTATAACCAAGTACCAATAGTCAAAGAATATAAAAAAAAATACAACATTCATATGTGAATTTGGCTCACTTACTTACAGGGTTATGCCTTTTGGACTAAAAAATGCACCTGCAGTATTCTCCAAAATTGTGGTCAAAACATTTCAAGAATATATTTACAAAACAATGGCAATATACTTTGATGATTGGGCAGTATACTCTATGTTAAAATATCATTGCAAATGGCTAAGGCTTATGTTGGAATGATGCCGACAAATCCAACTATCTTTGAACATCAAGAAGTGCATATTTCTAACCCCCATAGGGATATTGTTAGGACACATTGTCTGCAAAGAAGGCATTAAGGTAAATTTTGGAAAAATAACAATTATCCTCGTCTTAAAACCACCAGTGAACCTGAAACAAGTCAAGGTATTACTTGGTCATACAGGATATTACAGAAAATTCATAAGATACTATTCAAACATGACCTACCCACTGGAAGAACCATTAAGAGAAGATAAGGAGTTCGACTGGACAGAGGAATGCAACATATCATTTTAAAAACTAAAAAGAAATCTAGTCACACTCATCTTAAGGTTTCTAAACTGGTCGACTAAATTCCATGTACACATCGACACATTAGGCCTGGCAATAGGAGCAATCCTAAATCAACCAGGAGATGATGGAATGGACTACCCTATAGTTTATAGTAGTAGAAAATTAAATAAAGCAGAAAGAAACTATTCGAAAATAGAAAGAGAAGCATTAGGAATGGTATTCACACTAAAAAAATATCGACACTATCTACTAGCTAATCAATTTATCTTTTATACCGACCACCAAGCACTAAAATATCTCGTAAATAAGCCTTTACACCATGGGATAATTTTTCGATGGATACTTCTATTCCAAGAGTTTGAATCTGAAGTCATTGTGAGACTACGAAAATTAAATGTCGGTCTTGACCACTTATCCCAAATCGACATAGGAGAGGAACCGATAGGAGTCAAAGACGACTTACCGGATGCACATTTATTCTGTATAGAAGCAACCCCAGCAGAGTTAGAGGAAATAACTCAGTTTTTAGAAGATGGACAAGCACCAGAATGCATGAGTATGAAGAAGAAACAAATCTTAGCCATGAAAGTTGCACCATATAGTCTTATAAATGGATTCTTATATAAAATGGGTTTAGATGACATCCTCAGAAGGTGTGTACTATAATGTGAAAGAAATAATATTATCTATGAAGCACATTATGGACCTATGGGAGGACATTTTCAATTAGACACGACTGCTAAGAAAATTTATCAATCAGGGTTATGGTGGCCGATACTTCATAAAGACTGTAAAAAGTTTGCAATCCAATGTGACAGATGTCAGTGGCTGGGTCGACCTCTGCCTAGTATAGAAATTCCCTTGACATCATTAAACCCAAGCTTAACATTTAAAATTTGGGCCATCGACTTCATAGGACCATTTCCCATACCAACAAAAAGAATAGGTGCAAGGTACATAATAATTGTAGTTGAGTACATAACCAAATGGGCAGAGGCAAAACTAGTCGACACATGTTCTAGTGAGATAGCTTCCAAATTTATCCATGAAAATATCATTACCCAATTTCGATGTCCACTAACCCTAATCAGTGACCAGGGAACACACTTTATTAATAAAACTATTAAAACACTAACAGATCATTTCCAAATTGACCACCATCAGAGTACAGCTTACCACCCTCATTCAAATGGGGCAATTGAAGCATTTAACAAAACATTAACAAAAGAATTAACAAAAATATGTAACACCAACAAAGACGACTGGGATGAAAAGATACCTGCAGCACTATGGGCATACAGAACAACTTACAAGCGTTCAATCGACCAAACATATTTTCGACTAGTTTATGGACAAGAAGTAGGAGTTCCACTACACTTTCAACAACAAACACCTATTATCATAGAGATTTTACATGTCGATGGAGAACAAGAAAGAAGAAGGACCATCCATCCCAAACGACAAAGGTCCACATCAGTCAACTTGGGTTGACCACTGCGGTCAACACAACCAAGCTGAAAGATGGAGAGTTGGGACAACTTCTGGAAACCCTGGCCATTGAAGCAAAGACAAGGAGCCAGAGTAGATGCAAGGAGCTCGACAACAATGAAAGGGAACAAGTTGAGTTCCTAAACAAATGCAGAAACCTTGCACAGTCTATGATACCAGGACCAACAGAGGTCAACACCAACAAGCTGCTGGAGAAAGCATACCATTTGTTTGAGAGCGTGGTGTCGGAGCTACAAACACATATGCAGAACACAAAAGAGAAGAAAAAAGAAGAAATATATTGACTGCTGATGAAACAACACATAGATTTCTCTGAAGCATACGGAGTACTGCAAGATCACATGGAGGTGTCAGTCATTACAGAAGGATTACTCTAGGACTGGCCTGCTTATTATGGGCAAGTATTCCAGCAGACCAGACAGACACGATAGGACATCCAAGAAATGGAGAATAGGAAGAGCATGAAAGAAGCACTCAGGAGCACCATTAAAAATGAAATCATGCTTGAGACAAACAAACTACAGAAGCTCAAGCGACAAGCACACCAGTGGGTGCAATAGGCAATTCTGAGCTTAGACAAATTAGATATCATCTACTCGCAAATGAAATGACTTCTGGAGACAGTAGAAGAAAAACACTAGTTTTCGGGTCCCAACATATCAAGGATAGCAGACCTTTCCATTCAAGAAAAGATGTCGACATTATCAAGCCTTACAACATTAACAATCGACATCCAAAAAGTATTGCAAAGTTAGACAGAATTCCAACATCAGTTGGTAGTGATAGCTGAAGCAATTGTCGAAGTTTGTGTATAGAAAATACCAACTATCAAACTTCACAGCCCATGAAGGCTGAAACATAACAATAACTACTTAAAGACATGTAATGAATTCTTGGTACCTCCCTATTCTTCGGGACGAAGAACAATTTTGTTTGTGGGGGAGATGTTGGAGGAGCTAGTCGGTAAGCTGACTAGAACGATAAACCGACTAAGTCAATCAATCGACTAATTAGAGATTAGGTCGGCCACATAAGGTCATGTCAATTGACATAACCGACAAGTAGTTATTTGTAACTATTTTGTCAATCATATATCTTAGGATGTTGAGCCAGATAAGAACTCGGTTCAGTTCTCTGTATTGTATGGACCCTTTCACTATAATATAATTTGTTATTCTACCTATGTTCTTGTCTCTTGTCTCTGTTGTATTTGTATGATTTTAATGTGTATTATTGGTAACCCTATGTGATCTATGAGATTACAACTGTGCTCTTGCAATGGGGCCGTGGTTCTACCATCATGGTTATTATGTCAGGCCAAGTGGTCACATGCCTCACACGTGCCTCACAGGTGAAACTGTGTTCTACCTCTTGATAAGTGATAACTCATGCAAGGAGGCCATGGTTGCACCAGTCACATGCCTTACAAGTGAAACTGTGTTCTACCTCTTGATAAGTGATAAGCGGTGAATACCCACTTCAATGTAATAAGGAAGCATGTTCATTACTAAAACAAAATTCCAAAGTTATCAAGACTGTTAGTATTCAGAATGTACCCAGGTTGTAAAAGGTAAATCCCAAAGGTAACAGCAAAAACCACTTCAGAAAGAAACTGGCTTTTCTTTCCAGAGAGGGATCTCTCAAATATAAATTTAACAAGGCTAGATATTGGATTCAATACTTTAAAATTATGCAAATGGTTGAAAAACAAATATAACCATTGGGAAATGGAGTCAAATAGATAAAGATAATGCAAAGATTCCATACATGGGATCTCAACAAAGGCAAGATAACCATCCAGTTACAACCATTCATCGATTTCAGGTGAATAAGAAAGAAACATGAACAATCCATCAATATAGAGCATCATAAGATGAATTCCATATCAAATTTAGTAGAAAAATTTATGAAATATCTGAAATAATAGACAGAGCATAACAAGTATGAATTTTGAAACTATTCAACACTACATTTCAGATATAAAGAAAACAAAATGGAAGATTGGCACTTAGAAGACAATCACATAGAAAGGAAAGGCACAGACTGTAACATAAATGACACAGAAATCTTTGATGAACAACCAGCATTCGGCTTTGTTATTTCAAAAATTATATGTCCTAAAAAAAGACATTGATCAAACATATGGGTTCCAACCCCCAATACATCAAGTAAATTCAAATATATACACACAAATAAATTCTCTCCAAGAAGATCAATAACTGAATAATATGTTAATCAAAGTTTTTGTAACTATATCCCTAACAACTAGGAATAAAACTACGTGCTTTGATTCTGATAACAGATCATTTAATTATAATCAACTTGGTGACAACAAGGCCTGAATAAGCAGCTCCACGACGTGCAACACCTGTTTTTAAGGATGAAGAATATACTTGGTCTTCCCGAATATTTCCACAGTCCTCCATTGTTTTGCACTTGGCATGTCATACTTTGTCATTTCTCTAATAGATACTTCCAGATCGACATAGGCCTCATAATATATTGTGGGTAATCCTCCTCTAACGATCAAGAACTTTTGCAATATTTCGAAATCCTCTGTTAATTTCTCTACGATGATTTTCCCAGTCAGTCCTTTTACCAAGTCTTCAAACTTGGAATGGTCCCTACAATTTTGTACTAGAATATTATGATAGTTCTCCTGAGAAAATAATCTTCCCTCGTCGTCCCAAAAACAAGGGAGTCCATCTTCAAATAACTCCTTAAAAGCACACCTAAAATCATTTATCTGTGAAGATATTGCATTTGCTTTATCTTGCACCACCTTTATGAGCTGATGTTTGTTAATAAATTTCTTCGACCATAGTACAATAGCTACTCTGTCCTTAATTCCGATCTCCTGCAACTTTTGATATGTTAGAGAATTGAAAAAAATTAAAGCATTTTGAGTTGTGTTTAAAAGCTTTTTCTCCATGGTTTCATTTGCCAACTTTAATCTCTGAGTAGATAAATTAACTAATACATTGTGATCATTGATAAAATTTATATAGTGCCTAAACTTAGTAACTTCCACAGATAATGTATCCCAAATTATATGCTTAGCTCCCTATAGAGGAGCTTTTCCTGTACTTCTTTCCTTCAACTTATTAAACTTTTTCTGCAACTAGATTTTATCATTTAATATTTTATTCTTATTTTCAATCATTCTAGCCAATTCTGATTTAATCTTCTCATTTTCTTCTTTCAATTCCTTGATTTCCACATTCTTCAGGCTCACTTGTGACATAGACACTAATAAATCATCAGCAAAAAATTCACTTAAAGGTTTTTCAATATTCACAAGAGATAAATCTGTATCAGCAAGAGTCTAGCTCATCAGCTCTTCCATAATTTCCTTTTCATCATTCTGATCTTTTTTCAACTTTGAAATCTGGGTCATTAATTCAGATCTTTCCATTTCCCAGTTGCTTTTTTATTCATGCAGTTTCAAAGCTTTACCTTTGTAATCCATCATCTCTTGATAAACTTTATCTTTTTCTTCTTACAATGCAAATAACTCTGGGGAGTGAGTGTGTTCAGAATTTGGGATTTTAAGCTTCTTTTTCAATACCTGGATGGTATTGTATTTTTCTTCCAAAATATTTTTGGTGGCCTGTGCATTTCCTGGTTCACTTCCCAAACTTATAACATCTACCTGTAGCTTCTTAATCTGGATCAGATTGTCTTTATTCTCTACTTTCTTGTGTTTCAATTGGACTTCCATTTTATCTACAAGGACTTGGAATTTGTTAATTTTCATAATAGCATGTAATAAATATGAATAGATAATATCTTCCGTCTACTTGTGGAGCTGTATCTTGTCAGGGACACTGATTTTATCTAGCCTTACTTCCATGTCAGATACTTTTTTATCACTAACCATAGATAACTTCAAGGTGTTCCTCTCCACATCCCAAGTAGAAATTAGTGATGTCTTTTGGTTGACTAAGATTCTAACTCGAGGAAGTAGATTTTTGGTCTCCTCTAATGACTGCATCTATTTTTTAGCATAACTTGACACGAACTTTGCTCTAGATTTGAAACCTGAACTGGGCTATGCACTACCTTCTCCTCCAAAGGAAAACTAATGCATTTGTACTGACTTCTTCGGGAACAAAACTATTTTATTTGAATCTTCTACAATTATTTCTCCTGAAACTTGATCATCCTAAGAATGTGTTTTAATCTTTTTAAATGAACTATTTTCGTCCACATCCATATTCTCAATCTTATAAAGACTTATTTTATTTAAAATGCTAGGATTATCAGGTACTTGAACTGCTGTAATCAACTCATTTATCCTACTGTCATCGAAACAAGACAAATTGGCTATTTATTGTAAACCTTCAACAACTTGATGATCGAATGGTTTGTTTTTATTTGATTGCTTCCTTTGAGAAATTATCTGATGTGGATCATAATTGATTCTTTGGTATTTCTGGAAATCCATAATTTCTAATAACTTTTCTACAACCATCAGTGCACTTTTGTTTTTGAAAATAAATGGACCAACTTTAAGAGGGAATTTAATATTAGAAGACTTCTTGAATGCTCCAAAATGCTCCTCTTATGCACATAATCTCTGCCTCATGAACTCAAGTAAAAAAATTCTTGGATTCATAAAAATAGGTAACTTGTATGGTTTCCTAGTGAAACCATACACCCTCAAAACAGTAAAATATTTATATAAGAACCAGTCTCCTATTCTATCTTCCGAGGATGACTGCAACATGAGTTTCATTTCTTCTAACACCCTTGGTAATACTTCATCAAACAGAAATTTGTACACCTCAGACATAATGGTATTTACAACTTGAACAAATCGATTTTTTTCGGAAGATTTGGAGAGAAAATAGTGGACATGAATTGTAATTCTGATGCATTTGAACACAGCAACATGTTCAACAAGTATGACTGATATTTTAAAAACCTAACCTTTGGAAATTCGACTAACTAGACATGGATGACTTCAGCCAAATACTCATCCAGACTGAAATAATGGACTAAATGAGACTCGATATCAATTGAACTCATTCTCAATAAGAAACCTAAAACAACCTCACTGATATGAAACTCATCATCTAGACCCAAAATTTGACAGACTAAAGGCATGACCAACTGCACTTCTTTTTTGAAAATGTTAACATTATATGGCAGAAAAAGACCCTCTAATGAATGACCTTCATTAAGAATACTGGACAGAAACCCGCATCTAATTTCGGTTTTACAACTTTTGTACATTTTGACTAAGACAGACTCATTCACAGACTCACAATTGTCAGGGAAACTATCAAGTAGGATAAGTATTCCATGAATGGCCTCTAGATCAATCTTACAAAGTATTTTGGATGCAGTATGACTCATGATGAATCTTTCAGAAGGTGAATAATTGCTTGCACACCATTCAACAAATTCTAGAAATGGTAAAGTTTGCTCAAAGGTGAAATAATACAAAAAAGACCTGTAGAAACTCAGAACGTCATTTCCCTACAAATTACTCTACCATAACCACTCCTTAGAGACTGATACATTTCAAACTGATAAAACCGGGTCACATACGTTTCTGTCTCTATCCACAACAAATTCCTCACTTTCATCCAGAACTCTGCTTAAAACTCCTGACCCCTATTCTTTTTCCATAACGGACAATGGCGATAATTCTTTAAACAAATCTTAAGTGTTTTAAGTCTTACCTGTGACTGTATATACGTAAGGTTGACTTCAGAAAGATGGTGGGATGTCTTCTTTGCTCGTCTACAGCATGAAAATAAAATGATTTTTTTAAAACCAATTCAACTTCACAATTATATGACGGTCTATTCCGGAGCCTTCATTAAGTGGTTTTTCCTTAACTTATTTTCTCCGTGGAATTCACTTCAAGTCGCCAAGTGGAACGTGGTTTACATTCTGCTACCACCTTTCCATTTCAACCATCTCGCGACTTTATCCTCCGGAACCGATAATAACCGTTGATGATTTTTCACTTTTTCTTAAGCCGTTGGATCGAAATTGGCTGTACCCATTCCGCTAGCCTTTTCTATCTTTTTTAAATGTGCATCTTTATTCAGCGGAGTATTCCACAGCCGTAGATTTCATTTACTTCATTCCATCACCGTTGATCTTCAATATTCATTAACCATATTTGCTTCTCCTTATCTCCTGCGCATCTTTTTCTAGCAGATCTATTTTAAACCATAGATCTTTACCTCAATTGCTTTACACCATTGGATCATGTGCCAAATTAACCACTATGCGCAAATTTATAATAGAATCAAACTGTTAAACTTAGCGAATTTCATGTATACTTTTATTACTCCTCCATAATATTTCTTCCTCAGTTGTTCAAAATAGAGGTGCTAACAAAGAATACAAATCCCTTTTTACCATGTATTTTCAACACACTCTTATCATGCATTTTCAACATGCCCTGCAAAAACTAGTATTTTCAACATACACTTATCATGCATCTTTAACATGTCCTACAAAAACTATTTGAGTATTCTCCATCTGGCTTAATTTGCAATTGATTAGACTTTATGCTAGAAATTCTTTTGTTGACATTGCCAAACATTCTCATTTTCAACCATTAACCCAATTTCATAGTGGATATATGAAAGCAATACTATATATTCTCTTACTTGACCCAATTACATATTGACTGTATGAAAGAAATACTGTATATTCTCTTGATATTGTTTGTAATTAAAAATATTTCTATATCTACAATGCTTCCTTTTGACTAGTCACTTAAGACAACAAGCTATTCTATTTCTCAATTTCTTTCTTACCTTTTCTGTAGACATCATTTGAGGGCCAAGAAGACAACAAAACATTCAGCTGTGTTGATCTCTACTTTGTATCTCAGGTGAATTGCCAGATATTTTTATTTCAAAGTAATTGATATTCATGTCTAATTTAGTTGCAGTATTGTAATACATTTCTATATTATTGACATTGTTTGGATTCACACAGTGATTTGGTTGTGCTCTTTTGGGTGGCAGGATGGATCTTCATTCAAATCTAAGTACACGTTTGATTCATATTTCTATGTTTGCCACAAAGGTCAGTAATATATGATCAACATGGGAATGATTTTCCAGTGTTTAGTCTGTAGACTCAATGTGATGACAACCATGCTTAGAAATTTAGAACTATTGAAGGCAAGTTTAGAACTAAGTATTTCTTGTAGCATGAATCTAAACATGTTTCTTATTTTGGATATCCTTAAACATCTAACTTATTATTTTTCTGTTAATCACTGTCCTAATTTTTGTTGTTAGTCATAGTTGTCTACAGTCATTAAAAGGCCAGGCCACATAATATTGACAATTGGTTTAACACTTAAGTCTGTGTATAAAATACCTTGCCTGTACTATGTCCATTTAAGGAAGGCATTTTCACACACATTGATTTACAGGATAAGATGCACTTGGACGTAGAGGCATAGTTACGCCGTTGCTATGAGGGTCACATTGCTGACATAGAAATTGTGGATAAAGAATATCTTGATTTGGTGGGTATTCATGGTATTTATGCCCATATTCTCTTACTCTAGTCTTTATTGTAGGTGAAGTATGCTTTGAAGTATGACATGGATGTTTCTACTATTACATATGATAGACTTTTGCATGCCTTCTCATTTCATACATACTACCTTCACTGTTTTATGGTTAATACATGACTATCACATTCTATAAACTTACTTTGTATTTGGGATATGACCACACTTTTAGTTCATCATTTAAATAGAAAAATTTATGGTATGACCATGCTGATATTAAGCAAATTACTAAATGAGTTTTCTATTTGATATTAAGCAAATTACTAAATGAGTTTTATATTTATTGTATCTATGGGTAGACAATTCTTTTAAACAGAAGTTGTCATGAAAATTCTTTGCTTACATAATTTATGTTAGATCATTATATTTTAAATTCCTTGATTAGATTAAGCCATTAAGTGTCCTTTAATGTTGCTTGAGGAATTTAAAGAACTCAGTTATTGTTGTTTGAGGTTTTAAAGAACTCAGTTACTTGAATTGAATTAGTAAATGATAGATGTTATATAACATGTTTATATAAATGGTTTGGCATGATAGCATCGAAGATAGATTGTTTGAATACTTGGTCAATCGTAGCAGGATGCATTTAGTTTCGCAACAAACTCATGTCTTCATTTTAGTCACAATAGCTTTAGACTCAAATGGTCCATGGAAATAAGGCTTACAGACAAGGATTTGTTTGATGTTTGTATTTGGTAATCCATTGTATGGATTGACTTCTATTTTGTCCATGACTATTGTAATAGTATCTCCCAACTATTTTGTTCAACAAGGGTTTGGTTAACTATTTTTTCCATTCATCCATATGTAAAATGGAGCAACCCTCCTTTCATCACTCACATCAGATTGGCTTGAGAGTGTCAAACTCTGCTTTCTCCTTACCAGGGAGAGTAGTATGGAGATTTTCATGTGCTTAGGGGTCTTTATCCTTGAGTTTCCTTATTTATAAGCTATATCATATGCCTTCATAGTGAAGGGGGAGAGCATGCCTCCTTAAAAAATATTTCATGTGCATAAAAAAATTGCAATTGCAAGGTCATATTTTCCCTATATTGTCAAACAAGGTTGAGATCAAGGGAATGGTTTGCCTTTTATGTGGAATTCTAGGAGGAGTTTGTGTTTTTAAAAAGGTTTGAATGGGAAATAGAAGAATATCCTCTAGTAGCACCACCAACAATAGTAGCAGAAGAATAATTTCCTTTAATGACACATTTGTTTATCCATCACTCTCTTCATTCATGCAGTGTTAACTTAGTGCTTCTACATTCAGACACATTATAACGAGGGAGCTCAAAAATTCAGCCTTGAATTTTGAATAGCTTGCTTGCTAGTTGGCATCATACAAACTGCACCTCCCTTTTTTATACCCATACTTGAGTAAACTGTAAATTTCCAGAACAGGGTTTTGGGATATTTTTGGGTGCTATTTTTTTTTTTGAGAAATATGTCTTATAGATTTTATTTGGATAAGATACTATGCTATGAAAAGCGAATATATGCCATCAAATTCACTTGGGACTTGCACCTGGCTTCATCTCCACCAACTAATTGGGGGGGTGTTGAGATTGGGTCTCCACATTAATACAAGACCGATCATCTCTCTACTTGTTGTTTGAAATTACAGGGGAAGGAGGATGGATTTATCATGTACACCTAGACTTTACCATGTACACTATACTAGTTCAGTATTGGTTGGTTAATAATACATTGCAAACCTGATACTTTAATGATAAGCTAGGGGCTTATAGAAACATGCGATTTCAATCCACTCATGCATAGTGGCATACTATTATGTTTTCAAGATTCTTTTAAACAAATAATGGCTTGTCTCTACATCATAATTCCACATTCAACATCCTTTGCAGCAAGAGTTTTTATATACCCAAAAACTAACATTCATTATTTACTTGTTTAGGGATTTTGCAATCCTGTAGATGCAAGATGTGGAAAATGGTACACTGTTAAAGTGGACTCCTCAAAGGTTACCTTGGAAAATAGGGCATATCTTCTTCGACGAGCTGAAGTTCGTGTGTGTGCTTTTGATATAGAGAAAACAAAGCTTCCTTTGAAGTTCCCTGATGCTGAATATGACATGATAATGATGATTTCACACATGGTGGATGGTTAAGGCTATCTTATTATAAATTGAGAGGTAAAAACACTTGTCATTGTTTTATTCCTATTGGTCAGCCTATCCTTTGTTTTGGGATTTCTTTCATCTATGCTAAGCTGGCCAGGGAGGAAAAGTGGTGTGAATCTGAAGTTTGAAGAAAGAATTATACTATTCTAGTAAATGGAGAAATAGGCAACACCTTGGGAAAAATCAAAACTATTAACTGATTTATTGTAGGGAAACTAGCAGTGATGGAAAAACTAAATTATGTGATTAGGATGGAAATTTATATAAGTTCATGCACAAAGGGTGAAATTGTAGGGGAAGAAGGCTAGATTTTACAATAGGAAATCCTAGGTTTAATTTGAAAATGTTCTGAAGCTTATTTCTCATTTTGAAGCATATTAAAAATATCTTTCTAAGCTTTGGAAATGATTTTTTGGTAATAAATATCATTTTAGCTGAAATCCATGATTAACCTGTCTGGATTCAATGATAGTTTGTATTGACACTTTTTCTCATAAAGTCCCATCTATAACTTTTTTATAGTAAGTTTTTTAATTAGGTTAGAATATGGTC
The DNA here is from genome assembly GCA_001517045.1 of Pseudotsuga menziesii. Classification (NCBI taxonomy): domain Eukaryota; kingdom Viridiplantae; phylum Streptophyta; class Pinopsida; order Pinales; family Pinaceae; genus Pseudotsuga; species Pseudotsuga menziesii. The sequence goes on along the minus strand of LPNX010990031.1, from coordinate 182,302 downwards.
TGGATTTTGGTGGCAAAGGTTGTAAATTGTAATTATGTAAAATTGATTCAACCAAAATAAATGGGTTCTTTTACTGATACAGCAGGAATTAAATGATTAAACAGGTGATCTATATCCTTCTTTGGTGTATTTTTATTGTTTGTAGATTGCCACTAAACCCATTCCATTTTTGTCTGTAAATGACATATTTTTATTGTTTGCAGATTGATGTTGCATTGATTGTTATGAACATCGTTGCTCTTCTTTATTTTTTGAATTCCTTTTCGTTTGTTTCCTGAGTGTGTAGGGGGGAGCATTGAAGACTTGGAGTACACTGCAAAACCAGAATTTGAAGGAAATTTCAAAGTAGAAAATGTGCCAAATGAGTTATATTTGGCATTTACTGTTTACCCTAAGACTATAATTCTGAAAACAAGTATTGATCCCCTAGAATTTTGCTATGTTTTCCAGACAGAGCTTCTTAGGTGGTGGTTCAATCACATGCAAGAATTGAAGCCTAGGATTTATGTGACGTATAATGGAGATTTATTTGATTGACCTTTCGTTGAGCAACAAGCTAAGAATCATGGAATGAAAATGAGTGATGTATGTTAATTTTCTTTTCTAACATACTGGCATCTTATGCTTTTTTACTGTTGCTGGATTTTCACTCAATTCTATGTTTAATTGGAAAAGGAGTTTATTATTCAATGTATTACAATGAATGTATTGATCCACAAAGTGGACATCTCAGGGCCCCAATGTATACTGTATTCTTGAAGCCATTAGAAGTTTTTCTCTACTTCTTAAAATTCATGCATTGTTTTGCAACCAAGAATAGGTTTTTGACCATCATTATAAATTTTGACCCCTCTATTCTCTAGCCACTTCATTTAGCAAGAACGGTCTGTGCTTACCTTGGTTGTTTGGCATTTACAAGAGTGAAGTTAAATATCTACTGTACATCATTAATAATGATTTAAGGTAACATTCTTTGTTGTTTCTTTGTCTCTTTGCTATATGAAGTGGTTATGTATTTGTAGGAGTAAATCGTTTTCTATATCCCTTCCTTGAGCAAAGCCAGACTATTCTAAAAGTATTGAATGCCTCTTGGTCAGCAAGTTTATTTCTGTTATTTTTTTTATCTTAACTGTTTCCTTTGGTCCCCTCTGTTTAGAGACTCTGGAGGTTCAGTGTCCTCCATCATCACTTATTAATATTGGGGATGTAAATCAGTATTTGCATGAGAGCTCTTTCTTAAACAGGGCGAAACTTATGCAGATACTTATACAATTAGCACAATTCATATGGAGGATAAACACAATTATTTAGACCCATTTCATCTTAATCATGTCAGAAAAATCCACCCTTTAAAACTTTAGTATCATCAAAATGGAGTTCAAGGACACAGACAGTGTATGGGGACTGCTTCATTCCACTTTCCAACTAATAGTCTCCCCTAGAGAAGCACTGCATTCTGTTCAACTAGGAAAAATTTATTGCAAGCAACATTTCTCTGACTCTCTAGAAAGCCAAGTCACATAGGAAGAGAGAAACAACCATTTTTACATGGAATTTAGGTTAGAAGTTAGTTTAGGCCATTTCTAAGTGGGTAAGTTGGAACATGCGGGCATGGGATTATGTGACCTTTGTACATGTGGTTCACACTACCTGAGTTACTTGGAGAAGTGTGTAGGAAGAAGTTGTGTTGTAATCACCTGCCCTTAGTACATGTAAGGTCTCTAGTTAAGGAACATTCTCTTGGATTGTTCATGGATTGGTTAGATTGGACTTTGTCTTGTTAAGTGGTCCACTTGTAGACCTAGTGCAGGGTTTGCTTTTAATTACTCTCCATAAATAGAAAGGAGGGTGCTTCACTTGAGGATATTAGGTTTTCTATTTTGCGAAAAGTAAAGTTAAGAGTAAAGTAGTTGTGATAACTAGATGTAAAAGAAATAAACCAATAAAGGATAACAATTATTGTGATAAATAGAGTTAAACCAATAAAAAAAGGGAAATATTTAAAGCACAACTCTATGGGGCATCATATTTTCACAATAATTGTTGACTTAAAAATCTTTTATTTCAAGAAAAATATCGAAGAATCTCTCACGATAATTTCCCTGAAATGTATATCAGCTGAGATTGACACTAAAGTAGTAGAGAGAGGGTTGATTGGAGGCATGTGCAGTCAACCTTTTTCTTAGTGAATCTTTGAGGCAGGCCCTGAATTATATAGTAAATCCTCTTACATTTAAGGTTAAAGGACAGTTATTGTTTAAAGCATTCTTGTAAATGTATATTATTTTTGTGATATTTTGTGTTATGTAACTTTCCTTTGGGACATCTTCTGAATAGACTAGCATAGAAAGAGCTTTGTTTTGATATAGTTTCAAATCGAGTTCAAAGTACAATTTTATGGAAGATGAGAATGCCAGATGAAGATGCTCAGGTAAGTCTCAGACTCTCAAGTTGTCTAATTTAGAATTTGTTTATATGGGAGCTTTTATATTTGTAGTTTTCTCATCAATTTTGAGTAGTTACATCAATTCAATCTCAATTTATCTCAATTTATCTCAATTTGTAGTGGCGTTATTTATGATTTTGCAGTGGGTTTATTATCCTTCATTCTCCACGAACATAGTTAATTACATCTATGTATTTTCAACAAATTTATAGGTTTGAAGTAGATATGTTAAATAAATTGGCCATGAGTTTGCCTCCAGAGCAATCCCGTCCAAAGGAAATTTCAGCTAGTAGAGATGAGTTTTGATGGGGAGCCTGTTGGAAAAAACCTCCAAGGCCTCCCAGCAGAGCAACGACAAATTCCTTAAGAGAACAGGATATCAAGGTATTATTTCCATTACCATGTCTAAGCTTATCCATATCTATTGCCTTTGATAAAATAATACCCTGAGAATGTTTTGCAACAACATGAACAACAACATCCTTCAGTGCATTGTGGTGAAATGGAAATGGAAATCTCAGATTCTTTCCCTTGGACAGAGTCACAGACCCACATTGAATGGCATTGTTCCCTAAATGTGCACCTATTGAACTTTTAACACTTTGAATTATGCGTAACCCACTGAACCCAACTCTTCCAAACATTTTTTTGGCAAAAGGAACCTCTGTTTCATTGACCTGAATGCCACTTTCCAAATCAAATCTATTGTTTTCTCCATAATTGCTCCTTTCTACTTTGTAAACAGACACATATACATTTGAATACATAATTGGTGTGTTTTTCTATGTAGATGCCTTGGAATCCAGAGACATAAGTTGTGCTAATTGCTTCTGTGGCTTGAAGGTCTCCAACTCATCCATTTCATTACAGCAACGAAACTAAAAGACACACTACATTTCTGAATCTAAAGAAAAAATACACCAGATGCAGCCATAAGTAAAGGACCCACCAATCACAACTATGCCACCACCACCATCAGTCCTGCCCTGATAGCCATTGTTGTAGTTCTAGGCAACACTTTACTGGTGGTAAGTTACTACAATATTTTTGCCAAGCATTGTAAAGCTTCTTGAGAGACATTTTTTCAGGAGGAGACAATATTGTAAGTATATAAAATCTCCTTTTTTTATCATAAAAAAGAAATGTCCATGAAAGAAATAATCCCTTTTCTATCAGAAAAAAACAAGAAATCCATGAAAGAAATAATAATAAGCATTCTCCTCTTAGATATTGGAAAGTGCCGGTGCATAAGGTCATATTCAATAAATGATGGAAACAATTGAATTTATAGACAAGAACAAATATCATCCTTTTGAACTAAGTTAAATACAATGGTATAGGAAGCTTGTGTGACAATCACTCAAGAGTCAAAACAAAAAAGGCTTGGCCTCCATTTAGAAAGATATTATGATTTCTTAAGAAAAATGGCATTTTCCTATATTAGTGTCAATTCATTTTTATATAGCACCTAAAGATATCTAATCGTAGCTAAAGGATAAACAAATTGTCAAGACTAATATAATAATATTTAAAGTATCAGATGAAATACTATGCTTAGATAATCTTGTAAAACGTAAGGTCTATTTGAACAAAAATGCATTCTTCCTATGAATATCAATTCTTAAGGCATGTGCATGTAGCTATTATTTTCTAAAGCATACAGATTTGAATTGTAGTCTAGTCTAAGACTCTAAGTTGTAGTCCATTGTTGCTTTCTAGTTGATTTGGTTGGCATATATTGGGGGCACAAATAAATATTTGAGACCTGTAATGACTGATATTCACTCAATCTACAAGTTATGTCTTACATAAATCTAAACTAAGAGCTAGTCTCTACTTTTGTAGGCAGTTAAGCTAAGAATTTGGAAAATATTCCATGCAACCCTTTTTCTGCAATCATTTACCCACCTTAATGCACACTCAAATATAGAACTGCAACAAGAAGTTCCCAAAGATTTCATGTATGTATCCCATTCGACCATTTCCATGCAATTATAAAGGCATTAAAAATTAAATAATGAATATTTTACTCTAGCCAATTACCGATTCCTAGTTGATATGGAGTTTGGACTAATATACAAGTTGATTCTTATTCAGTGGAAGGATTCCAAGACCCAGAAGGCTAGTAGATAATTACTCAATCATATGGCCTGGATGAAGTTGTGATCAGATCCATTCCTCTGTGTAGACTCAGAACAATATATGTAGTGCAGAGTTCTGAAAGCTTTCTTTTTAATTATGGGTTTCAAAATATTTTATATTTGGATTTATTTGGGAGAACGGAATATTTCACTCTCAGACGGTTTAGCTGTCACAATATATTTTGGTTTACCAAACATAATGGTAGATTAAAAAAAACATATAGTTTAAATGGTAATAACTTAAACTTGAAATAAAACGACCACTTGAAGAACTATGAAGGAAACTGAATGAATGGTATCACCCAATAAATCCCTTGGCTAACTCTTTCTAGGGCTGATCCTTCATATATCAACACAACTCATAAGGATCATTTTGGAAGGGTGGGTCTTCAATTATTTTGGCCAATAAGATCCTAATCAACACTTTAAAGTATTTTCTAAATAAAAATTCATTTCCAACTATGGTCTAAAAAGGATTTCTTTGGTCTAGTGTTGAGCTATGGTCTAAAATGGCTTTCTTTGGTCCAGTGGTGATAATGAAAGGGTTGAGAGTTTGATAAAGAATTGATTGATCGAATTGATGAGAGAGATTGATTAAGAATTTGTTTAAGCACACACTTATGCATTTGGTTGTCGTCTTTGATATGCATGCTAGTATAAACATATTAGTGTTTGATGCACATTACAGTGGCGAGTATTTAACACAAATTAAACTTTGGAAGTAATGTTGTGGTATAAACACACTAGTATTCTTAGAGACAAGGTTTATTATCAGAGCATAACTGTTGTACTGTAATGTTTTTAAGGTAAAAAATATAGACATAGCATGATACAGTAGAATATGTGAGTGTAATAAACTATGCACCTTATCTTATGAAGCAGAGCAGTTTGCATTAGGCTTTTTGTACAATTTTTGTAAGGCACTAGTATTCCAATGCAACTACTAATAGGCTTTTGTTCGAAAAATTGAAAAATATTCCAAAAAAATAGAATGAGTTGTTTTGTGGATGGATTTATTGCATAAGATGGTGTAAGTTTGTCAGAGTTGTTTAAAGTAGAAAGAGATTTCGAAAGATTATTATGGCCTATAGTTTGAGTTGCATTTTAGTAATTGCAACTCATTTCTATGGATGGGTTATGCTGGTTTTTTGGATTTATATCTAAAATAAGTCTATATTGAAAATGAAAATGGACACAAGTTGTACCAATATAAGGGATGATCTATTTGGGGTTGTTTGCATATTACAATAGTGGATGAAGCAAAGCAGTTCTACCCTCTATTTGGCCTAGGAGCCAATGTAGCCTTGATTTTTTTGGGGAGAATTGTTAAGTATTTCTCCCATATGCATAAGAATCTTGGGCTTGGTCATGTGGCTGGTTGGGTTGTCTCCTTGAAGGGAATGATGCACATTTTGTTGCTGCTAGGGCTTACATTATGTGGAATCTACTAGTGGGTAATTAAATTTGTAGTGGATTATCCTACAATTCCCAAGGGAGAAGCTCGTAAGAAGAAGGTATATCTATATTCTATTTTCTAACAATTTTTCAAATGTGTTATGTTAAGAACATAAATTATTTTAGGTTCTTTAAATCAACCTCTCGTGCTTTTTACAGGGGAAACCAAAGATGGGAACGATGGATATTTTAAGTTCCTATTGACTTCAAGATATGTGAGAGAACTTGCCACTTTGGTGGTTGCATACGGTATTAGCATCAACCTTGTTGAAGTCACCTGGAACTCCAAACTGAAGGAACAAGTAATATATGTCAAATCTTAGGTTCTTTGGCAACATAATTCATGTTCATAAATGATACATAATATGCATAATAATATATGTTCATCAAAAAATGATTGTTTGACAGAGCATTAGGTAGTCATGTACACCACTTGGTCTTAATTTTTAAACCTCTATTGCTATCCATACATTTACAGAACGACCTTTTCTATCAATCCAAGTACAATTCAAAATTCTTAAATACTAACCAAGTACAGTTTGGTTACATTTTGTTCCTATATTAAAAGTACAATAATTTGTCATTTAACTCATTGACAATTGCCATCAGTTGAGCCGATGGTTCACTGCATAGTAGAATTGTACATAGGTGGGCATGTTACTCACTGAAGTTGCTACTTTGTGGGCTTGCAACTAAGTCGATTTACCAGGAGTTTCAAGTGTTTTGGTGGGAAGGGGGTTCATCTTTGATCCCAAAGGAAAATAAGTCATTGAGTTTGCATGGGGAATTGGCATAAATTCTAATAATATGGAAGAAGCATTAGCTTTACTCCAAGGCCTATCATTATTGTGAGAGTAGAGCATTCACAAAGCTACAATATTATGGGACTCCAAAATTCTTATTAGGTCTCTCTATCTAAAATTTCAATCACCTTCCGAGGAGAATAGCCCCTATGTTATCTAGTTCAAAAAATTCTTCAAAAAACACACAGGGTTTTGAATGGATTGAGTATTACCATGTTATTTATGGATTGGAACTTTAGAGTTCATAATTGAAGGACATATATAATGTAATGTGTCTATGATTGCAGAGAATGATAGTGTTGTAGCATAGAGTAATATTGAAAGTACTTCAGCTCTGTCCCATTTGGACTCTTTTTACTGAACACTTTGAAGTGGGTGACCAATAAATCGTTTGAGTAGTTGGGTTGATGATAGTCAACAACTTAGAGGAATGAGTGGAACTACAATAGAATTAGGAATTGAGGATAATTTTGTTTCTCAGTTATAGAGGGCTCAACCGGCCGATGACACTCAATCAGATTAATCCTAGGAAACCACTAGATCACATGAAAAAGGTGATGCTACTGCCTCACCAGCTACAGATGTTGGTACTGTAATGATAGAAACTTGCAATCATAGGAAAATGATATACAAAGAACCAAGGAACGTAATCAATCCCATGTTGAGGATAATACAATCTATCATCCTTTGTCAACCATTATATACTCAAAGTTGTGTATTGATCCTTTTTACCATAGAGGACTCTGTAAGTTAGGTTCCCAAATTCTTAAAGGGTTCTAGCTCAATGGAAGAGCACCTGCCTTATAAGCAGGAGGTTGGTGGTTCAATTCCTCCATGCCCTAATGATATTATAATATCAATTAAAAACAACTAAATTAGTAAGAAAAAAATAAGAGATAGGTTACCAAACAAAATGACCAAAACTCATATATAAAATTACTAAAAACGACTAAATTAGTCACCAAAACATGAGAGACGTGAAACTAGGCATTAAAAAGGATGCAACACATGGCGCTAATGATGAAGCCAAACATGGCATTGATATGGTAGCAAAATAAGACGTTACTTTTGATGCAAAACATGGCGCTACATAGGAAGCAAAATATGGTGCAAAAATAGAAGAAATATTTGGCGTCATTTTGGTAGCAAAACATGATGCAAAAAAGGAAGCAAAAATGGGTGCAAATTTGGAAGAAAAAATTGGCACATATTTGGAAGTAAAACATGGTGCAAAATGGGATGCTAAAGTGGTAGCAAAAATGGATGCAATATTGGATGTTAATTTGGATGCTAACATGGTGCTATTAAGGATGCAAATATGTCGCTAATAGGGGTGTCATTTAAGAAGCAAAACTGGACACTCGCTAGGAAGCAAAATATGACAATATTTAGGAAGAAAACCTCGACGTTGTTTAGGAAGAAAATTTGGACGCTATTATGGAAGCAAAGTTGGGTGCTATTCTGGAAGCAAAAAAAAAGACGCTATTTTGGACGTCATAAAGGATGTTATCTAGGAAGCAAAAAAAGACATTTTTTGAGACACTTTAAGTTTTGTCCATGATGCATCCCATTTAGCATCTAGTTTGACCACTCTGTAAAAAAAATTACACTAAAAAGGGATGCTAATTCTAGGATTTGTTGTAGTGAAGTCAGATCAATCAAATCAAATAGTATTTTTAAAAAGAAACATACTACCTCCCAAATAGCCAAGCAAGTAGCAACATATTTTTCCTTAGTTGTACTCAATGCCATATAGCATTGCTTCCTTCTAAACCAAGAGATCACACCTGATCTCATATTGAAGTAGCACCTCGAAGTGATCTTCCTATCAATGGCACTTCCTGCCCAATACGAATCCACATAACCCGCTAGGTTAATCTTCTGATTCATATCATACTTTATCCCATACTCAACTATACCCTTCAGGTACCTCACTGCATGCTTTGCAACCATTGGGTGAACATGTCTCAATGTGTTCATAGCAAAGAAAATATCTAGTCTTGTATTCATCAGGTACATCATTGAACCAATCATCTAACGATACATTGTGCCATCAATCATCTCTGATGAAGAATCACTTAATATATTCATGGTCAATGCCATAGGTGTGGTCATGGCCTTGCATTCCATCATTCCAAAATATTGGAGCAGGGTCCTGCAGCTACAGAAGAAGCTGCTAGTTTAGTGTGTCGAAGTGATGCAGAAGGAAGTCGCAGGACTTTGAGATAGGTTGTAGAGGACTTCGCAGGAAGCCAAGGTAAAGCTACAGCAGGAGAAGCCCACTGGTAGTGGCTCGAGGGTGAGCCACACGTAAGTGTTAGGGGACTGTTGGAGCAGGGTCCCGCAGCTACAGAAGAAGCTACTAGTTTAGCGGAGAGATAAGTTTTGGTGAAGAGAAGATAATATAGAGCTACGACGCCATAGCACGTGTCCAGCTACAGAGCAGAGCCGGAAGCCATGACAAAGAAGACGGAGAAGTCAAGGAAGACGACTGTACCTGAGCGGCCGAGAAGAGAGAGCTCACCCACTGCATTGAAGGCAGTGGTGAAGACAGGAGGGATCAGTAACCCTCATAAAGGAAAAGGAGCAACGAGGCTGAAGTATTGAAGACGAAGGATAGGAGAGCGAAGCGGTGCACAGTACCCATGATCAGCGCCGGGAAGCATGGAAGACTGTAGAGAGCTATGGTATGACGAAAAGTGGCTACCTCAAGTATATATATGGCCGACTGTCACTAATTAGGGTTTTGGTTATTATTGGGACAGGCCCACAGTGTTGTAATGGCAAGACCTTCAGGCTGCCTATAAAGGGATATATTTTGTATTGTAAAAGGGTTGGTTCGTTCAGTTGTTAGTTGTTTTTGTAGATTATTAGACTGTTGTAAGAGCCTAGCTCTGGTTCTATTATTAGTGGTAGCAATCTTACTGTAACCAGTAGCTGGCTTATAGAGCATGCATGTAACGATCCGCAGGGATCGACAGAGAGGGAAGAATATATTGTAGGAGAGCAATATAGAGAAGAAAAGAGATCTAAGAGAGAAGATCTTGAGCTACATATGTGGTGCAGCAAAACTGTGTTTGACCTTCCCTTGAGCTATAATAAAACACAGTTCTGTGGACGTAACTTCCATCGTGGAGGTGAACCATGTTAAAATCGAGTGTTATGTGATTGGATTATGTGTTATGTTTACTTATGCATTTATCAGTCATTTCATGGACTCTGCTTACAGTTTAATGAATGAATGTGTTAATCAGTTCACAGCAATATAGAAGGGTAAACATAAGTTGAAGACTTTGGCATGTTGTATGTGGGTTCATTTATACTTTGCTTGAACAGTCACTAGTCGCAGTATTGAACAACCTTGTATGTTGAGTCTTGCACGTCGACACAAGCAACGCTAAGTGCGCTAAACCATGGAGGTAGGATATCGCAGAGAGGTGATACCGCATTGGCAGAGGAGCTGCGGTGCGCGATACCACAGGTTGAGGACTTAGCGTTGTGCAGAAGCCGCGTGTCACATGATGCGCGACGATGCGGTAAGGTGGGAGATATCGCGGGTCAGTGAAAGTGCGCGATGTAGGAAGGGACCGCACGATAGTATAAAGGGGACATCTCATGGCTAGAAGAGCTATGAGACGAGGAGATCACGTGACGCGAGCAGAAGGTCACACGATACGCAGAGAAAGAGACCTCGTAGCTAGAAGAGCTGCGAGTCGCAAGTAGGATCACCACAGAACCTGGTCCAAGACAGTTGAGTCGTTGGCCAACCCATTAGAATCACTTCGGGTGAGACTTCAGGCCACTTCGCGGTCTGTCGCCGAAAGGGCCAGTGAGCTAGGGGTGTTGTTGGTTGATTATAGTAAACCTGGGTCTGCCCATGATAGCCAACACAAACCTCTTCAAGACCTCTACTGCATACTTCCCTTGTCCCTGGGAGATTCCATCCACATCCTGCCACACCTCCATGCTTAGAAAGTAGTACATCATATCCATGTCCTTCATCTCGAACTCGGCAGCAGGTCTCCTTCTTGCAAATTTAATGAGTTCCTCTTTTATATCAGGACAAGTCATCGACATATAATAGGAGCATCACTGGTTTTTTGCCTTCAACCTTTAAGAAAAGTTTGGAATCCACTTTACTCTCAGTAAAGCCTTGAGTCATCAGTAAGTTGTTCATCCTATTGTATCATGTCAAACCTCAGGATCTTCTGTAGTCACTCCATCTGAAGCAGAGCATCATTCTCCCTCCGCCTTTTGTACTCTATTTATTAAAACATTCTATACTGGAGTGACAAGTAGCTTCCTCTACTAGTAATATTCTATGTATCCATCTAGGGTCACTGGATACCAAGATCCTCTATCTTGAACCTTTCTAAAATTTTGAGTCTCACACCCATCTGCGAGCTTGTCATTCTCTATAGGATTTCATCTTCAACCTTGTAGAAAAGGTTAATATCTTCATCACTCTAGGTGATCTTCAAGCTCCTCATATATGTGTTATCCCATGGGTGTCTTCTGAGCTCATACAAGGCCTTCTTTAATTTTCACACATGAGTCTTCCTGTCATGTGTCTTAACTTATAATGGATGCAAATGTATCTTCGTAGTTTATTCCTTATTTCTGTGTGAAGCCTCATGCTACAAATCGTTCCTTGTATCCCACGATTTTGTCATCTACTGCATGTTGGATCTTGTAGATCCATATGGAAGATACTACAGACTTTTCTTCAGGTCTCGATGCCACATCCTAGACATCATTCTTCTTGAACTGGTACACTCCTTCCCTTTCTTCTTGGCTACTTCTTCATAGTTGGAAGGATCTACATCAATGATGTCACTCAATAGTGTCACATAACTGCACTATGTCTGCGATCTCTTCTTTGAAAGTATCGTCATATTATTCTTCATTTTGGATTATTTCTTGGAACTGTTGTCACTTGTTCTTCGGAACAAGTTTCATCCTTCTTTTCTTGTAGGCAATTGTACACGATCTTTCCTATAAGTCAAATGCATTATTTGTATGGTTAGAAAAATTTCATAAGGCATATTCATAATGGAAAATTCTTATGCATAAATATATGATCATGCAACTATTTTATACAATACAACATTCATCCATATCTTACGGAAAATTTCTAGATGCCTTCCATCTCTACCAGGACAACATTGAGATTGTGCACTATGTTAACTTTTCATATGCTTAGCTAAGACATTAGTAATTCATTTCTTTTCATAACAAAAGCATATAAACAGGATCACTGAAAGATAGACAAGCACAACAATACAAAAGGAACACAAAGATTTATCCTGGGAAAAACCTAAAGGGAAAAACCCAGCAAAATCTTCCTCAATATAGATGCCCCAAAAGGATAAAAGATAAAACCAGCAAGGAGATCAAAGCCTGATCCTCCTCCTTCTCCAGCTACTTCTCTTCTCCACTAATGAGCTACACAAGTGAGAATGTGTGTTCAAATGAGGAGAGCTACACCTCTATTTATATTCATTCGTTCACTTCAATTAACTCATCCGACATGTAGGCTCAAGTTAATTATGTAGGCTCGAGTTACACATGTAGGCTCAAGTAACCACGCTGGGGTGCTAATGACCCACCTTTACAATTAGAGGGGACAACCTCATGAATCTTATTAGTTCTTCCGATTAGAAGCATCGGGGTACAAGATAATACAAGTGGTTCTCCCGGTAGGACCATTGGGGACAACAAAAGATACATATAGAATATTCTTTGAAGTTACAATATTTCAACACTCCCCCTTAACGAGAAGGGTATTCTACAACAACATCAACAAAAAAAATAGTAGGAGAGAGATAGAGGACATCATCAACATCATCAAGGTAATACATCTATAAATCATTGGAAGCTTTTCAACATCATATAGTCTTCATCTCCAATTTTCAACAACAGCAACTCTTTGATCAGCATCAACATCTTTTGACCTTTTGATCAGTAACATCTTCAACACTTTGACCTTTTGATCAGCAACACCTTCAGCAACATCTTCAGCACTTTGACCTTTCGAACAGCAACATCTTCAGCACTTAGACCTTTCAATCAGTAGCAACATCTTCAACACTTTGACCTTTCGATCAGCAACATCTTCAGCGTTTTGACCTTTCGATCAGCAACAATATCTTCAGAATTTTGATCAGCAACATCTTCAGCACTTTGATCTTTCGATCAACAACAACATTTTAAACATTTCGATCAGCAACATCTTCAACACTTTGATCTTTCTATCAGCAACAATATCGTCAACATTTCGATCAGAAACATATTCAGTACTTTGATCTTTCGATCAGCAACAACTTCTTCAGCATTTTGTTCTTTCAATCAGCAACCTGATCGGTAACATCGTGATCAGCACCATAATCATACTTCAATTCTCAAACAGCATCATCATCATGATATTCTGATCTTTTGATCAGTACATCGTTATCATCACATACTGATCATTTGATCAGTACGTTATCATCATCATACTCTGATATTTCGATCAGTACATCATCATCGTCATACTCTGATCAGTACATCATCATCATCATACTCTGATCTTTCGATCAATACATCATCATCATCACACTCTAATCTTTCAATCAGTACATCGTAATCATCATCATACTCTGATCTTTCGATCAGTACATCATCATCATCATACACTGATCTTTCGATCAGTACATCATCATCATCATCATCAAAACATCAACATGATCCTTTCTTTCAAAATTACGGGATTTAGGTCTTTATGGAGTTACCAATGATCCTTCCTTTCGGAATTACGGGATTTAGGTCTTTACGGAGTTACTAATGATCCTTCCTTTCAGAATTATGAGATTTAGGTATTTACAGAGTTACTAACAATCCTTCCTTTTGGAATTACAGGATCAACACATTTGTGGAACTCAGACAATCCTTCCTATTGGAATTACGGGATCAATACATCTGTGGAACTCAGACAATCCTTCCTATTGGAATTACGGGATCAATTCAATGATCCTTCCTTTCTGAATTATGAGATTTAGGTATTTACATAGTTACTAACGACCCTTCCTTTCAAAATTATGGGATCAACACATTTGTGGAACTTAGACAATCCTTCCTATTAGAATTACGGGATCAACACATCCGTGGAACTCAGACAATCCTTCCTATTGGAATTACGGGATCAATTCAATGATCCTTCCTTTTGGAATTACAGGATTTAGGTCTTTACGGAGTTACTAATGATCCTTCCTTTCGAAATTATGGGATCAACACAGATGTGGAACTTAGACAATCCTTCCTCTAGGAATTACAGGATCAACACACATTCTCGAGTACCGAAGTCACCGGATCCATTCTGAACCGAATTTCAAGGATGATACCATCCTACTGCATTCACGGGAACCGAGATCTCTGAATACATTTTGAATCGAGGTTCAGGGATGATGCAATCCACCACTTTCACAGGGGCTGAGACCTCCGGATACATTTTGAACCGAAGTTCAGGGATGATTCAATCCTACCACTTTCATGGGGGCCGAGACCTCTGGATACATTTTGAACCGAGGTTCAGGGATGATGCAATCCACCACTTTCACGGGGGCCGATACCTCTGGATACATTTTGAACTGAAGTTCAAGGATGATGTAATCCTACCACATTCACGGGGGCCGAGACCTCCGGATACATTTTGAACCGAAGTTCAAGGATGATGCAATCCCACCACATTCTCGATGACCAAAGTTACACCGGATCCATTCTGAACCGAATTTCAAGGATGATACAATCCTACCACATTCTCGATGACCGAGGTCTCCGAATCACTTTAGGGAAAGTTCCCAGGGATGAGACAATCCCACTTCATTCTCAAAGACCGAGGTCTCCGGATCACTTCTGGACATATGTCCCAGGATTATACAATCCCTCTTCATTCTCGAAGACCAAGGTCTCTGGATCACTTTAGGGAAAGTGTCAAGGGATGATACAATCCCACTGCAACATCACTACTCCCCCTTCCAGGGAAGGTCTTTCTGAACCATACCAACCTTGTCTCGAAAGTGTTTGAACTTTACCCGAGACAGAGGATTTGTTAGCGCATCACCATCTTCATCTACATATTTAGTATGTGAATACTGAACTATCACCATATGTATCTCCAATATGTGAGTATTGAAAGCATCATCAGGTCACCATCATCTGCATCTTTATCTTGAATGTAGAAATACCGGATTTCTATGTGTTACGACAGAACACGGGGTTCTCTGTTATCACATAGAATCAATGTAGTATCCATCTTCAGTTCGAAGCGACCTAATATCAGATTCTGAAGCCATATGGATTCACAACTTAGTAGAGCAATCTGCTATGTATTCTGCTTCAGACATGCTACGAGAAACACTGGACTATTACCTGCTAAACCATGAACTCATAGCAGACCCCAAACAAAAGCATCTACCTAATGTGCTTTTCCTGTCTGAGATACCTCCAGCCCAATCTACATCTGTGTAGCCATACATTCTATACTCATGGTTACCATCATAATATAAACCAAAGTCTATAGTCCCTTTCAGATATCTCATCACATGTTTTGCAGTTACTGGGTGAACCTGTCTTGGTTGAACAAGATATTGACTTAAGTTGTTCACAGCAAAAAAAATGTCTAGTCTGGTATTTGTTAAGTACATCAATAACCCAATGATCTATCTGTAATGAGTCATATCCACTAACTCTGATGAGTCATCAGCTAACAGCTTCAGGTTGGAGTCCATGGGTGTGGCCATGACTTTGCATTCCAACATATTGAATCTCTTCAATATCTCTACCACATACTTTTTCTGGTTGAGAAATATTTCTTCTGAACTTTTCCATACTTCCAGACCTAGGAAATAATGCATTAACCCAAGGTATTTCATCTCAAATTCTTCTGCTAGTTTCTTCTTACTTTCCATGACCTATTTCTCATTTCCTATCAAGGATAAGTCATCCACATATAATAAAAGGATGACAAGTTCATCTTCTACAACCTTGAGATAAAGGTTAGGATCATCTTTACTTTTGGTAAAGCCCATGCTTGACAAGAAACCATCTATTCTTTCATACCAAGCTCGAGGAGCTTGTTTAAGACCATATAATGCCTTATTCAACTTGCATACATGAGTATGTCTATCTTCAACTTCAAATCCTTGTGGCTATTCTATGTATACTTCTTCTTTGATCACACCATTTAGAAAAGTTATTTTCACATCCATCTGGTGTAAGTCCCACTTCATCATGGATGCAAGTACCATGGTAGCTCTAATTGAAGTATACTGTGCTACTGGGGAAAATGTCTCTTCATAATCAATTCCCTCTTTCTGAGAGAAACCTCTGGCCACAAATCTTGCTTTATACTTCTCAATACTTTCGTTAGCTACATGATTTATTTTGCATATCCATTTGGAGGATACTATACTCTTTCCTTCTGGTTTGGGATTTGTATCCCAAACATCATAACATCTTCCATGAGTTCATCTTATCAGGTCATCAACATATCCTAGTCTTTTGCATTCAACCTTGAAGGTTGGAACCCTCTTTACTCTTGGAAAAGTCTCGATCCAGCAGGAAGCTGTCCATCATGTCGTACCATGTTTAACTTAGATATCTTCTATAGTCACTCCCCCTGAAGTGGAGTATCATCTTCCCTCTTCATTCTGTACAGGTGGCTCTATGCTTGATATATACTTGTCAATATACTATGTCATGTCATAGTCTATTCTTTCTAAGGAAAATCATGAACCTTTTCTTTGTACACTTGTTCTTGTAGATCCATATGGAAGATACTACATACTTCCCTTTATGTCTCGAAATCATATCATATACATCATTCCCCATGATCAACTGTTATTCTTTGATCATAGCATTCTTTTCTTCATCTTGAGTTATCTCTTATACCCATGGTGGTCTTCATCCTTCGAGGTGGATCTACCGCTCTCTGAAGCTCTTTCTTTCGTCATGGTGTCTCTAACCCTAGGAGCTTCAGATTCATGTTTATTGAATTGTCATCTCTTGTTCTTCGAAACAAGTCTCATCCTTGTTTTATTGTAGGAGGTTGTTCAGGACCTTTCCTACAATTCAAATGCACCAATTTCATGGTTAGAACTATTTCATAAAACATATGCATAATGACAAATTTTTATGCATCATGCAATTGTTTAGCCAATACAACATTCATCCATATCTCACGAAAACTTTCTAGATGACATTATTGAGATTGTGCATTAATCCAATATGCAATGTAAAGAGGTTTCATTCTAGATAAGTAGCAATGGAGAGATGTATAGCACCATGAGCTACTTATGCATATTATTAGTATACAGTCATTAATGCAAACAATCTATCATGCATAACACATCAACTGAATATGCATAACAAAACAATATCATTAAATGACAATTGAATACTTATCTTTTGTTTGTTTTGTGGGTAGACTCCTTCTTGATCATTATCTTTCATCATCTTCTTCATTCATGAAATCATCATTTCTTATCCAAATGATAAGATGGATATAAAGAGGTTCTTTAAGAATTGAGTTCTTCATATTCCTCATCGCTTGAGGGATCTTCTTTGAATGGTGAGAGCTTGATCTTCAATTTGCTCCCATCTTTCTTCTTCTCTTCTTATGAGACGAGCTTGTTCTTCTTCCTAAAGTCAACTGAAATTAATCACTTCCTTCTGGCACACATTCCTCGCATGAATGAATCCCATGATAATGGCAGGCCATTCAAGGTGGCTATCACCACTTCTTCATTCTCTGCTTCTTCTTCTACCGCTTCAAGATGTTATGCATTCTGGATCTTCACATTCTTCAACTATTTTCTCAAATCCATCTTCTGAATTATGTTCTTATCTTAAAATACCTTGATCAAGGAATCAAACATATTTGGTGTCTTTAGGGAAGACACTTGTGGCACAAGTTGATCCGTGATTGAATCAACAATGATCTTCTTGGCCTTGATCAATTTCTTCTTGTGTAAGGCTTTGAGGCTCGTCTCCCTCTAGAACTGGAACCTCTCTACTCATGTAGGTGTCCAATTCATTTTCTTCAAAGAGATCAAGTACTTTCATGCTTGGAATTTTTCAACTTCACCAAGCTTATCATCAAGCTGATGTGATATATTACTTTGAAATGAGAACCTCAAATGCAAATAGCAAAATATTAGATCTTACCGATTTGAGGTGTCTGTCCTGCTTCCGGAGCTGGCTGATCTAGGGTTTGTCAGAGAAACCCTAATTTTCAAAACTTGGAATATTTTAGATATGATTGGATATAAATATAGATCTCTTCAAATGGAGCTTTCCAATGTACTCCTTTTCTGAAAACAGTGGAGGGAAGCTTCCGGAACAGGAAGCCCTAGTTTTCCAACTTCTTTTGCAGAAATTCCTGTTACTGTTTCTATGATATCTCCGAAGTTACTGCTCCTATGTGTCTACAATTTCTCACTAAGGTAATCCCACATATCCCTGATCTAATACCATAGGTTTCATCATAATTGGTTTCATCAATTTGTATTTATGATCATTTTACCAAGGTGACCTATTACAGGACTGTTCAGAATAGTGAAGTTGTACGGCATGCCACGTGTCACTGGTTCATCTTCAGGTTATGAAATTTGGACCACATAAATTAAATTCTGTTATATTTATGTAAAATCTTCAATAATTCCATTTGGACCTCTGTATCCCAAGATATAGAAATTTTCCCTAGGTGTCCTGTTTAGGGATGAATTCTGGAAGAGGCTGGAACCCTAACATGTAGGAATCATATCTCCTAGAATATAGTGAATGGGAGGCGGAAGTTTGGATACAGTGTTCATAAGGATTATGTCTTCAGTATCTAAAATTTTTAGTGCCTGAACCTTAGCCAATATTGGGATAAGGCAAATATACCAAAACTTCACAATTTTAGTATTTAGGGTTTTTCTAGCTTCGGGTCAAACTAGGGTTTGAATTTCACGGAGTTTCACCCAACCAAAAATATTGATCTAGGTCTCTAAAATTTGATTTTGATAAGGAGATAAATCCTATTTTGGGCTCACTCAAAAATTCTTCTTCTACAAGAAGCCCCAATTTTCGACATCGAAAACTGAAAATGCTCGGAATCGAATTCCACTTCGACAGAAAGATGCACCCTTCAATAGAGAGTCAGCCTAGCCTTCTTTTGCTGATTGATTATGGAGAGAGAAACAAAAATTAAGAAGCCCTATATTCTATAGCTGCACAATGTCTTCTTTTCAGGGTGGCTCTGATATGATGTTAAATTTTCATATGCTTAGCTAAGACATCAGTACTTCATTTATTTTCATAACAAAAGCATATAAACAGGATCACTGAAAGATAGACAAGCACAACAATACGAAAGGAACACAAAGATTTATCCTGGGAAAACCATAAAGGGAAAAATCCAGCAAAAGCTTCCTCAATATAGATGCCCCAAAAGGATAAAGGATAAAACCAGCAAGGAGATCAAAGCCTGATTCTCCTCCTTTTCTAGCTACTTCTCTTCTCCACTAATGAGCTACACAAGTGAGAATGTTTGTTCAAATGAGGAAAGCTACACGTCTATTTATATTCATCCGTTCACTTCAACTAAATCATCCAAAATGTAGGCTCGAGTTAATTATGTAGGATCGAATTACACATGTAGGCTCAAGTAACCACACTGGGGTGCTAATGACCCACCTTTACAATTAGAGGGGACAACCTCATGACTCTTATTAGTTATTCCGATTAGAAGCATTGGGGTACAAGATAATACAAGTGGTTCTCCCGGTAGGAACATCGGGGACCACAAAAGATACATATAGAATATTCTTCGAAGTTACAATATTTCAACACTCCCCCTTAATGAGAAGGGTATTCTACAACAACATCAACAACAAAAATAATGGGAGAGAGATAGAGGACATCATCAGCATCATTAGGGTAATACATCTATAAATCATTGGAATCTTTTCAACATCATATAGTCTTCGTCTTCAATTTTCAACGACAGCAACTCTTTTATCAGCATCAACATATTTTGACCTTTTGATCAGCAACACATTCAACACTTTGACATTTTGATCAGCAACACCTTCAGCAACATCTTCAACACTTTGACCTTTCGAACAGCAACATCTTCAACACTTAGACCTTTCAATCAGCAGCAACATATTTAGCACTTTGACCTTTCGATCAGCAACATCTTCATCATTTTGACCTTTCGATCAGCAACAATATATTTAGTATTTTGATTAGCAACATCTTCAGCACTTTGATCTTTCGATCAGCAACAACATTTTAAACATTTCGATCGGCAACATCTTCAGCACTTTGATCTTTCGATCAGCAACAATATCTTCAACATTTCGATCAGCAACATCTACAGTACTTTGATCTTTCGATCAGTAACAACTTCTTTAGCATTTTGTTCTTTTGATCAGAAACCTGATCGGTAACATCGTGATCGACACCATAATCATACTTCAATTCTTGAACAGCATCATCATCATGATATTCTGATCTTTTGATTAGTACGTCATTATCATCACATACTGATCATTTGATCAGTACGTTATCATCATCATACTCTGATCTTTCGACTAGTACATCATCATCGTCATACTCTGATCAGTACATCATCATCATCATACTCTGATCTTTTGATCAGTACATCATCATCATCACACTCTGATCTTTCGATCAGTACATCATAATCATCATCATACTCTGATCTTTCGATCAGTACATCATCATCATGATACACTGATCTTTCGATCAGTACGTCATCATCATCATCAAAACATCAACATGATCCTTCCTTTTGAAATTACGGGATTTAGGTCTTTACGGAGTTACCAATGATCCTTCCTTTCATAATTATGGGATTTAGGTCTTTACAGAGTTACTAACGATCCTTCCTATTGGAATTATGAGATCAACACATCTGTGGAACTCAGACAATCCTTCCTATTGGAATTACAGGATCAATTCAATGATCCTTCCTTTCTGAATTATGGGATTTAGGTCTTTACGGAGTTACTAACGATCCTTCCTTTCATAATTACGGGATCAACACAAATGTGGAACTCAGACAATCCTTCCTATTGGAATTACGGGATCAACACAAATGTGGAACTTAGACAATCCTTCCTATTGGAATTATGGGATCAATTTAATGATCCTTCCTTTTGGAATTACGGGATTTAGGTCTTTACGGAGTTACTAATGATCCTTCCTTTCGGAATTACGGGATCAACATAGATGTGGAACTCAGACAATCCTTCCTCTAGGAATTACAAGATCAACACACGTTCTCAAGTACCGAAGTCACCGGATCCATTCTGAATCGAAGTTCAAGGATGGTATAATCCTACTACATTCACGGGGACCGAGATCTCCGAGTACATTTTGAACCGAGGTTAAGGGATGATGCAATCCACCAATTTCACGGGGGCTGAGACGTCTAGATACATTTTGAACTGAATTTCAGGGATGATGCAATCCTACCACTTTCACAGGGGCCGAGACCTCTGGATACATTTTGAACCGAGGTTCAGGGATGATGCAATCCACCACTTTCACGGGGGCCGAGACCTCCGGATACATTTTGAACCGAATTTCAGGGATGATGCAATCCTACCACATTCACGGGGGCCGAGACCTCCGGATTCATTTTGAACCGAAGTTCAGGGATGATGCAATCCCACCACATTCTTGATGACCGAAGTTACACCAGATTCATTCTGAACCGAAGTTCAAGGATGATACAATCCTACCACATTCTCAAAGACCGAGGTCTTGGGATCACTTTAGGGCAAGTGCATAGGGATTATACAATCCCACTTCATTCTCGAAGACCAAGGTCTCTAGATCATTTCTGGACATATGTCCCAAGATGATACAATCCCTCTTCATTCTCAAAGACTGAGGTAAGTATAACCCCAAGAAGGTTGATTGATGGAAGGTTGTACCCCTAAGGGTTGACCCAAACTAGAAGGAGGGATTACCATAAAGGTGTTGGTGGAAGGAACAACAACTATTGGTTGTTCTGTAATAGGTATTTGACTTTCACTAGAAGTGACTCCACTCACTAATGACAAAACTTGTGTTGGGGGTTTCCCTCCAATGTTAAAAGATAATGACACCGCTTGAGTTGGGGATTTCCCCCCAGTGGTAGAGGGTATGGGAGGACTAGAAGAAGACCCAAGATTTGAAACTATAGGATTCAGGCTGGAGGACTAACCCAGATTATGAGTTGTCATACCATGATCCGGTGATCCTACATTAGGGGTCACCTAAGACAAAGAGAGTGGACAATATTCGAGAGGGGTTGTTTTTGAAAGGCAGGGTAAAAGAGATGACATGGGCTCTTGATGTGGAAGAGGTGAAGTAGTGATGTTCATAAGGTGCTCCTAAAAATTATGTAAATGATCCATAGTCAGTCGGATCCTTCTATACATTTCCTCATTCAATGAAGGGTTAACAAATGATGGTCTAGTAGTCCCAAATTCGAAAATAGATTGACCTAAATAAGTTCTCCAAAAAGGAGCATTAGGTCCATATTCTATCATCTTGTTATCATCAAATGGGTAATCAACTACCCACTCTGATATACTAGGAATACCTTCCATTGCAAAATGAAAAGTATTATTAGCCATAGGAGGTTGTTTGACCAAGGAATTATCGTAAGTGGTGAATTCTTCTCCAACTTTCACAAATGGGTTCCCTTCCACATGGGAGTCAACTGTGGAACCTTGATCCATGGATCCATTGGGTTTTCTCCGACAATAGGAGGAAGTTCAAGTGGTAATAGCTTAACTCTTCTGGATCGTCTCAAAGGAAAATCAGTGAGATTGTTGGTCACTAAAAACCTACCTAGGGTCTAAAAACTAGAATCACACAAAAAACCACTCCTACACAAACTATAGGTCACAAGCAAACTTAGGTGATAATATTGGATGATAAAATATGATTCCTTACTAGGATTGTCAATTTTTTGCAACTCGTGATATATCGCAGGGTCCAACAGTAAAGCAGGATAAGGAGGATTGTGGCTGTACCCTTGTCTGAATACCTAATTTCCTAGACGGTACATGTGCAGTAGCTTCCCGAGTGTTGTTCTCTGTGTATTGTGTAAACAAGAAGACCAAAAAGGATTTGCTCAGTTGGTCTAGGGAATCCTAGAGGGGTCTCTCGATATATACAAATTTACGTGACAGCTCAAATATGTGTTAGTGATTTCTAATGCACAACCGTTCAAAAGGGGCCTTCTGGTATACAATCGAGTATGTGAAGTACCTTTCTATATACCTCAAGGGTATGTGAAAGGACATTCAATATACCAAAGGTATGTGGAAGAACCACACAATTCCTGGGATTCAGTGCAGGTAATAGAATGACAACTCCTATGTTTTAAGACGTCAGAACACATATCTATCCTATCACTCAAGTTACTAAAAATTCTAACCTATAGATAACGTTAATTTTATCTTGAATGATTAGGTGAATGTATGATGTGTGGACATAAAATTAAAACCATGTAGCATGAATGTGCAAATTTTTCACTTGATCGTTCGAAGTATGCCCTACTTAGAGGAGGGAGAGAGTGATTCAATTATGTTTCTTAAGCAAACAAAACCCAAAAATATTACACTAAACTATCTTTGAAACATGAAAAAAAGAAACAAACTTCTAAAACTAATCTTGAAAGCAAGAATAAAGTGATATCTCTTTTCCCGAAAAGAAAGACACTGCAACTAGTTGGCACACTAAGCAATTTTCACTATTCTTCAAAAAATGAAAATATCTAACTCATAAGTATGATATATATGTTTTGATGAGATAAGAGAATATAAAGGAAAACGAAGAACATGGATGTTTGAAAGCTTGCGAAGCTAATTAAGGATCCAGGGGTTCGACTTCAAATGCAACTAAGATCAAATCTCAAATTTTCTTTGAATCAAAAGAGAAAAATAATCTTTCATAAGCTTACACAAAACAAAAGTAAAAAACCAAAAAGTAAAGATTCCTTTTCAGTTGATCAGATAGTAAAAAGAGATCTTACTATACTGACTTCCAAGTACTCTTTCTTAAAATCAAACCCATGCATACAAGTAGCTAAAAAGATGGAAACAACCTATCTCTTTGAACCAAAATAAAATAAGCCTTTACCACTTTCATATTTTGAATTTAACAGTGCAGAACTCAAAAGTGAAGCCAAAAAAACACTCAAAACATAAATCAAATCTAACTAATCTTTGAAATCATAGGGGTGTCAAAGCCCTACCTTGCACCTCTTGTAGAAGGTTAGTGATAGAGTGTTACTGCCTGGGCATCGCCTTTTGTCCACTATGACAGAGTGGTGGAACCACTTAATGTCTATTGAGCAAGCATGGTGGCACCGCTTATTGTCCTCACTAAATGTGCGATGACTCCTGTAGATGTCAAAACAAAAGGCAATGAAAAAGAGAAATTTTGGTGTTGAACAAATGGAATCAAATGATGAAAATCATAGTAAAATTAAGTATAAAAAGAAGATGTGTTTCAGATCTAAGAAGATCTGGTGAAAATGAACCAAAATATCACTAGAAAACTAGTAGATCTGGTCTCTAAAAGGTTGGAGTTTGGATTACAGACAAGAATTTGAGAACCAAGAAAGATCATATGTGTCGAATGTCTTCCCTAGTATGGTCGCTAGGTTTTTTTCTAGAAATCCTCACCTCTTTCTTTCAAGAGTTGTTTTCGTAGTTCTGAATGGTTCAAATCTAGAACAAATGAGTGATAACAAGGATGGAAAACTTCCCATATAGCTTGTAGATATTTGGAATGGATCTCTTATTTGTCCTATAGATTGATGTAGCAGATTTTGATAGTGTCAAGTCTCCACATATGTACCTGCAATGACAAACATGAAACAACAAGCAAAATAAACGGTACCAAAAAATGTTCTACAATTCTATATTAGTGACTAAGGAATCCAATAATAAAATGAATGATTGCAACATAATACTTTTTATGGGAAAGGAACCATCTTTGAATTAAAATGAAGAAGAGATATTACAACCTTTTCCTTAGTGTTTTGATGCTCCTTCATATGCCATGTATTTTCCTCAAAGCTCCAACTCGACTCTTCTAATATCACCCTAGATTTGGCTAAAATCTCAGTGCAGCAACATAATTTTTCTCTTTCTAAACCATGGAGGATGAGCCAGGTTTTATAGGCCTTGGGAGGATAAGGATGGTTGAGAAAATGGTGGATGAGGTGGAAGAGAGATCCTACTGGGGCGTGTCTCGAGTCCAAGTGGTCCATGGGATTAGGGATAAGGATTCCACGAAGTATTCATTCAAGAAAATTCATGAATCTTCTCTTTTTCCCTTTAAATATTGAGCACTGCTCTTTCACTATGTAGACAGAGCATTACCAAGGTGGAACTACTTACTGTACAAAGGAAAAAGGTGGTGGCACTTCTTACTACCAAGAGACAAGAGGTGTTACTGAAGGAGGTAACGCTCATTGCATTAAAGGGAGAGGAGGTGGTGGACTTAGTTTTGAAATTATGAGTTTTGGCCACTGTCCAACTTCATTACTAGGGGAATCTAAGGAAAATTATGGTGTTTGACTTATTTTCACATCATGGTGATGAGAATTAGGTGTAACAAAATTACGTAACCTACAATGAGGATTGTGGAAATCAAAAACCCAAAAAATATAATAAAATAGAAAATTACACTTCTGTGATTTTGCAACCCACAAATGCATATTACGGATTGTGAAAGCAATAATTAGTTTTTGATAGAAACTTTCACTTCGGAGTTCTCCAACCCACAATGCGGATTGCGGATTACAAAAATCAAAAATAAGATTGTCAAAAAATTTCCTCCACAATTTCATTTTCCCCTTTAATTTTAATTGTTGATCTTGTTTTAAATCTAGGATCTAAATTCACTTCACCGTTGAATCTGTTGTTTAAATATTTTGAATTTCTATTATTATTTCACCATTTTCCATTACAAATTTTACCTACGGTGCAAGCATTTTTAATGCAATTTCTTACCAGATCAATGGATTTACCTTTCTCAAGAAAATTGTTGGTAAGTTCTTCAAATCTCTTAATATCCATTTGTGCAATTTTAGAATTAATGCGGGTAAAATTAATTTGTTTCTTCATTTTTATCTGAATTTTTATGTTCCCTATTAGACATGTCAATAAATACCAGGTCCAAAACATCCCTTAACGAGTATAAAAAAAATACCCAAACACTGGTATTTTCTTAGATACGAGTGGGAGAGTCTATGAAACCTATCACCTCGACTGGTCAAGAATCTACACTATTTTTTACAATGACAACTTTTCAAGGATTCAACATGACCAGATAGCTTTTGTAAACATTAGTGAATCCCAGCTTCATTCCATATCATCCAATCCCACTCTAATGCCCTATATAGACATTCTAAAATGGATAATTGATTACGCAAAACCCTAATACCATTCCTTTGACAACTAGGATCAAACCCAATTAGCCTCATTTTTCCTTGAATTTTTTTCCAGAGCTTATGTGCTCAAGCAACCTGAACAGTTGCTTAACAAGAAATGTATTGAATCCTCTGTGACCGAGTACAACTTTGAGTAAATGATCAAGTACTTGATGGACAACCCTACTATAGTTTTACCTAAACCCGACAAGGTGTACCCTATTTCTTGGTTTAGGGAACCTTTCTCTCTCCTAGCATCTATATTATGTAGGTTGTATGGAATTCCCAATTGTATAGTGTTTAAGGAAGAGTGGGCACCCATTGTGCATCATGTTCTTACGATAGGGGAATCCTTTAATTGGGCTTATATCCTATCAGTGATCCTAAAAGAAGCCATTGAAAAATATCAGAAGACCCCAGTGTCGCGAAGTCCCACGTTCTATCCTTCTTCCTATGTTATGGATGTTTTCTCTACAAGATTCCCTTTCCTAGACATGGGATGGAATTGGGCGAAGGTTGGACCTCATGCCCACATTTATTGCTCATCACTATGGGAAGATAATTTCATTCCTCTAGTATATGATATATGTGATCATTTCCTTGGTTACATTTATCGAAATATATTCAAATAATATGCACCCACCTTTTCATATAGATCTAAAACATTTATTTCCACTATGGGATATGTGGAAATTGAACCCAGGTGTTAGAACAATTACACTCACAAAAATTTCCAATTACACATGAAAATTACACACAAAGGAGACTAAATATGGAGCAGAACACTAATCTGTATTGAATAAGTGTACAATAGCCAACCTTGTGAATTCATAGGCTGCCACAATAAATAATTACATGAGATATTCAAATACATTGGGATGCCACTCGAATTTGGTCAAAAGCAGGCTTACTAAATCTAAGCAAATCCCCCATAGGTGCATAAAGCAGTTTCCAAATATGTCTAGAAGCTCACGAATTGGAAAAATAAATTAGGAAAGATAATAGGTGATGGAAGGACAACGCATACATGCTTTTATTAGGAAAAAATAGTGGAGGATGATGAGGAAAAAAAACAAGTTAACTTCACCTAGTCAAACTTTCCCAATTGCCTTAAAACTTAGCAAAAGCAGGCAATAAAGCAGAAAAATAAGGCATGCACTAGGAAGGCCAAGAATAAAGTAGAATTGATTCCAAGTGGTTTTCCAAGCACTCCATGACTCATTTTTATCAATTTTGACCACTTTGGACATGTGGAGGACAACTTGCATAAGGTGGAATATGGAAACTAGGCAAATAAGACAAAAATGGATTAATTAATGTCTAAGGTAGCTAACTATGGGTTGATTATTCTAACACCCCCCATTAAGCCTGACTTATGAGTAAAATATCAGAAAATTATAGGTCCTAGCAACAAGGATTAGTCACCCTTTACATATTGCATGTCCATTTAACCAAGGAAAGAGGCAAAAACCCAGTGGGAAAAATCCTCCCTTAAACATGGACAATTAAAACAAAATTTGAAAATATTGTCATCAATCATGCTTCTCAACATGATCAGAAATCCCCAGTAGTGATCTGAGATTGCTGAATGTCTTCTCAAAAAAAACTGTGGTGAAGATATCTGCTACTTGTTCTGAATATGAACAAAAGAGTAGGTGAATGGTCCCATCATGCACAAGCTGTCTGATGTAGTGCATATGGATCTCAATGTGTTTGGTTCTCTGTATCTGAACTGGATCATTGCATATTTGAATGGTACTCTGATTATCACAATAGATAGTAGTTGGGTATTCTGATTCGAAGACACACTCACCAAGTAACCCCTGCAACCATAAACATTGAGTTGTTTCATTTACAACTCCTTTGTACTCTGCTTCTGTAGATCAGAGTGCAATGACACTCTGTTTATTTCTTGACCAGCTGATTGGTCCTTCAGCAAGCATGAACACATATCCTGATGTTGAATTTCGATCTGTGTTGTCACCTGCCCAATCACTGTCAGTAAACCCAATCAAATCAAGATCATATTCAGCTTTGTAGAAGATCACATGAGTCCTTGTTCCCTGAACAAAGTTAAGGATCCTTTTGGCTGCTCTCCAATGGATCTCATGAGGCTGATCCATGTATCTTGAAGCCACACTTACTGCATAATAAATATCAGGTCTAGTATGTGTAAGCTACACCAAACACCCAATCAGTTTCCTATCCAGTGTATTATTTACCATAGGTGAAGAATCTGCTTCTTCAAGCTTAAATCCTGAAAGGAAGGGAGTCTTGCTTGGATTGAAATCTTTCATGTTGAACTTGTTCAGAAAATACAAAGCATACTTGGACTGATGTACTTTTATTCTATGTTTGGTTTGAGCAATCTCAAGACCCAAGAACTGGCTCAATAACCCCAAATCTGTCATTGAAAATGCATGGTTCATTGCATCCTTCAAGGAGGCAATTTCATCCTTTAATCTTCCTGTAATGAGAAGGTAATATACATACAAGAAAATAATCATCAAAGAACCATGAATCGGCTTCAAATAAAAATAAGGATCTTATTTGCATCGAACAAAATTCAATGATATCAGAAAGCCATGAATCTTGGCATACCAAGCCCTGGGGGCTTGCTTAAGCCCATACAATGATTTCCTTAGCCTGCACACAAGAGATGGATTAGTATCAAAGCCTTGAGGTTGCTTCATATAAATCTCTTCAGTAATATCTCCATTCAGGAAAGCACACTTCATATCCATGTGATGTACCTCCCACTGATTCGAAGCTGCAATGGCTAAGGCTAGCCTGATGGAGTCCATCTTTGCCACTAGTGCAAAGGTCTCATTGTAGTCTATGACATGTACCTATGAGTAACCCTTGGATACCAATATTTCCTTATATTGCAAAGGTGAACCATCAACAGAAAACTTGGTTTTGTAAACCCACTTACATTGAACTAGCTTCCTCCATGGGAGAAGATCAACTAGCTCCCAACTGTTGTTCTTCTGGAGTGAGATGAACTCTTCTTTCATGGATGTTTTCCATATTGGATAATGTGCTCCATATTCATATGTCTATGGATCTAATTCAAACATCAGATAGCATTTCTCTACAAACAAAGGATCTTTCATACACAGAGCACTCTCAAACTGAGATCTAGTCCTCCTAGGATCACTAGGATTTCCAGCTAGTTCTCCAACTGCATGAATGGTATTTGCTGCCCATTTTGGTCTTGTATGAATGTTAGGATCTGCAATTAAATCATCATTATCAGACATATCATAATCAAAAACCTCAACTATCTCTTCACTTACTTTCAATGGTTCTGGTGGTGAAGAGGATTGTCCAACTTCCACTGCTGCTAAAGGCTCTTCTTGGAACTGAACACTCCTTTCAATGAAGGCTTTGTTTGTGCTAAAATTGATCAGATTGTACCCTTTTGAATCTTCATAGTACCCAACAAATATACACTCTTGGCTTTGGGGCTGCAAATCCTTCCTCTTTTCTGTTGGAATTCTAGCCCAAGCCCTTGAGCCAAAAATCCTGAAATGGGTCACATCTGGCTTGTGCCCATTCCATGCTTTGAAAGGAGTCATACCATCAAGATTTTTATGAGAAACCCTATTCTGCATATAGGCTGCACAGTTTATAGCTTCGGCCCAAAACTTTGGTGGCAAAGTCTTAGCCTCCATCATGCAGGTTGCCATCTCTTTCAGTGATCTGTTCTTCCTCTCAGCAACACCATTTTGCTGTGGTGTGTAAGGGATAGAATGTTGCATCTGAATACCTACATCTACACAATATTGAATGAACTCAGACTTGACATACTCACCACCATTTTCATATCTGAGGACCTTGAGTTTCCTCCCAGACTGGTTTTCAACCAAATCCTTAAAGACTTTGAAGAGGCCAAAAACTTTAGACTTGTGTTTCAGGAAGTAAACCCAGCAGTACCTAGAAAAGTCATATATGAATGTCAATGAATATTTGGCCTGACTCATTGACATATGAGGAAATGGGCCAGAAACATCACTGTGGATCAACTCAAGAGGTGTAGAGGTTCTCTCATGACTAGCTTTCTCAAATTTATGCTCTGGGTGTTTTCCTAAGATGCAACCTTGACAGACTCCTTTGGAAAAATTAATCTTTGGTAACCCTATGACCATTTATTTTTCACTAATATTAGAAAGATACGTATAGTTAAGATGGCCAAATATTTCATGCCAAATATTGCTTGCCTCATTAGCATGAATTAGAAGAGCAAAGGGGTTTGAGTAAGGTAGGAAGTGTGAGAACATGTATACCTTTGAAGTGTGATTTGCAACTCCTTTTGCAATGACTTTACCACTTGAGATCTCTGTGATATCAACTTCATCAGGGGAGAATATGACCTTCTTTGGAGACCCTGTGTGGGTCATCTAATACACTGATAAGAGGTTAGAGGCAAGACTTGGAACATACAATACATTGATGAACTTCCCATGGTCAATATCAATCCTCCCTTTTCCCAAACTTTCAGTGAGAGAGTCATCTCCCAGTACTATTGGTGGACCTTTCGACATGTAAAGTGAGGTGAATGCCTCCTTGGTCGAAACCATATGTCTTCAAGCTCCAGAATCAATGATGAAACTAGGTGAGCTTGATGTGCCAGAAACCAATGCATGAACTCTCTCTCAATCTTCTGAATTTGATCCTCCTTCCCTCTTCTTTGAGCTATCAAGAAGGGAGATGCCATTCTTCTCCAGGAGTTGGGTCAGCATGTCAATTTGTTTCTTCATGCAGGAGCTTTCAGGATGATTTCCCTTACTGTAGTATGTGCACTTACTCATTTCTCCTTTGTTCTTCTTCTTCTGGAAGTTCTTCTTGGAACCTTGGGGCTCCTCTGGAGACTTTTTCTTGTCTCTCTTTTACTCAGGTGGCTTCTTAGCTTTCTTCTTGCCTTTTGAATCCACCCTCAAATCTCCAGCAACCAGACCTTGGTCTTTGGAAGGTTTGATGGTGCCCATCATCACCAATTTATTTTGTTCTTGTGTGATAAATTCCATGAAATCTGCAAGGCTAGGCATTTTCCAGGCTCAAGCTGTCAACTTTGTGGCATGGAAGGTCGAGACAAACACTGAATAGTTAGGGCCAAGCTTCAAGAGTATGGCCAAAACTAGTTGCTCTGCCTTCTTTTCAATTCCACATTGTTTTAGCTGCAAAACAAGGGCTTTGAACTTGGAAAAGTAGAGTTGCAGGGATTCAAAGTTGTTGGGACTTAAGGAGATCAATTCATTTTTGATTTGATGTCCCCTCATCTCATCTGTCTTACCAAAAAGCTCAAAAAGCTTCTCCCATACTTCATTTGGTGATGTTAATCCATCAAGATGGAAAAGGAGGTCTCTGGATATGCTCAAACACAGGAGACCATAGGCCTCATCCCTCCTGTTGTGCCATTTAATTTTCTCTATAGCTGCATTGGGATCTGATTCTATTGCCATAGTCACTCTGTAGAGGCATTTCGCTCTCAACAGTATCTCCATCTCTGCTTTCCATTCAAATAAGTTAAATGGAGTCAAGCAAAAGTAGGCAATAAAGTAAAAAAAGCAGACATGCGCTAGGAAGGCCAGGAATAAAGAAGAATTGATTCCAAGTGGTTTCCCAAGTGCTCCATGACTCAGTTTTAGCAAGTTTGACCACTTTGGACATGTGGAGGACAAATTTCATAAGGTGGAATATGGAAACTAGGCAAATAAGACAAAAATGGATTAATTAATGTCTAAGGTAGCTAACTATGGGTTGATTATTCTAATAGGATATTGGTATGTTGGTGAGTATTTTTCTTATATCAAAATCTAGGATAGAGAGACTGTTCATCTGTTACCTAGAATTGTGCCTGGAAGAATGGTGCTGGAAGATATTTCTTTCTAGACAATCATTTATGGAGAATTTCCAAAGTTAACTAGAGCCAAAAGGAAAGGGTGGCATAAATTTTCCCTTATGCTTGGACCTTTGGGAATATAGAACTCTACTCATGCAGGTATACTTGAAAAAAATATCATCACATTGAAGCTTGGAGAGGCTCCAAAAAGGATGCATGATCCAATTTTTTTTGGATAAAAATTTAAATCAAGAACATATGAAGATTGATTATGCTCACCAAGTGGATCTTGATGATTTTATATATCAAGGAGCCAATTCTTTCTCAGAGGTTTTGAGAAGAATCTATTCTCCTAATGAGAAGAATTTTATTTTCCAATACCACCGGGAGATTAAGAGTAAAGTTATCCATTATATAAGCCTTGAATTTTCATTAAAGGAAAAGGCATAGAAGCAATTGGTGGAAAAGGAATCTCAAAAATCACAATACAACACTTCTTCCATGCAGACTGATCAAGCATACAACCGTGGAAACGCTATTATTGAGTATCCTCCATGACTTGAAACTTCATCTACTCTTGATTCTCTAATGAGTTCAAATGAAATGAAGAAGAGTTTAGAACTAATGAGATTAGTGGTTTAGGCATAGGCATCAGCTACTACCCCTCCAACAAAGAAGCAAACAATTGAAGAGCCAGTACCACAGGTCAATCCACCCCCACAGGTAAACTTTCTTGAAATTGAATACATTGATATTGAAGAGGAAATGCATCCCATCTATTTCTCATTCCTGATCACTATCCATGTTACCTTACCCATAATTGTCTGTGTGACCCAGACATCTGTGGATGCACTTGAGGGTTTAGTGGATAAGGATTCATTCTCATATATCCATCTCCTAGAGATCATCACCCCTACCACTGAGGCATATTTTGTGCCTTTATCCATTCCAATAATTATTCATTCTATCACTGTCCAAAATTATAGTTTCATATTCAATACCAACTGAGAAAACTGCCTCTCCTATTCAGCTTACATATTCACCTGTATCTCAAGAACAAGTTTCCTTACTATCTGTTACCACCTAATTTGTACTTAGTGGTTTTTATCAAGTGATCCTGGTGAACCAGACAAGGATAACTTGTTCAGATTTCAGAAGACCTTTGGAAGTACTTCTGGGAAGTTCTTGTTGTACTATATCACATGTTCATACCCCATGGGGGAATTGTAATAAATGTTCTAGCATGATAGTGTCTGTAAAAGACTCAATCTCTTAGAATTTATTTGTCAATATGATCAACCCAGGGTGTTTTTTCCCTTGGTTATTATTGGTTGTTGAATAAATGATTGATAGTTTCTGAGTTTTTCACTCCATACCTCCAAAGTTGGGGTGGTCGGCTTGGCATTTATGCCTATTGAGGTTATTAGAGTCTATGTGTCAATGTATAAAAATTTTAGACATCATGGTCGAGTCATATGAACATGTCTAAGTCCCCCTATTTTTTTTTCAATTTTTCAATTTTTTAGTTTTTTCAGTGTTTTTTATTAAAATTTAATTTTTCCAAAACTTAGGCTATTTTTTAATAGTTTAATTGGAAAATTTGATTTTGTAATAAAAGTGGGACAAATAATCAGTTTCAGTCATGTAGGTGCTCATTTTCAAGCTAAGAGCACCATGTAAACCCATGGACCCACTATTTCCTATTTTTGAGTGATTTTCCATCACTCAGGTCAGAAAGCCCCAAAAAATCATTTATTGATTATTTTATTTAATAAATTGATGAATAATGGAGCAAATCCAAAATCATAGATCATTGGATTCTTAGTCGATTTGATCGAAATTAGTCAGATCTGAACCAGATTGACTGGATCTAACAAATCCTTGATTGAAGGAGGTGATCAAATCAGATCCAGAGTTGATCTTCAACATTATTTATGGAGAATTGCACCCTCTCTCTCTCCTCCACATGTGTGGACTCTCCTGGATGCTCTATGGACTGATGTGTCGGTTTATGGGTTGATGTGTCAGCTCAATCAAGCCCCCGATTGATAAGTAGGCTCAGTTCAGCTTCAGATCTACATTGATTGACTCTCCATCAGCTGGTTTGATCTATCTCCTTCGGATTTGTGCCCCCCTGGGCTAGATCTTTTGGTTTTTGTATAAATCAAGCACAAGCAGCCTCTTCCAAGCTAGTTAGAACTGGGATTGAGGTGTTGTTGCTATTGTACTGTTTTTATTGTTCATTTGAAATAAAGAGAAGCTTTGTAGGAAATACGGTTTTGTGCCATTGTATGTGTGGATGATCATTGCCATTTTTTACTAAGGTAACCTGTATCTGTGTTCATAATTTGCTGATTGCTTGTGGATTCATTGCTAAGATTGATAATAAGTTTATTATAATATTGATAGGAAAGGTGCTTTTCAATAATTTTATTGGCCATCTCTTTCCTTTGATGCATGTTTAGACATCTAGATTCAGCATGTTCTGTAAGCTTATATGCATGTTATTTTGAATCTCTGTGTATGTACTAATCGGATCTCACAAGTATTTTGGCAAGTTTTTTTATTTCAGCTGAGCTACAGGTTCCTAGATTGGAGAGGATGCTGATCTAGTTTTCTTCTTCACTCTCTCCAAATCCTTCCAAAGTCATAGTCCCTCGACATTCCACATGAAAGCTCCACGGTGGATCTTCAAGGCTACCAACATTTCTCTCCTCCTCTTCCTCCTTCAAAATCAATTATTTTACCCGGTTACTTTGTTCATAGTTTTGATATTGTTTAGATATATCATCTTAAAGTAAATTTAATATAGATCTATCTTCTCAAATCCCATAATCTAGATCTTGTTCTTAAAAGGCTTCATAAGCATTATAGATCTAGCTTTAGGGAAATCATCCCTTTTGCATGGAATTTTAAAGAAAATTTGTAGCTTGCATGCATTAGATTTTTGTTTTCTATTATAAAATATAAATATAGAAATCATTTCACATCATATTTTCTGCCTAAAATTCAATCCAAGATCCCAAGGAAAGCTTGCTTTACTTGGTTCCCTTTTTACCTTTTTTAACTAGTTTTTACTTAGCTTTTTTTGGTTAAAAGTAAGCTGACCCAAAGGTACTTTTAGAGTGATTTTGGGCATATTTTAGTCTAATAATATTTCTGGTTTTTATCAGGTATAACATAAAATAGGAGGATCTTCTGCTTGAAAGTGACTCTTAATCCTTTTGAATCCCCCCAGGGGTCTCCCTTTTTGACTGAAATCTTTAATTTTTGCACTTTGTAAGCTCTTGGTTTCATTATGTATAAGAATAAAGAGGAATCATATCATGTTTCTGATATTGTAACCTCTGGTAATAAAAATAATTTTGAATAGGCTCTTTCGAGCCCATTCCCCATCCCCCCTGGGGGGATTTGCATCTGTGTCATTTTTTGCTTTTAGTTCATCTCTTTTCAATATAGCGTAATATTAATATGCAGGGTAGTATACTTTTATTTAAAATCAATTACATATTCCATTTCTATTGGTTTCAAAGTAACTTTAATACTTACCCCACGAGCCTCCTTTTGAGCCAAAAGGTGAAGAAAGGTTCGTGGTAGTCTAATTAGAAAATTGTGGTTTTATTATATTTTTATGTTCATTTTCTATCATCATTTGTTTCAGTAATCATAATAAAATCAACCCCTCCTTGATTCCCCGATTGAGGTCCACTTGGACCAAAAGAGGTTCCTGGAGGGTTTTCTTTTTAACAAGAACATCCATCTCAAAATTTACTAAAATTGACAAGACTCCGGTGTGTATGCTCTGCACTTGGTTGCGGTTCATCTGATCAGTCAAGCTTTATCAAAGCATTTGAGTGACTAGTATAATTAGGATTCACTCTCCCAAATTGACAAACCATTAGGTGAAAATCCAACACCTAGATCAAACCATTATAGTGGAAAAATACCCAAAGGAAGCGGGAACCTCTGAAAAGTGACCTCGGGGCACCGATCTCTGTCACACCCTAATGGGTGCGTTATGAACAATAGCCCCAGAGACTCCATTCATCCCACATATTCCTTGCGGGTAGCCGTGAAGGTTTAGTTTTGGACATACTCCAAGTACTCTCAGGTATATCTGGATTCCACCCCTTCGCCTAATTTTAATCAATTCAGATTTTCACATTAACTTAAAATGTACCAAGAGGCAATTGCAAAACATTCACTCCAAGCACATGCAAGTATATTGATTTATTTTTGACTCCATTTTAAGGCACTGGTTATTTTCTTGCTATATATATATATATTGTGTCTCAGCATTATGCTTTCGTGTGCTCATTTTGTATCTTGTCGTCTGTGGTTGTTTATGGTTAAATTTCAAACTCCTAAGTAATTCATTCAGTTTAACATCACCATACTAAGTAATTAGAATTAGTAACTTAATAGGGTCTAGCCCCCTTGGCTTCGTCAGGAGTTGAACCTAAATGGAGGAGTTAAGAACAAGGTGACAGCCTTGACTCGAG
This sequence comes from Pseudotsuga menziesii, assembly GCA_001517045.1. Classification (NCBI taxonomy): domain Eukaryota; kingdom Viridiplantae; phylum Streptophyta; class Pinopsida; order Pinales; family Pinaceae; genus Pseudotsuga; species Pseudotsuga menziesii. The sequence goes on along the minus strand of LPNX010990031.1, from coordinate 145,621 downwards.
ACTTACCCTTAAGGATACACTGAGTGGCTTGAATATTTCTGCCACATGACCCAGGTGTGTGTAAGGCAGCAACACTATCTTTATAGCATGTTGTTATTCCTACTTTTTCGACCTCTGTAGAACTTACTGCTCCAATTATTGTTTCCACTCCTCCACCCTCACCCTATCATCCTCCCATGTTATCCATTTCCATTTCCTGGGTAAGTATGCCCATTACAACTCCTAATGTTTCCCAACCTGTGCCTTTGGTCACAATTCCCAAAGTGGAAACACCTACCGAGAAGGAGACAACATAATTTGGAGATGATGCAATGGTTTCCCTTGCAGAATATTTTTGGAGGAGAACAAAGAAGGATATAGTAAATAAGAGTTCCAAGAGAGCCAGAGGAGGGAGTTTGTTACAGGGCGTTGTCCCTAATGAGGTGATATGGAAGAGAGCATCAATTGATGTCAAACAAGAAGATTTGGATACAAAATTTTCAATGGGATATTTTGTTGGGGGGAACTATGAATTAGTTTGCTCATTGAATAAAGAGATTGAGCCGAAAGAAAAAGAACTGCAAAATATCGAACCAGGGCAATATCAGGCCAATCAACACCATCAATCTGAGATGCGGATTTTGAGAAGTGATTATGAGGACCAGCTCAGACGCTTGCAAGAACAAAATGATATTCTTAAATAATAGCTTGAATAATCACAAGGGATTAATGTGAAACATACAGAAGAGATCACTAATATCAAACAACAACTAGATGATTTCCAGTTCATATATGTTTCTTCCTCCTTTTCTAAATTTACAAAGGAAGAATTCAAAGAGTTGGCTTTTGAGATTCGAGACAATCTTAAGGATCTATTGGCTGAATTGTAAATTTGAATGAAATTCAAAACACCTTCAACTCTTTTGAACATCAATCTGATATACTGTATGAACATAGTCAAAGGAGGAGGGAGGCCACCAAATATTTTGATAATGTGGTATATTGTTAGAGGTACATCAAAGATAAACTTGAATATGTGCCAATTTTAGACAATATCAAGCTGAGGAGAGTCAAAATCTCCTTGGAATCCTGGGAAAATGTTTACGAGTAAGTTGAGTCAACCATCCAAGATGGACAGAGAGACTGCAAGAAAAGATGGTTTGCATAAGAGAACTTGTTAAGTTTCCTGGACTTACCCCTCATGGATCTGATCGAAGATGCTTTGCCACCCAAGATCATGATGGATTGGGTTGAAGGATAATGTTCAAAACCTAGCGTGAATATTGAGCAGCTCAATCACGTTCACATAGATCAAATCAAGAAATTGATTGAGCCACCGTAAATTTGCAAATGAGGATCAATATCTTTTTACAGGAATGGGAGAAAGTAAAGAAAAGGGATATCAAATTGCTTATCTACAAATCTCAATTACAATTATAAATTTCTCAATATCAGGACATATCATATTTGCTGGATGTATTTTCCAAGTGGTAATCTTCCCTTGGCAAATCTTGAAACAATATTTCATGATCCCTACTTTTGTGGGAGATTTATTTCTTTGTAATAGTTGTAATTATTATTTAAGAGACTGAGATCTCATAGAACGAGGGGGGCAGGATGAACGGTATGTAGAGGAAAACCACAAGGGAAGGACTGAAGACACTCTACATTTTGTAAAATTGTAATTTTTTGCATTCTGAGTAAACTCAAGTTAGTTTTCTTCTATCATCTCTTGGTTTATTTATCAATTTTTTTTGGTGAATCTTGCTTTCTATGCTATCTTTCAAACAACTTTAGTATATATTGCATCATTATTACACACATTAAGTTCTATTCTAATTTTCCATTGCATATTTATTGTGTTAATTATGTTTTAAACAAATTTCTTGATTTAATTCATATATTTATTACTACAGCCATTAAAGAGTTACTCACATTACATATTAATTTTTCAATGGAAATTTTTCTGATGGAACATGCATATGTTTAAATCCTTTGAATGAAATAACTCAATTTTAATTTTTTTGTTTTATTTAAAGTTGATGAGGTTAGCTCTGGTTTATATATTTATAGATTGGAGTGGCTTCTGTCAAATATTGTTAATTTGATTGTCCTACCTCTTAATATCATATTTCACAGTTTTAGTTTAAACACATAGATTAGTTTACTCGGTTACCGCACAACTTTAAGATCTTCCACACAGGAAGAGGAGATCCTTTTGGATCTGTTTACAAAGAGCCAGTGGGGGCCTAATGTCCATAGGGGTTAGCTATACCAAACAATTTAGGGATAGGATCGTCCTTGCATAGGATTATTTGAATCCTTTTAGATTGGGATTTCTCCCCCTATTGATTGCATTGTAATTTTTCTAGCAATTACCTTCCATACATCAGCATGCCCCTTCCACATACGATCAAATTTCCCATGTTTATCTTCTTTTGGTGCATCTCATTTTAAAACTAGATCATCAACATGGAACTGTTCTTCTTTAACCTTTCTATCAAAACTATTCTTCATTTTCTCTTGATGTACTTGCATTTTATCATAATCTTTCTCTCTAACCTCATTCAGCTCAATGATCTAATTGATTTTTCTATGCATGTGATTTCACTCCTCTTCTTGTTCCTAAAGCAACTTCATGACAGGAAGACCTAAAGAAATTGGAAATACCACCTCTTCTTCATAAACCAACTGAAAAGGTGACATCCCAATTTCTCTTTTAGTGCTTATTATGTCTTCCCACAAAGAATACTTCAATTTTGTGTGTCGGGTTCTCTTGTTGTTTTCCAACAATTTCTTGATTATTCTCACTAAACCTTTTTTAGAATATTTTGCAATCCCATTCCCATGAGGATAATAAGCATTAAAATGGTTCAGACTGATATGATACTTATGACAGAAGCTGATAATATTCTTTGACTTGAAATCATGTGCATTATCAATCACAATTCTTATTGGACAACCAAACCTTGACATAATATTATTTTCTAGAAAATCCATGATATCATCATCACTAGCCCTCATGGTAGGTATATATTTAATCCACTTTGTAAAATAATCAATTGCCATTAGGATCCATCTATGCTGGCCATAAGAATTTGTGTTAATTTCTCCAATGAAATCTAACCCCCAGTGCTGAAAAGGACCTTCTATATAAGTAGGATTAAGTGGAAAAGGTACTATATTTATTTTCCCATCAAAGATATGACATTGATGGCAGGTTGTGATCTCTTTATATACATCTGAAAACATGGCGGGCCAATAAAAACCAGCTCTTGAAATTTTTTTGCACTTACTTTCCAGGAATGATGCCCTCGAGAGACTCCCTGATAAAACCCTTTCATAGTTTGTTGGGATTCATTTTCCAATATAAAATTGAGAAATATACATCTTGGATATTTCCAATACAAATATTGATTCATGAAACAAAACTTTGCTATCGTTAGCTTCATTGATCTAGCTCTAGTTTTTCTTAATGTTAAAGGTTCTTGTAAATTCTGTAAAACAAAGACATTGTCACTGTACCAAGGAGATAAAGTTAAATCTGCAATCACCTGCAATTCTAATTCCAACTCATTTGAAACATTATATAAAAAATTCAAATGTAAATATTCACAATTTGAATTAGTCATCAGGTTTGCCAGTCCTTGTCCTTTCACCAGCTTTGTAGGTCTGATCTACAAATCATATTCTAACAGATATACTATCCACTTTTTTCTTTTTTCCCTCTGGATCAGGTTGAGTGAGAATGTTGTTTACTACATTGTTGGGTACATATTCTATAATATGGGAATGTAAAATGTACACTCTGAAATATTTCAAAGACTTCACTAAGGCATAAGCCTGTTTCTTCATGATATCATATTTTAACTCCCCATCTCTCAGCACCTTGCTAAATAAAGAAATGAGTTGTTCATCATATTGTTTGTTTTTCTACAACATGAGTCCAACTATTGTATGTTTAGAGGCATAAGAGAAAATCAGAAAATATCTAGAAAAATCAGGATTCACTAAACAAGGGCCTTTGTGAATGTCTTTTTGATATCATTAAAATATTGGTTGACATCTATAGTCCATTTAATTTCACTGTCCTTTTAAACATATTTGTAACATTTCTCAATATCTCTGCAAAAAGAGGGATAAACCTTCTCAGTAAATTTACATGACCAATAAATGATTGAACCTCTTTCTTATTTCATGGTTCCTCTACCTTCAAAATAGAATTCACTATGTATGGGTCGATCCTAATCCCCTCCTTTGATATAATATGACCCAATAATTTTCCCTCTTTCATACAAAAATTATACTTTATGGGATTGAGATAGATACCATAGCTCTTTAATTTTAAAAGTACCTTTTCCATATGTTTTATATGATCTTTATAAGACTTGGAATAAATTATGATGTCATCCATATAAATTACAACAAAATTATCCTTCTCTTCATCAAAAGCTATATCCATTTCTCTCTAGAAAGTAACTCCTACATTCACTAATCCAAAAGGAATAAGGAATTTTAGCATACATGAAATTTCCCCATGGTGTAGTAAAGGTCATCTTTTCTTGGTATTTAGGAAGAAATTTTATCTGGTTGTATCCTAGAAAGACATCCATTATAGAAATTATTTCATCTCCTACAACTGTCTGTAGTATGTGATCCATTTTGGGCAAAGGATAGTTATCTTTTAATGACACTCTATTCAAATTTCTTAAATCCACGTATAATTTTATTTCTCTATTCTTTTTCCTGACAGGTACTAAGTTAGCTACCCACTTTGAAAATATGATAGTTACAATTATTTTCACATTAAATAACTATCTTACATTTTTTCAATCAAAAATAAGAGCATAGGATTTATTCTTCTTAATTTCTTCTTGAGTGGTTTCTCTCTAGGTATGATAGGAATTGTGTGTTGTATGATGGAGGTATCATATTCTTTCAAATCCTCATAACTCCAAGAAAAAACATTAGTGTAGTTTTTCATCATGTTAATATATTTGTTCTTTTCTTCAGGAGGCAAGTTTCTTGACAGTTTTACTATCTTAGGTGAATCTTCAGTCCCAATATTTTGATCTTGAATATCATTTTCATTGGGATGAACCTTTGGATCTTTAGACACATCATTTTGGTAAAATAATTTCTCTAGAGGAATAATACACTTTGGAATATAATTAGTTTTCAGTTGTATTATGTCTTTTCCTCCAGTCATGTTCTTCAAATTCTTCTGGTCAACTTCTTTTTTTGCAAACTATACATTTTCTTGGAAATTTTCTGAATTTTGGTTCTCTGTGTCAATATGTGTATTTACAAATTCATGTGACAACTCCAAAAATATTTTAATATTTAAATCATCTTCAAATACTTCCCAATATTTGTAGTTGTCAGGGATGGAAGGTCTATCTATAATTTTTATTTTGTAGTTTTTCTTAGAATAGATGGGAGCTTTGAAATTTCCAGCAGTAGTAGCCAGAGAATCAGCGACTTCGTTGTGCATCCTAGGAATAATCCTGATTCTATGTTCAGTGAAAAAATGACCCAACATATGCCACACTTCATTTCTATATGATCTCATTTGGGGATGCTTTGTCTGATAACTATCATTCACTTGGTTTATTACTAGCTCAGAGTCTCCAAAAACATCTATCATTTTTTCCTTTAAATATTTTAAAGCATTCAATCCTAACAACAAATATTCATACTCTGCTACATTATTGGTACTGTTAACCCAAAAAATCTCTCAATGATCTCTACATGACCTACACCACCCAAATACATCTATTTACGACCCTCATTTGACCCCCACACCCTTGCAAAGGCTCAAAAATAGCTCTCATAGGGGCTAAAACCCCTCAAAGGATCTTAAAAATCCCAAATTAGCTAAGAATTGTTTGAAAGGGGCTTAAATCCCAAAAAAGGGGCTAAAGCCTTGACCAAGGGCTTAAAACCCTAAATCTCTAGAAAAAAGCTATAAATAGAGGGGTGGGGGTCACTCTCAAAACACTCCTCTCCCTATCGTTATGCTTCTTATGTGAGTGCCTTGAGACCCTTTTCCTCTCAAGCCATTCACCCTCCCTCTTCTCCATTGCTCCACAAGCCAAGCTTCCATCCCCTTGAGAGAGGTGCTTCCCTAAGCTAGGGCATGGTGGCCCATTTCCACCAAAACAGAAGATATAACCATTAGTTTTTCATTGCTATTTTAGTTTTCCAGCTTGTTTTATTTGCAAGTTTATTCTCTAATGGTTTGGTGCAAGTTTTCCCTTTGATTTCTTGCAGACATAGTTTATTTCCTAACCATTTCATGCAGGGTTTCATAGTTAGTTCTAACATTGTTTTGCAGGTTTTCTTACAACCAACAGGAACCCTACTCTTCCATCCTATCGACGAAAGGTAGCTGTACCTGCCTGTAGAAAGGGATAAATCCCTACAACAGGTACACTCAAATTTAAATTTACAAGAATACACTTTGAAATCCCTATTTTGAGAAATTATCCAAATTCCATCACCATATCCTTCCTTACTAATGGACCCATCAAAATACATTTTTCGCAGTCCTTCCTCATTTTGTTTCTACTCTAAAGCTTCCTTCGTTTTAGAAAATTCTTTGTCCTCTTTTAATTCAATGACTATAAGAAATTATGGTTCAACATGATCATCATTGAAAAATATAGAAGAACCCAGATCAATGTCCACGGCATATATGGGGTGCTTGTTAGGTTTTTCTTAGCTATTGACCACATATTATAGTATTTTCTCTCTGTATAATATTCTATGTTCTCCAAATAAAGGAATGGTTGCATAAGACATGTCCATTTGTAGGGTTCCTTTAATTTTTGAATCCCATAACCTTGATAATAACATACCAAATTTAGGGGAAATATCAACCACCACCACATCCATAATAATACTCTTATAAGGGATCTATGAAAGAGTTACTACCATGTCTTTAATCAACCCTAAACATTTCACCTTTCTAGAATCAAAAGAAAATAGGTCGTTATAGGGCCTTGTAATATCCAATCCTAGACTCTCAACCACTACTCTTGGCATTAAATTGTGATATGCACTAGGATCTAGAATAACATTGTGTAAAATGATGTCATGAACATTCAATATTACATAGAAAGGTGGAACATCCTCTTCATAGGTATATTCAATGCTAGGCCCAAGAACTATGATTGGAGCATCATTTTTTAATTCTAGGGCCTCTAGTTGCATTCTCCCTTAGTTTTTATTGTCCTTGTTATCTTATATATGTACTCATTATTCCTCAACAATTCACTGAATGAAATAGAGATATTTATTTTGTACAATTCAGACTGTAAATTGAAAGAATAAGATTCTCTATCAACATCAACTGGTATTTGTTCTCTAATTTATTTTGACATTTCCCTTTTATTATCTGAAATTTTATGTACAATATTTTCTTTTTGTTTCTCTTTTTGTTTTTCGGTTTGTTTTTTGTATTTTTCTTACTAATGGAAGGTTGATTTGAATTGGTCCTTCCTTTATTAATGACTACATCTCTACTTCTCATTTTTTCTAGAAATCATCAATTGCATTTTGATATCCCCTCTGATACTTTTCTGATTTTACCTCAAGTGTATTACGATCATCCTCTTGAGAAAAAATATTATGTTTCTCTTCTGTTAGATAGATATCAGACTCCAAATCATTAAAATGATGTATCTAATTATCCATTAGGTCATTTTCTTCCTCCTCATCAACATAATTTTCTGGGAATGGAGGTCTTATTTGTTGGTATTCAGGATTTATGGGATTCCTTTGGTCTCTCTTCCTAATTTGAGTAGGAGGAAGAGGTCTTATAAATTTTGGTTTCATGATTTGTGGATCAATTTTCTCTCGTTTTGGTGGTATATTATCCAATTCTAACATGTACATCAACCTCTCCATTGTTTTCATCATTATGTCAAACTTAAGATTAATTGAAGAAGAGCAAGTAGAAGATTGATTTTCTTCCCTAGTTTTCCTCTTATCCACCTCCACTCTTTGTTTCATTTTCCCAGAAGACATCAAGTTGGCTTCCACCTCCAGAGCATCTTTAAACATGGAAGGAATATTAGCATATTTCCTCTCTCTCAATAACATGGAAAAATCATTGTCAACTGCATCTGCATAATGTAGTTTAGAAGCTTCTATAAGGGGTTTAATATCAGTTGGTATAGAATTGTAAAACCTCATAAATATGCTAGAGAATTCATGCAATGACTCAAAATTTCCTTTGTTTAAATTATTGTACTGAGAAAAAACATGTAAAGGACTCATTTTGTATTCCCAACTATCTAAAACCTGAGTTTGAAAGGCTCCAAATGTAGAAATAGACCTTGTATGAAGGTATTTAAACCATGTTTTGGATTCCCCGGATAAAATTTGTGCAAATAACCTCATTTTTGCATCATTGTAATCAACTTCCTCCAAATCAGTGAAATCCTCAAACCTATCCATGTGCTTCCTAGCTGTGAAGTTTCCCTCCCCATCAAAAAGTGAAATTATCTATGCATAATTTTGTGGTAAGTCATGTAACACATCAGGTAGGTCCAATGGAGTATATCTGGAAGCCATAGGTCTAGGATTTTTAGGAACAACAAGGGGATTTTGAAAAATGATGGGATTAAGAGGATCAGAAGTTTGGATTCGAGGATTAGCTTCTTCTGTTATTATAGTATTTTGGAGTTTTTTCCAAAGTGAGTCTAACAAGTAAGACTGAAGTGTGTTTGGATTAATTTCAATCTATTTCAAATATGACTCAAATTTAGACCTTAAAAGAGACCTTTCAAAATTTGTTTCCAACTCGTAATCTTGAAAACTAATAAATTCTTCTTGATTTTGAGAAAATGACCTTTCAACTTGAGAAGTACCTACTTGTTCTTTACCACATATTCTCCTAATCAAAATTTCCAGATTTTCCACACTACATAAAATTTCAGAATCAAGGTTACCTCTTCTATCCACTCTCCTGAAATCTAGGATGTCGTCTTTTGAAAATATTCTTGAAATTCAATGAGGAGTCACCAGGGAAAATACAAAACTGACCTCAAATGCAAGAACCTCTATTTTACCACATGAATTTTGTCTTCTAGAATAACTTTTTCCTTCTTCCCATGGAATATATGAACTCTCGTGCCTTGGCAACAATGCCAAGATGTTAGCACTCAGAATTTACCCTCGGTTGTGACAGGATAACCCCAAGGTAACCAAAAAACCAATATTTAGGAAGAAAGTTGGATTCTTTCTTTCCAGAGAGGGATTTGTCAATAGTTTAACTCACAGACCATAAATATTTGCAATCGAATAAAATTTAATAATGAATGTGGCTTAAACTGGTATTCATTGAGCATGTAGTCATACATGAAAACAAGTGATAACAATGCTAAATTGTAAAAGAATTTAAACAAATGCAGGGTAGCTACTTCTTCACGGTAAAAAATATGGTTGGCTGGTAATAAAAGAGGAATTTAGAAACAATTCACTAATAAGGGAATCTAACAGGGATGAATCCAATATAAACTTTAGAGGAGCGACTTTGTGAATAGTTGAAAGAAAAGGATTAGAGCATATGATTATGAATTATAACCCAATATAGACTCATTCAAGTATAAAAATGATAACATAATGAAAATATTAACTATAAACACATTCACATAAAGGGGAAAGTACATAATGCAAAGTAAATAACACAAGAATCTCTGTAAAATGCCTGCTCAGCTCTAAAATTTTATTGATCTTTAGAACTCTCTTACAATACTCATTTTTTTTCCCAGATTCCAACCCCCAATATATTACAAAATGTTTCTTAAATACAAAATTCTCCTTGAGTGGATAAATACTTATATGCTAAAAATAGGCCAAATAACTACCTTATTATATTTGTCATTCTAACTCCTAACTAACTAACTGCTTCAAAAATTTATTACAAAATTTAAATGAACAAGTCTTTGACAACTCTCGAACTTCCTTCATTGGTGCAACTTTATTTTGTTTTCCTAAAATTTTCCATTGTTTTCCACTTATCACCACTTGGCATATCCATACTTCCCATTTATTTAGCTAACACTCACAACCATACATGGTCCACATATGAAATTACTGGCAGTTGAGCAAAAATAGCTCTAAAAGTGTCAATTATTTCAAAATCTACTGATAACTTTTAAATTAATGTTTTCCCTGATAATGACTGGTGCATGTCTTCAAATTTTCTATGATCCAACCTCATCTCACCACTTGAGCATGATATTCAACTTGAGACAACAATTTACCATTTTCCTCCTAGAAGGAAGGTAAACCCTTTTGAAACAATGGTGTGAATGGACCTATAAACATCTTAACTTGTTGATGCATGATATCATTTTTGGCTTGGACATTGTCTAGATGTTGATGTTTCCCAACTACCTTCCTTTCCTAAGTAATCACTGAGATTCTATCATTTATTCCCATTGTTTTCAAATCATCTTATGATAAACCATTTATAAATTTCACTGTATTATTAGTTGTATGTATGGGTTTCTTATTCAAAACCTATTTTACTGTTGTACAACTCTTCTTTGCAGCATATATAACTATCTCCTCATCCAAAATGTAGTTCAAGTAAGGCCTAGGTTTAATAGCCTCTCCAATAGTCATGTCCCATATTAAATGCCTTTCTCCCTGTAGTGGTAATTTTCCTATCAATTGCTTTTTCAATTTATCATTCTTATCTAGGAGGTATTTGTATTTAGTTTCTAGCACTTTCCTTTCTTCCTCCTTCAAAGTAACATCTTCTAGGTTTTTTTTGGTTTCTAAGACCAAAAACTTCCAACTCTTTCAAACTCACCTAAGACATGGATTGCACAACAGATTCTTCATTTGGTCATGCAACAGATTGAATCACCTGTACCTCAATCTCTTTATTTTTATTTTCTATTTCTTTCTCTGAAATAGATTATTTTTCTTTCAAAACCTTTACCTCTTCTACCAAAAGAAAATTTTCATTTTCCCACTCTTTTCCTTCACCAGGAAACTTCAAAATTTTGGATTTACAGTCACTTGACTCATCAGTCAATATTTCTTTTTCTTTCTCTAGCTCATACAACTCTGATGCCTAAATAAGTTGTGTAGCAGGGATCTTTAAATTTTTCTTCGGCAATTGGATTGTATTTTCTTTTTATACAAGAATTTTCTAAGTAGATTTTCCCTTATTTGTTTCACTGTCAGCAGCTAATATTCTTAATTTTTTGTTGGTGGGATTTATTCTTCACCTTTTATTTCCTTAATTAATTTTTCTATCTTCATTTTGGTGGATTGCATCCTGGACACCATTAAAGTAGTCGTCAAAGAATAACTATAGATCACTTCTTCAGTATGTTTGTGCAAATGAACCATATATGGGACTGGAATATTCTCTAAATTGAACCTCATTTATGCCACCCTTTTTATAGTATCCACTACTAAGTTCAAAGTATTATGGGTGTGATCCGTAATAATTAATAAGAAACATCGTTGCTAGAGATCTTCCTAACATCAACATATAAATTCAGAGACTCATCTAAGGATGTCTCCCTATTATCTATGTGTTTATCATACAACTCATCCCTTGTTTTGAATTTGTCAGTAGACCCTTAAGGAGTCTCTGAGAATGCATATTATTTTACCTCAAAGGTTGGCCCTTTGAATTTCATATGATTTTTCTTTCCTTTGGTTTTAAGCACTTCCACTAACTCCCCTTTAGTCTCAGTATTTTTCCTTTTTGATGTTTCTGAACTTCCCTCTTGGTCTATATCCATTGCATCTGAGAAAGTTCTTTTATTAGTCATTTCTGAATGACTAGCAATGGGGATAATTCCCTTTGTTGTTGTAATTATAGCTAATGTATCATGTTGTGTGACACTTACATCATGTACTAGTGATGTAGTTTCTTGCTACATATCCTATCCATCTTGCATTAGTGAGGGATAATATAACCATTTTGCTTTCTCAGCTAAACCCTCAACTTCTTGGTGTTCAAAAGGCTTGTTCATATTTTCCCATATTCTTGTTGATATGATATGATGGTGAACATAATTTACTATAGTAGTTGTTTGAAATCCCATCTCTTCCAATAGAATTTCCATGATACGAAGTGCATCCTTTCTCTTTATGATGAATGGTCCAATCACCCAAGTAAACTTGATCTATGAATATTTTCTAATGCTTATGAGATGTTCATTCTCAACTATTAGATTTTGTCTCACCAACTCCAAGGAAAAAATCCTAGGAGTGAGGAAGGATGGCAAGATATATGGATCATGAAAAAAGCCATATACTCTGATAATTTAATGCTCCTCCAATAAAAACCAATCTCCTATCTTTCTGTCTGGTGTAAATTGTAAAGATTCCTTCATTATTGGTAGTGACCCTTGGTAATTTATCTTGGAAAAATACATTATAGACCTCTTCCATTAATAAATTCATAAATTTAAAGAAATTACTATTGATTTCAACTGTTAGGACCATCTCTGGCAACTTTAAATTCTCCTCATTAAACAACATGAACATTCTGACTAAATCAGACTGAAACCTAAAATGTTTTGTGCTGTGGAAATTCACTAGCTGGGAGTGAATACTCTCATCCAGGAACTCATCAAATTTAAGGCATACTGACTGGGAATACTGTGACTCAGATTGACTTGTGCTAATTTTGAACAATAGGCTCATCAACAACTCAGTAACATACCTATCTGTATCAAAACCTAAAAAATAACTCATCAATGAAATAACCAACTTAGTTTCCTCATTGAATAGGTTAACATATATAGGAAAGGAATGGTTTTGAAGAGACACATCTGACCTGAAACAAGTGGTTTAAAATGACTTCTTATGTGTTGACACAAACCCAGTCGACAGGGGTTCCACTCTGTCGACCCTCAAGCCACCGCGATCTCCCTAAGCATCAGCCTAGAAAGGTTTTACCCCATCCAGCAGCACCCGTGGAGCGGATGATGTCTAACCCGAGGCGTTCGAGGGAGAGCTGTTGGAACTAAGTTTCCACATAATAGGAGAGGAACATTTATATATACCTTGTAGTAGGGCTTTCGCCCTTGCTATAGGCAGGAACGGCTCCCTTTCATCTATAGGACGGAAGGGTAGGGTTCCTGTGAGAATGGAAGAACAGAAAGAAACAAACAAAAAATGAAATGAAACCCCTGCACATAAGGTTAGGGATAATCTCCACAACCCTGCATCAAACTATTAGAAAACCAAAATACCTACAAGCAATCAATAGAAACCTGCAAGAAAATGTTAAGCAATAAATCTACAAACAAATAACGTTAGAAAAATACAATCTAACTAAGAAAAAACATGGAAAGACAAGTATACCTTCTATGGTTGGAATGGGCCACCATGCCCTAGCTTGAAAGATCACCTCTCTTAGGAATGGGGAGCTATGGCTCAATGGAGGAATGGAGGAGAGGGAGGGTGAATGGATTGAGAGGAAAATGGTCTCAAGGCACTCACACGGGCAGTGTAACGATAGGGAGATGAGAACTAATTTGAGAGTGACCGCCACCCTTCTATTTATACTTTTTCTTGGGATTTTTAGGGTTTTAAGCCCCTAGTTGGGGCTTTAGCCCCTTTTTTGGTATTTTAGCCCCTTTCTCCCAATCCTTAGCTCCTTTGGGGGTTTTAAGCTCCTTTGGGGGTTTTAAGCTCCTTTGAGGGGTTTTAGCCCCTTTTTGGAGGTTTTAGGCCCTATGGGGGCTAGTTTGGCTCTTTTTAGGGGTTTTAAAGCCCTTTTTCATATTTTTAAGCCTTTTTGAGGGTGTGGGGGTCAAATGAGGGTCGTGCATGGATGTCCTTGGGTGGTGTAGGTCATGTAGAGATTCGTGAGGAATTTTTTGGGTTAACATATTTTCCCCTGATGTGTGAGGGCAGGAGCTCATTGTATGGCTGACGGCCATCATAGAATTTTCTTGGGGAGAGGTGGTGCTTCCTGGGCTGGGGCAGGGTGGATTTTGGTTTTTGTATTAATATGGTTACCATCAATGGGTGAGATATAAATAATATGTGACATGTATATGGATGAGGAGGGAATCCCCATGCTCGTAACGATGTCAAAATAATAATGTGATCTAAGATCTATAATACAAATTCGATCATGTACAACTATTGTTACAATAGTGGTTTCCTCAATGAGAGGTTGAATACAATACTGATATGAAGAACTGTTACATTGGACCCATGGAATTCTCATGGAATGCTATATCTTCATGACTGATGGCTTGCTGGATCTGGAATGGTACATAGTTTACTAACGAAGAGTCAGAGTCTCTGTGGTACAAGTATGTTGCATCAATCACAAATCTATATATAAGCACTATTGGGGATTTGTTGGCACTACAACAACTCCCTTTGATTTTGTGCGAAATCAAGAGATCCCCATATGAATTTTGTAAATATTTAACTTTTGGGTTGGTTTTGATTGATTTGGTAAGTGATTTGATTGCTATTATTTCTCGATCTTTCACTCCTTATGCTACTTGTTCTTGGGATTGATTCTTATTTTCATGAGTGAATTGGATGACCTTAGTTGCTTGAATGAAGCCACTTTCTAACAAGCTTTTATCTTGGTTATTTTCTCAATTATATTTAAAAAGTAAATTATTTATACAAATTGAGAATACATAATTATTCTTAAATAAATTTTTGGTATAATTTTGATACATATTCCAATACAAAATCTTATTATCAAAATATTTTATTTAAAAGGACTTTTCTCTATATATGATGACTTAAGTATAGTTTTCTAAAAGTTCTTTTATTATTATTAAAAACCATTAACTTATTTAAATAGTTATTTTAAATAACTTCATAATGAATTATAGATAATGTTAAATATTTTGCATAAACTAGAGTGTCATTGGTATTTTAAATCACCACAAAGGATGGATGGTTAAAAGGGCGTAGTCATATTAAAGTTAGATATAAATATTCTTAATATTATGTATTTATAAAACTTACCATCATTTTATGCAAAAGTGTAATCTTATGAGGTTTAACCCCATGTTTACATTAAAGAGAATTTTGGCTTTTGTTCTCTCACAGGTTATGAAGAATGTGATTTATAAGAAGATATCATTGCTATCATCTATTCATAAAAGAGGATGCCTCGGATTCATAATAAAGAATATTGAGATGCCAAATCGCGTTTTAATCGGAAAAGAAACTGCATTGAACATGCGATTGTGGAAGTAGTTGAAGTCTCATTAAATATTGTAGCTAAATCTTAGGATACCAGAAAATCACATCTATATTAACTCCAAAAAGATTGGTCCTCACGAATAAAAGAACCAGGTGTTGGTTTTGTTTCTAGAATGTAGTTAAGATAGCAGATTTTAAGCGACTGCAATTATGTAATTGTAAAAGATTTTAACATCAGTTTTTGCAGTCAAAAGAGATCAATATTAACTCATCAAATTTGTCGCGATGCATCATAAATATAGCTAGCTATATATGGTTATCCACATTGATATGTATAGCCAGGTGTAGATTGTATTTCCACTTGTCCTTGGAAAATGGAGGCTGCATAGAACTACCAAAGTTACAATTAATATGATCGCAGTTCTGTTCTGATGGATAATTATAATGCATAGTGCTAGAAAACAGTAGCGAGGATTAAGGTGATGAAATTGCACAGATACCAGAACGTTCACAAATGGAGAACATATGGTGAATTCATGAAGTCAAAAGGGAAAATTCTTATCCTTGTTTTATTTCATCCTTCAAAATGTTGTATTGACACAGCTCATGCGTATCTTTCTTTTGGTGGTTTAATATATATTCGATGTGTATGTTTGATGAGAGTTTGGATATGGTTAATTCCTTTTTATTGTTTTTGCATGTATTTCCTTTTGTGGGGTTAACATGCTCCAAATATTAACATTAGAACATTGAATGGAACATAGAGATCACAAAGGTTAAACATACCATTTTATGAAGAAATATGCTATCAAATTGCAGATATTCCAACCACTCTAAGTTGTTACCAGATTCTGGCAGATAAAGCCTGATCTTGTTCAAGCAAGAAGAGATGACATTAGCGAGTTCATCAGGAAAAAATGGGAGAAGCGTTACAGTATTTAAAGAGCTAAGAAGAAACCGGATTCCTGTCATTATTCAGGAGTCGATTTTCTGTTGCAAACTGCATGCAAATTAAGAAGAATTAACAAAATATGAGATATGGGTTTTTTGCAGAATGGACTCGTTTATTAGACCCATGTGGAATCTTCTGAAAAAAGTGAACCATTTGAGAGATTTGTGAGGTTCTTTAAACACATTTTTTTCAGTTGCAGCCAGCATGGGATCGGTTCACTTTTGAGTTTTCTATTGGTTTGAATTGGCCTATTTAAAAAATAGCAAAGATTGATTTAAGAGGGGGGTAGCACTCATCAGAGCTAGAGAAGATTTCATTCTTAAACATTCTGTAATTTTTCTATGTTCAATGGTTTTTGTAAACCAAATAACAAGAAATGCTGTTGCCAATGGGGTTCGATTTCTAATACTTATGGAGAATTGATATTTTACAGTTTCATACTACATTCTGTTGTGCTGGTGTTTTTTTGGAACTTTTTTCTGAAGGTCATGTGATGCTACAGAATAGTGAAGACCTTAGCTAAGTCTTTAAGTTGTTTTATGCTATGTTAATGATGGTTCTCCTTTGTTAAATTTCACTTTCATATATATATATCGTCATATTATATGTGAAATATTTTTTTATAGATCTCAAATGATTACATTGTCTTGAAATGTAAATGATTTGTTATTAGGTCGAAATGAGTGAGCTTCTTCACATTTTCAATTGATTATGAAACTATGTTACATGAATTATTAACTGGTAAGCTGACCTTGCTCTGTCTACATGTTAGGATATGATTGTGTCTGTTATGTTTTCAGGACTATGTTAGATTTATTTGATAACAGGTTTTAATTTCTGTTTGAATTATCTTGTAATGAAATATCATCTTATTGTGAGGTAATTCAGATTTAGTTATGTTTAGTGTGGAATTTTCTAACAATTCAAAATTATAGATCACCTTATATTTTAAGACCTCTTTTCAAATCAACAATTCATGCTCTCAGCTGAGATAGATAACTTGCATTTAGGTCATCATAGGATAGAATTAGGAGCTACTATTTTTTGTACTTAGGTTAAGATAATCTTTAGCATTAGTTAGTCATTAGGTCAAATCTCTCTGATTTGTTAGAAGATTGGGTTAAGCAAATCTTTCCACGTATACCTAGAGGGACTCTCTATTCTGAGAGCACATCATATAGGAAGCAGGGCCTTGATCCTATGAAGGACAGTTACTTTAAACACATACAAGATTGCATTAAGTCGAGTGTGTGGGTTGTCTTTCTGTAAGTTGTCCTAGGACAGTTTTTTTGGCCAACAAATGGTGCTAGAAGGAGGGCCATGAGGTCAAACAAATGGTTTTTGTTTTTTTATCTTTTTATTATTTATTTCATTAATCATTTTTCCTCCAGCCTTTATATTTCAATATATCATATTCGTCTATGATGTCATAGACGCTTCATAGGGATGGTTAGATGGTAAGCTAATCATTTTGAGTCAGTTTGTATGGCTCATTCCCATATCCCTGCATGGGAGTCCAACACGGCATTAAACTTGCATGGACCATTACATGAACTCCCTAGAAATGCAGTTGCTTTCTTGCCAAAGTTTGACAGTGAAGGGAATATCACAGCTTTAGAACACATAAGAAAATATGAGTCTGTATTACGTTTACTTGATATTACATATGAAGATGTTGTATGCAGGATTTTCCCCTTCACTTTTGAAGGAAAGGTATCAGACTGGTAGATTGTTCTTCCCATTCACACTATTCATGGTTGGTCTGATTTTAAAAGAGTTTTTCAAAGTGCTTATGATATTTATAATGCGATTGATATATATCTTGAGTTGGATGGAATACAGGTCAAAGACGGTGAATCCAAACGCGAATTTAACACACGCTTTCGACAAGTTTATCATCGACTCAAAGACAATCATAAACCTTCAGGTGACATAATTTATGAGTGGTATGTCCATTCCTTACCTAAAACTATAGCTATGTTTGTTGCACAAAAAGGTATAATTGATTTTGAATAAGCATGTGAGCACACACAATCTCTTGAGAAGGATTTGAAGAGGTATTTCCATGGCCTTTCTTCCTCTTTATTTTTTGATAATAATGATAATAAAGATAAAGGTGAAGAAGATAACAAATCTGAAATTTCTAGGTTATATGAACAAGTTGAGATTTTACATGATGAAGTTATTTCTTTGCATAATCATAGAAATAAATCAATTGTGCATAATGAAGAAAACATTGCAGCTATGTGTATAACATCAATTGGTTTACAAGAAGATCATAATTTAGTTGTAAATTCATTGCAAAATCTTGATTATCATTTTCCTCTGCCTTGGATTGAATATAAATAATTCCTTATGACAAATTCTCATGGTTTTGAATCCACATCTAAAACCCTGAAAGTAGATCATAATTCATGTACATCATTTAATCACTTTGGTCAATTTTGGAGCAAATCTAAAACTGATTTACAATCTAATCTTCCTACTCTAGATAATATTGAATTTGAAATGGAATCAAGTTCATGTCGTGATTCATATTTTACTAGAGTTGGAACTAATTTTGAATTTGATCATAAATCTTCCTTTGATCTGAATGACAAGTTAGAAGATGATATTGAAAGTTCAAAATCTAGAAGAGAGATAGCTCTAAATTTAAATGATAAATCTAATCGTAATATTTCAAAATCAAAACAATTTTGGAGTTCTCCTCATTCTAATTCTTCATTTTCAAACCAAAGTTCTATTTCATATGATTATGTGAGTAATGATAACTTATTGGATGATTATACAAACTCACATACTATTGAGACATTGGGTGATAATTACGAATGTCAAGCAGAAGTACCCCATACTCCTAAGACTCAAGTTTGTGTTGAATCTAAATTTCAAGTATTAAATGAACATGAACTAAATAACGATGACATTCTCACCATAAAACAATGTTTAGAAGATGGTGAGGGGAAATTTTTAGGAGATAATTTTTCTTCTGATTTTGAAGATTTCTATAACTACCCAATCTGCTCACAAGAATTTTATACAGAACAAATTTTGCCTAAATGTTCGTTTCCTTCCAATTTTGAAGATATAACAAGTACTCTTGATGATGAATTAATTGAAATTGTTTCTTAATTTGACAATATTTATAAGAGATTTATTTGTTTACAAGAGAGTATTTATGATAGAAGGAATGCACATCATACATTTAAAGGATCATAACAAATATCAGATTTGCCTTTTGTAAATCAAATATTGGACATGGATTGTAAAAAAGATCAAATTTCACCATACAGATGTCTTGGTCTTATATCTTATCCATCTTTTATATCTGAAGAAATGATTATATTAAGAAATAATTCAAGTGGTGATAATTCCTTTACTATAGATTTATCTCAACATGTAAATATTGACCATTGTACATATCGTGATCCAATAGAAGTTTTGTTAGAAAAATCATTTTGTGTGAGATTTCCTGTAAATAATAAGTTTCTTATCTTGCACTTGTTAGCGATAGATATAGATAGTTTTGATTTTGATTTCTTTTGTTTACCATTTTTATTTTTAATTTGCGATGTACATGTGTTTATTAGTTTGAGTTTGTATGGTTGGTTACATTGGAAATTTAATTTCACTTAATTATTTTTTATTTTGATCTTTTTGTACATATGTAAATAGGGTTTGGTTTTCCTTTTTATTTTTTTATTTTTTCCGTTTGGTTTTGTTTGATTTAAATGGGTTAGTGTAAATAAATAAATCCATGTGGTTTGAATTTCAGTTTGTTCATTCATTTTTATGGTCTTTTTCCTGCTAAGACTGATCAGGTTTTCTCGAATTTGAAACAGATCCGTTGTAAACTTTTAGAATTTTGTACTTACTATCAGAATTGATCTTTTGCTTCCTGTTATCTTTATAGTAAAGATGACTGATAATTTGTCTTTTCAAAACTTGGTACTTGGAAATGTTTATCAATCTGAACTAACAATCATTTTTTAAACTACTTACAATCTGGGAAGTACTTGGATGTGTTCTATTTATAATTTTTTATTTTATGAAATAAGGAACGAAAGGTCTCAGTAATGAGTCAATTGATTCATTTCTGATGATATTTGTGAGTGACATTGTCTTATGGTTACCTAGCTAAGACAATGATTCCTTGTTTTATAAATCCTTAAATACAATAGCAAAATTTATCTATAATAAGATGGAACATGTTTCTTGTATTTTTCAGAGGAATAAGTCGTTTATAATTTATACTGGAAGTTTTGGGTTATCTTTTATTCCGAGTATTTGGTTTTGACAAGATTCTCTTATCTGGTTTATCTATACGTGAAAAGTTTTATTAGCAATGCAGGGGAATTTTTTGAAAGTATTTGCAAACGTGAAAATCATTAAACATGGGTTTGTATTAGATTGAGATTACCTAATCTCTCAAAGTGAGTCTTATACCATATCTTACTCAAATGTTTGATGAATAGAGATAACTGTTTCTCCCAGCATGTCGCCATTTGTTGGCACTCCAACAACTCCCTTTGATTTTGTACGAAATCAAGGGATCCCCATATGAATTTTGTAAATATTTAACTTTTGGGTTGGTTTTGATTGATTTGGTAAGTGATTTGATTGCTATTATTTCTTGATCTTTCACTCCTTACGCTACTTGTTCTTGGGATTGATTCTTCTTTTCATGAGTGAATTGGATGAACTTAGTTGCTTGAATGAAGCCACTTTTTAACAAGCTTTTATCTTGGTTATTTTCTCAATTATATTTAAAAAGTAAATTATTTATACAAATTGAGAATACATAATTATTCTTAAATAATTTTTTGGTATAATTTTGATACATATTCCAATACAAAATCTTATTATCAAAATCTTTTATTTAAAAGGACTTTTCTCTATATATGATGACTTAAGTATAGTTTTCTAAAAGTTCTTTTATTATTATTAAAAACCATTAACTTATTTAAATAGTTATTTTAAGTAACCTCAGAATGAATTACAGCTAAGTCTAAATACTTTGCATAAACTAGAGTGTCATTGGTATTTTAAATCATTACAAAGGATGGATGGTTAAAAGGGCATAGTCATATTAAAGTCAGATATAAATATTCTTAATATTATGTATTTATAAAACTTACCATCCTTTGATGTAAAAGTGTAATCTTATGAGGTTTAACCCCATGTTTACATTAAAGAGAATTTTGGATTTTGTTCTCTCACAGGTTATGAAGAATACGATTTATAAGAAGATATCATTGCTATCATCTATTCATAAAAGAGGATGCCTTGGATTCGTAATAAAGAAGATTAAGATGCTAGATTACCTTTTAATCGGAAAGGAAACTTCATTGAAAATGCAATTGTGGAAGTAGTTGAAGTCTCATAAAAAATTGTAGCTAAATCTCAGGCTACCAGAAAATCACATCTATATTAACTCCGAAAAGATTGGTCCTCACGAAATAAAAGAACCAGGTGTTAGTTTTGTTTCTAAAAGGTAGTTAAGATAGCAGATTTTAAGCGACTGTAATTATGTAATTGTAAAAGATTTTAACATTAGTTTTTGCAGTAAAAAGAGATCAATATTAACTCATCGAATTTGCCATGATGCATCATAAATATGGCTAGCTATATATGGTTATCCACATTGATATGTATAGCCAGCTGTAGATTCTATTTCCACTTGTCCTTCGAAAATGGAGGCTGCATAGAACTACCAAAGTTATAATTAATATGACCGCAGTTCTGTTCTGATGGATAATTATAATGCATAGTGCTGGAAAATAGAAGCGAGGATTAAGGCGATGAAATTGTAGAGATACCAGAACAATCACGAACAAAGAACATATGGTGAATTCATGAAGTAAAAAGGGAAAATTCTTATCCTTGTTTTATTTCATCCTTCAAAATGTTGTATTGACACAACTCATGCGTATCTTTCTTTTGGTGGTTTAATATATATTCGATGTGTATGTTTGATGAGAGTTTGGATATGGTTAATTCCTTTTTATTGTTTTTGCAGGTATTTCCTTTTGTGGGGTTAACGTGCTCCAAATATTAACATTAGAACATTGAATGGAACGCAGAGATCACAAAGGTTAAACATACCATTTTATGAAGAAATATGCTATCAAATTGTAGATATTCTAACCACTCTAAGTTGTTACCAGATTCTGGCGTTTACAACTCGATCTTGTTCAAGCAAGAAGAGATGAAGTTAGCGAGTTCATTAGGGAAAAATGGGAGAAGCGTTACAGTAGTTAAAGAGCTAAGAAGAAACTAGATTCCCGTCATTATTCAGAAGTCGATTTTCTATTGCAAACTGCATGCATATTAAGAAGAATTAACAAAATCCGAGATATGGGTTTTTTGCAGAACGAACTCGTTTATTAGAATCATGAGGAATCTCTTGAAAAAAGTGAACCATTTGAGAGATTTGTGAGGTTCTTTGAACACATTTTTTTTAGTTGCGGCCAGCATGGGATCGGTTCACTTCTGAGATTTATGTTGGTTTGTATTGGCCTATTTAAAAAATAGCAGAGATTGATTTGAGAGGGGGGTAGCGCTCATCAGAGCTAGAGAAGGTTTCATTCTTAAACGTTCTGTAATTTTTCTATGTTCAATGGTTTTTGCAAACCAAAGAACAAGAAACGTTGTTGCTAGTGGGGTTCGATTTCTAAGACTTATGGAGAATTGATATTTTACAGTTTCATACTACATTATGTTGTGCTGGTGTTTTTCTGGAACTTTTTTCTAAAGATCATTCGATGCTACAGAATAGTGAAGACCTTAGCTAAGTCTTTAAGTTGTTTTATGCTATGTTAATGATGGTTCTCCTTTGTTAAATTTCACTTTCATATATATATATATATCGTCATATTATATGTGAAATATTATTTTATAGATCTCAAATGATTACATTGTCTTGAAATGTAAATGATTTGTTATTAGGTTGAAATGAGTGAGCTTCTTCACATTTTCAATTGATTATGAAACTAGGTTACATGAATTATTAACTTGTAAGATGACCTTGCTCTGTCTACATGTTAGTATATGATTGTATCTGTTATGTTTTCAGGACTGTGTTAGATTTATTTGATAATAGGTTTTAATTTCTATTGGAATTATCTTGTAATGAAATATCATCTTATTGTGAGGTAATTCAGATTTATTTTTGTTTAGTGTGGACTTTTCTAACAATTTAGAATTAGAGGTCACCTTATATTTTAAGACCTCTTGTCAAATCAACAATTCATGCTCTCAGCTAAGATAGATAGCTTGCATTTAGGTCATAATAGGATAGATTTAGGAGTTACTATTTTATGTACTTAGGTTAAGATAATATTTAGCATTAGTTAGTCATTAGGTCAAATCTCTCTGATTTGTTAGAATATTGGGTTAAGCAAATCTTTCCATGTATACCTAGAGAGACTCTATATTCTGAGAGCACATCATATAGGAAGCATGGCCTTAATCCTGTGAAGGACAGTTACTTTAAACACATACAAGATTGCATTAAGTCGAGTGTGTGGGTTGTCTTTCCGTAAGTTGGGCTAGGACAGTTTTTCCGGCCAACGGGATTCTAAACACTGTCTCCAATGCAACCCAGAAATCACAAGGGAAATGAAACTGTTTCAGTCCCTCAAATAGACTCATCAATGTGCTAGAGTCAAGTGACATTCAGGGTCTGCAACCAAATACTGCACGGACCAATACCCTGTATGAATCTCAACGGTGCGATGATGTAGCTGGAGTTGAGCACATGAGAAACAACCATCCTGAGAGGCACTAGGGACTCCTCTCAAGTGGTCCAAGGAACTCATCAATGAGGTTAATGAAACTAGGATATAGGGACCTATGGATCTATCCTCTAGAATACATGTGTTGTTGTCAATAGAGGGAGACCTGCCCCTGGTCAAGGAAATGGTGTTTCCTTGACCAAAAGCACGAGGGAGATAACCAAAAGATGTGAGACAATTTGAGGACTGACCCACTAAATGGGGGGGGAGGGAAGGAGTTGAACAAGGGAAGAGGGAGTGTAGTAGACTCAAACTTACTTTGTTCAGAGTATGATGGCGGGGTGGACTAGGAAACAAATGAAACTGACTCATGAGAAAGAGATCATAGCTGTAATACCGGGAATGTCATTACAAATGGGAAATACTTGGGGGAGGTAGATACTTTTGGTACAGATGGGGTCCAAGGAAGACACATTGCAGAGTACTCTAAACAAAGGCTGCCCAAAGTGGGAATGCTGCCAAACTGTTATCTGTGGAGTGGTATCTAAAGACACCATTGTGGTACAATCTTCTGGAGTTTTGGCGAGCTCGAGAAAGTAAATGCTCGATGGTGCTTTCAATTTTAGAGAGTTTGAAAGCATGAAGAATACTGCAGTGGGGAATATTTTTCATTGGTAGTCTCCTGTTCCTGAAAAAGGATGAAAATATACACAGGAGAGCTCGCCCATCCTTTAGGGGATGCGAGACTTCTTTACCATTGGTAGTCCAGTCAGGCCAGAAAAGGTTAAACTTATACTAACTGGATGGTCATTCAGATAATTTTATGAGCATGAATGAAACCAAGTTTGCTCGGTATTATTTTATGGATGAGAAGGTTGGAAAAGAGCTTAATGACAACCCATGGTGAGGTTTTTCATAAAGTTTGGCCCCTCTGCTTGAGAAAGCATAAAAGGATGCAGAGGGGAACGATATTGGCTTGAATGTGCCAAGGTGGTCCTTTTCATTTGATGGTATACATAGTCTGTGAAAGGAGATAAACGAGACGATGTAGACGCCCTTTCCTATACTTTAATGAGCAGAAAAGAAAGCAGTTGCGCTCAACAATATTTTCATTCTTTTAGGAGTCAGAAAAGAGCTTAAAAGAAACTCTGATATGGTCAACCGATTGCGGTGGCACACATGGTGCCCCATGTTGGGACATTGGAAAGTGGTCCAATGGTCATCCGTGTAGTATGGATGGAGCAGGTGGCTCTTAAATATATCAATACCTGCATGGGACAGATTACAGAAAAGGCATGCTAATCGATGTAGAAGAGGCATGCAAACCGAGGTGGCTCTCAGACAGAGGTCAAGAGAGGTGTGTGTGAGTTTTGGTAGACAGACTTGACTACATGTGATGTGAGTGCATGTTTGGAGCCATTTATATGTCAAATGCATGCAAAGGAAATGATCCATCCTCTGGACGATGGTCTGGAAACCCGCGTAAGGTGCGGTGGGAAAATTAGACAGCTATATGTTGAAATGAAATGACGCACCTTTTGGGTGGTGGCCCAAGAACTGGCATCAGTGGCAAAAGGAAAGCATGATGTAAGTATAGGTCCAGAGACACTCACATCACATTATGATGTGGCTCTTAAATCGAGGTAACTCCCAAGAAGTGGTCCTGACAATTACTTGTTAAACATGAGACTATGGTCTCATAAGGATATAGAGGGAAGAATTATGAAACCAGTGGTGTGAACGATGTCTCAAATGGACTCTGTATGGTCCTATTGTGTTAAAAGGGAGAAAATAGGTCAAATGGGGCCTATGTATGGGTGGCGACCACTTTGTGAAGTGTCATTGTCACTGTTCACTGCAGAGTTGGAGAGGTGGACCCTAGATTTTCTTTTGCTAATTTCCCCTGTTCCAACCGACGGTTTTGAGTTCCACGACTTGTAGGTAAGAGCTCTTGAAAAATCTATCATTTTCAGTGGTTTTCATTTTGAACTTGGTCACCTAGAGGTCCTCTATGAGCCAAGTCACACCTTTTAAGGGAAAAAGAGAGACTGGGTCACACCTATGAGGCATTTTTGAGAAACCTGGTCGCTCTTTTTAGCCAAATAGGTGCGACTTGGTCCCTGGGTGAATTTTTTTGTTGAAAGCTATGGCTGACAACTGAAATTTGCTTATGCAGGATGGATGAGATTAAGTGGTGTGAGAGATACTATAAAGACCTCCGGGAGGTGGAATTGCGGGCTGGGAATGTGCATGCTACACTGGCTCATTGTGGTTTACTGAAGTTCATGCAGATACCCCTCATGAATAGCTTGCATCTGTTGCTGCAAACATTGGTGATATTTTGGGATATTAGGGAGGAGGCCTTCCTATTCTAGGGCCAGCATATTGAGATTATGCTATTGGATGTATAATTCTTGACTGGGCTCCCTATCTTGGGAGTTGTTGGTGACTTGGCGCTGGTGCTGTCTTGGGGGGAGACATTGGAGGAGTTATGTGATAGGAACTGTTACAACACTGTGTATGTGCATGGCTCACACATATTGACGTGTGACATTGAGGACCTATCATCACAGGAAGTGGCGACACTACTGTTGCGTATCTTGGGCTCCACGGGGAGCCACAAGATATTTGGAGGGTAGTTACAGTTGGTAGAGCATGCTATGAGGGGCACTTACTATGGGTGGGCCTAGATGTATCTTCTGGCTGTTCAACATCAGCTGAACAATGCGAGGGCATCTGGGGCAATCTTTTTCTTTGGCTCCTTTTTATGTGCTTTCTTTTTTGAGAAAGTACCTACTCCACGTCTGCATCAAGAAGTGCGGGATAGTGGTCCGCGGGAGCTGCGGATGTGCAGGTGGTGCTAAATGATGGTACAAGAGGGCGATGGCAGAGTGGGATGTTTCTTTACAGAGGAGATACTAGAGAAGTGGTGACAGATTCCAGTGGTTATTGAGGAGTACCCGTATGCGAGTATGGATTATCATGGGGACCCCAATATGCCTCGACCTCCAGGCCAGGCATGGGGACCAGCTAGTATGTATGTGTGATGTTTTTGTGTTCATATTTATACATAGAGTAGTTTAGCTGGTTGATAGTTCTATGACTGTATGCATAGACTAATGGTGTCTTTTTTGTGTATGTAGATATTGGTCCGTGCCCGCTGCCAGGGTATTAGAGGCTGGTGGTTGCGATTGCGGCAGCAGCGATCCCTGTGGGGAACCCTCGCAGGAAATTGTGGGAGGTGGATGATTTTTTGCCATATTTGGAGTGGCTTGCTGATGGGATCTCTGATGATAGTTGGCAGCATTTGAACAATGAGCTGATTGCTTCCATTCATAGTTTTCCTCCAGAGTGGATGTCTGTGATGAGGAGGATGGCTATAGACTGTGATTACTTTCGTCGAACGACGTGAGGGGATCTTCCTATAGAGGATGATGGATATTCTAAGGAAGAAGATGTTGATGATACTGATTCAGATTATGAGGAGTCTGAGTCAGAATAGCAGCTAGTGGGGCTGCCCCTAGTGCATTGGTGCACTTAGGATTTTTGCATCTCTATGTATATTCAGCCGAGAAAGCATATGTTGCTTCTCATTTTGTATTGAACATATTTTTGACATGCAACTTATCTATCTATATATATTTTTGACACACGTGGATGCATTTTTTATGGTTTTATATGTGAGTCTTTTTATGATGATATGAAATGCAATGCCTATATGATGTATTTTTACACTTGTGTGTGTGTTTTATATATGCATGATGTTATGTTTGTATGTTTTCTATATGCGATTATGAATGTCATTAGCCATTTGATCTGCTACACTATTGAGGTTTCTGGGAACATGTGTGAATGTAATGGATTCAAATGTTCTAACCATCTGTTTAGTGCACAGGAATTTTCTAAAGAGGCAGGGATCATGTACCCGGTAGTAGTTGTTCAACTGGGAGACAAGCAACTAGGAGTCTAAGAAAACATCGAGATGGTGAATTCCTAACTAGAGAGCAGTGGCCAAGAGGCCATTGACACCATCATATTCATCCTGGTTAGTGGTTGCATTTCCCACACATATTCTATCAATATGGATCAACCCGTGCAACAGAGAGTATATGATCCATGCAGCCGAGGCAAGGTTTGGAGACCATCTGCTTGTTCCATCAGCAAATCCAATGTATCGATCTGAGGTAGGATCCATCTAAGGAAATGAGGGGAAACAATACATAAGACTCACTTTTAAAAATGTGTAAAACAAAAATGGAAAAGACTATATTACAAGATGAACTACCGTCACTTAAAGAGGTGACGTTAGAGGGAAATTGGTTTGTAATTTCAGGGGATCAATGGTCATTTCTTTGTGTGACATGATGAACCCTAGGAGATGGCCCATTGGGACATAGAAAACACACTTGAAAGGGTTCATGCAGATTTTGTACTTGCAACATCATAGGAAGGCTTGCCACAAGTCATCTATGTGTTGTGCTTGCTTCTGTGACCGCGCAATGAGGTTTTCAAGATATACCAACATGATGTGGATGAGGTAGCAGAAATAGTGTGTCATGGCATACTGGAAGGTGGCTCTAGTGTTCTTCAGATCAAAGGGAATTACGCAATAGGAGAATGTGCCCCATGGGGTTGTGAATGCAATCTTTTAACAATCTTCCTTTTGGATTTGGATTTGGTTATATCCGAAAAACCCATCCATGAAGGAAAATACCTCATGTCCGACACATGCATCGATAATCTGATCGATGAAGGGTGTTGGGAAATTGTCTTTGGGACACGCCCCATTTAGATCATAGAATTCTATGCAAATGTGGATGGTACCCTATTTTTTATTAATGGGAACAAGATTAGAAACCTAAGTAATGTACATAATGGGTTAAATGAAGTCGGCTGTGTGCAGCTTCTCTATTTAAGCTTTGACCGTGACAACTTTGGAGGGATGGATGGGATGCTTCTTTTGGCACACGGGGGCCACATCAGCCCATGTGTCGATGTGGTGTTCCACAATGGATGGATCCAACCTGGGAATTTCAGTGTAAGACTAGGAAAAGATGTCGTAGAATTATTGGAAGAGGGCTTTGTAGGAAGCAACTTCTTCTAAGGAGCAGGATGCCTCCAGCATGTTTTCTTCAACAACCTTAGGATTGGTTGAGATGTTGATTTTGATGGTTGGTGAGATGTTGGCCATGTTCCCTTCTTTGAAGGCATTTGGTGTTGGAATGGGATTTTTGAACCAATCGACTTTTCCATGAATGAAATCTTTCATTTCCACGAAAAATAGGTCAATCTGCGGCACA
Organism: Pseudotsuga menziesii; assembly: GCA_001517045.1. Lineage (NCBI taxonomy): Eukaryota > Viridiplantae > Streptophyta > Pinopsida > Pinales > Pinaceae > Pseudotsuga > Pseudotsuga menziesii. The sequence goes on along the minus strand of LPNX010990031.1, from coordinate 116,486 downwards.
AGTTCTTTGGGGACAAAGAATGAGCGATGGTGCATGTCGTCCCATGGGTATTCTAGGGTAGTTAAGGCTTCAAGTATCTCCTCATTGTTACGAAAGCAACAAAGAGATAGGTTTGATGGACTGTCGGTGATGGTGGAGACAAGAGGGTCTGTAGAACTAGACATCATGTAAATGGACATGGTGTCTGAAGAAGGAGGTGGGGGATGGACTTCTTCAATTAGAGTGATCTCAGATTCAAGGGAATGTTGTCAAAGGTTGTCTAGATCCATTCTGAACTTAGACAAGTCTTGGAAGTGGGGAGAATAGTGTCCATACAATCCGCAGAGGGAACAAGCATGGTTTTTTCTCAATGACTTATTTCTCACTATTGGCCCACTTGGGAGTTCAACCATGGGGATATTTTTTGTTGTATCCATGGCATCCAAATGCACACGGATTATGGGAATCTCAGGGCAGTTTTGAGTTGGATGGCCCTGTTCTTCGCAGACAGTGCAAAGCAGGATCTATCAAGGTTCAGCGATAGCTTTCACATTTTTTCCCCTAGCCCTTTTTGGGTGGGGTGGTGCGAGTGTGGGTGCAGTGGTTGGTTTTTGCGGCCCGGGTGGAGTATGAGATTCGAACACAATGGGTTGCATGGGGATTAAGACTACCTGGGGAATTAGTGGTTGGGCCGGTGTATCAAGGTACCACATAGGAATTTCCAATGTAAAATTGGGTAACTTTAAGGTAGCCATTACTAGCTTGCTCATGACGCTAAGCGAGGGAAAGAGGAAGGGATTTGTGTGGACTGGGGGGAGCCTAGATAACTCCCTGATGGTTGCATGTGGGGATGAGGTTGTGGTGGTGGTTGCATGTGGGGATGATGTTGTGACTACTGATGATGCTGCGGTTGTTGATGGTGTTGTGGCTGCGGATGATGCTGCAACTGTTGATGATGCTATGACTATTGATGGTGTTGCAGCTGTGGATGGTGTTGTGGTTGCAGTTGGGGTTGCGATTACGGTTGATGTTTGGGTGCAGTAGTGCTAGATGAGAGCATGAACAAATCTGCAGTCTCATTTGATGTCAGCAATGGTGATACTAAGGGGAAAGAATCCATCATGGTGGTATAAGCAAACAACCCAGGGCCCACATTCAACAATGGGGAGGATGGTATGTTGTCAACCATGGTATTGACCGCAGGGATAACATTGGTAGGTGTGGTTAGTCCTTGCGGATCAATGGTGTTGATCGTAGGGATAATGTTGGTGGGTGACGTTAGCCCTTGTGGATCGTGATAAGTTAGTTGGTCAACCGTCATGACTTTCCCTTCATGGGGGAACACCATGAGACAAAAAATAGTTGATGCTACGGCTCTCATGGCATACATATAACTTCTTCTGAGGAGAAGGTTATAGTCCAACTGAGCATCGAAAACCTCTATGTCAATTAGTACTATTTTCTTGGCTAATGTGATGGGAACATGAGGGAGGATTCCTTGGGATTTAGTGGGATGGCCATCATAAGCCCACAGAGAAGTAGATGATGGTTACAGAATTGGGGATCCAGCTTATGCCAGACTGGGGTAGACATAATGCATGTGGATGCCCCCTCATCCACTATGCACCGGTGCACAACCAAATTCTGGATAGACACCAGGATTTGGAAAGAAATGGTTGATGGAATCTACGGTTCTCCATTCTCCATGTTGAATGTGATCAAATTGGAGTCAGAGGGGTCTACAACACCAAGGGAGGCTAGTAAGGATTTTCGCTACATTGGGAAAGTTTTTAGTACCTCAAGAGAAGACATGGTAGTAGGTTTTTGGGCTAAATTATCCACGATGCTATAGCAGCTAGCTTACAACAACTCTAGCCGAGATGTTGTTGGAAACCCACCATATGGGGGGGGCACGGAGGGAAAGGGGGTAGCTGAAGAGGTGCATTGGTTGTTTTGGACATAGATGTTGCTGATGTGTCAGTGGGTTTGGTATCGGTTCCATATTGATTTCATCTAGTCTGTAAATTGACCTCTTTAGTTGTCATAGATGGCAGGTGGTGAACACCTATTTCTACTATTGGAGGTGCCCCCAAGGAATTTGGATTGGGCTGGGGAGTGGGTGCAGTTGCTACTAGTCCTTGGACTGAAAATGGGTTTTGGAGGACCATGGGTGGGGGCCTTGGTGGTGCTGGGTTGGGTTAACCTTGAGATGCCGTATTGGTAGCATGATGGACCTCATTGTGAATGGCTTGCTTGGCATGACCCATGAAGGGGAAATTTTGTGTATAGTGCCTGTAGACCTCACACAACTTGCATGGCTGATTTTTGCACAATGAAGCATTGCACCTTGGTGCATTTGGTTGCTGAGGATTTTGGGCTAGCCAGTTTGCCCCTACATTATTGGGAGGGTTTGGTTGTTGACCGCCTCCCTGCAATTGATTGTTGCCTTGGTTCTAGTCATGATTATTTCTGTCCTGCCCTTGTTGGTTATTAGGGGCTGGCTAGTTAGGATGGTTTTGCTGTGCAAACACCTGTCCTAAAGGTGCTGGTGGAGTAGGGGCGGGGGCTTGAATGGCTTGCACTGGTTGTGCATAGTAAACTTGGGTGGGTGCAGGTGCCACAAATGTAGGAATTTGTCCTGCACATTGTTGTACTAGCCAATCTAATGCTTGGTCCTGCTTCAGTGGCACAGGTTGTGAATAAGAATTTGTGGCTCCGAACTGGGACATCATTCTTGTATATTCCAGAGTTTGGTTTTGGTAGGAACCACTAGGGGTGTTGCTTGGTTATGGTTTTATTGCAAGTGGTGTCAAAAGGTGTTGTGGTTGGTGGGAGATAGAACCTATGATGCCATCTGCAGCATGGGATGTCCTCGTTGCATCCCGGTAGGAGGTGCCTGCATGGGGAGCATCTGGAATGATAGTGTAAAGGTATCTAGACTGTTCATAGATTAGATCAAACATCTGGGCTTTCAATATGGCCTCCTCTTCATATTGGGGTCATTCAAATGCAACGTCATTTGCTATAGGTGGTAGCAATGTTTTTAGGAACCAATCCAGGGAGATCCTGTCATCAAGTTTAATCTTGCACAAACGACGGTGTTGGCGCCACTCATGGATGTGGTTGGTTATGTGGATTGCAGTATTATGGTGGAAAGATAGAAATATCTCCACCCCTTCATCATATCTAATGGGGATTTGGAAATACTGCAGGAACATGAAAGCCAAGGAGTTAAAATCTGGGTATTTGGCTTGTGGTAGCTCCATGTACCACTTGGCTGCAACACCTGTGAGAGTGCGTTGGAATAGTCTAAGCCTGATCAAATCATCTACAATGCTATTTAATGAGAACCATAGGTGAAACATCATGATGTTGTTTTGGGGGCACTCCCCTGTCTTTCCTTCAAACTTGGGAATGTCTGAGGGAAGTTTGGTTAGAATGGAAGGCCAAAATGTTTGATGGGGGATAGGGTCATTTGTTAATCGAGCCAAGTCAGGAAAGTTGAGATGTGCCATGAAAGGAAGTTTTGACGCAAGGTTGATGTGAGATGGGGCAACAATGGTGGTGTGGTTTGCAGGGACATGATGCACCTGCATAAATGGGAGTACTTGTGGGATCGTTGTGGATGGGCCACTGCCCCCATGTGTGACAGGAAGGGCAGTGTAGGTGGAAGGGACACTACCCATAGACATGCCAAGTGGGAAAATGTGGGTGTAAGGGAGACTACCCCCATGTATGAGAGGAGGGATAGTGTAGGTGGACGGGATATTGCCCCCAGTTGTGACAGTTGGGACAGGTTGACTGGTCAATATGGGTGGTGGTAGCTGGCTTATGACAGTTTGAATGACCATGTTGGGGCCACTAACGAGGGTGTTGATGGTGATGTGGGGTGTGGACATGGGTCCACTTCCAATCACTAAGATGAAAAATGGATTCGGGTTTGCACTAGCCATGGGGCTAGATGCTGCAGTATGCAGGTCTGGCTTAGATTGGTATGATTTTGAGTCTGAATCAGAGGATGTATGGCCTTTTGATGGTGTAGAGGGTCATCAAGAATGGTCTTGACGATGTTGGTTCAAGGACCCAAACTGTGGTGGATCACCTCTCAGGCATGAGGAAGAACATGGGGGATCAATTGTGTTTGATTTGTATGCCAAGTGGTGAAATATGGTAATGAATTTTGGACCCCGATTTTAATGGCTTCCTATTGGATTTAGGTGGTCACTCGGCCACCAAGACTGCCAGAAGACAGTGCTTGGATTTTTCCTCACTGGAGTGCTAGTCAATCGGTGGGGGTCATTTTCTGTTTCGCTTGGTAATTCCTCTCAATGGCGAGCTACTTTGGGGTTCTCGTGGTAATCCTCATAATGAGTTTTTCGGTTGAGCCCAAGTACTTCTCATGGTTAAGGCAGTCAAAGAATTATGTCCTCAAAGACTGCAAATGTTTGACTTAGTGTAAATTATAAATTTTAATGGCTAGCTCAGCGTCATAAACTGATTTTGGTTGTTTTATGTGGTATGGTTTGTGTGTATGTATTTGATCTTTCTGTTACACTTAGTGGATACTTGTATGGTTTATGAATAGTCCATAGAGATTATATTGCAAAACTTATGATGTGAATAGATTATTTAGCATAGAAGTAAATTGTAAATAGAAACTTGAATGCATGCCATACCTGAATCTGAATATGAACCTGACTAGGTGATTTCCTTACACTTGTATATATCTTCAACCAGGAAAGAGTGCTAGGATCTCAACACAATGCGACTAATTCCATTCATAGATCCTCAGGTCACTCTCCGGATGCAAGGTCGGTCAACAGGGAGGACGCGAACACCATGAAACCCCCATCGGTCTCCACCCCCTCTACCTTCCAAGTCACCCATTTTTAGTGGTTTCGAAAAATGACAAGTGAAGTGCCTATTACTATACGAGCTGCACCCTTCATCTTATCCCAGAATACCCCGAAGGGTGATGACTGGGTAGAGGAGGAAGGGCTAGGCAAGGTTTAATTTTTAAGAATTGAAACCTATAGTATTTTTTTATTCAAGCTTTAAACAGATTAATTAACCAATTAACCATTTAATTTGACAGTGATTTACGCATGCTGTAATGAAATAAATAGATGCTAAAATGAAATAATCACATATTTGATGGACAGAGGTGGCTGAGCCACATTGACAGTCCCAATAACTTTTGAATCCAAATCTGAGAGATAGATCGCTCTTTTCGGGGGAAATGTGGCAAGGGGGTCACCAAATTTTCCCCAAATTAGGGGAGGAGTTCGCTTAGAACCTGCAGTCAAAAGCGATCTACTTTCTGGGTTGAAGTTGCACCTTTCAGGCCTGAATGAGCAACCTAGTCACACCTTTCAGCCCGATAAGAGCGACCTGGTCTGAAAGATGAAATTGTTTTTTTCCTGAGTCAGGTCTGGTCAACAGTAACTTGTACTGTGGCCGAATGGCCTAGGCTTAGAATTAATGAGGCTCGACTGTAACTAAAAATGCAGGAAAATATAGATCTAAACTAGATTGAGTAGAAAATTAAACTAGGGAAAATAAAACTAAAATGTAGAAATTAAAACCTAGGGATCCCGTGGGATCGACCTGGCATGGTTTCCAAATCTATAGTAGGGATTTCGCCCTTGCTATGGGTAGGAACGGCTCCCATCTGTCTATAGGATGGAAGGGTAGGGTTTTTGTGAGAATGGAAGAACATAAAGAAACAAACAAAAAATGAAATGAAACCCCTGCACACAAGGTTAGGTATAACCTCCACAACCCTGCATCAAACTATTAGAAAACCAAAAGACCTACAAGCAATCAATGGAAACCTGTAAGAAAATGTTAAGCAATAAACCTGAAAACAAATAATGTTAGAAAACTACAATCTAACTAAGCAAAAACATGGAAAGACAAGTATACCTTCTCTAGTTTGAATGGGCGACCATTCCCTAGCTTGGGAGAGCACCTCTCTTAGGAATGGGGAGCTATGGCTTAATGGAGGAATGGAGGAGAGGGAGGGTGAATGTATTGAGAGGAAAATGGTCTCAAATTACTCACACGAGCATCGTAACGATAGGGAGATGAGAAGTGATTTGAGAGTGATCCCCACCCCTCTATTTATACTTTTTCTTGGGATTTTTAGGGTTTTAATCCCTTAGTTGGGGCTTTAGCCTCTTTTGGTGGATTTTAGCCCCTTTCACCCAATCTTTAGCTCCTTTTTGGGTTTTAAGATCCTTTGAGGGGTTTTAGCACCTATGGGAGCTAGTTTGGCTCTTTTTAGGGATTTTTAAGCCTTTTTTAGGGTGTGGGGGTCAAATTAGGGTTTTGCGTGGATGTCCTTAGGTGGTGTAGGTCATGTAGAGCTTAGTGAGGGATTTTTTGGGTTAACATACCTATTTACCCAACAATGTGCGACATAAATAGATCTGATTACTTATCAACATTCACAGAAGAATTCATCATTGTGCTTAGATAGATCGCATTATTCAGTCATAAGAGGCTTCAACATACTACTATGCAAAACAAATCTAACAATATATCATCATTTAAGATAAGAAAACATCGCATCATAGATCCGTATGGTGGAATCACTTAACATTCATTAGTGGTCTTAGAAAAAAGGTAAAAGAGTAAAACATAGAAAACACAATGATTCAGATCAACTTCCTCTTGTCATATTACTTCCGCACAAAACAACAGGTTATTCAAAAAAGTTACAATTCACCAAGTGCTCTCTAATTGCTCCCTTCAAGTCTATTTGACACTTGCAATTCTACTTCTATTTATAGGCTTGCACCTTTACATTCAAGGTCCACTTGGACGAATTCCTAACTAACTCTTAACTGATTCTACAAAATCATGACCAATATTGATAAAATATGGTCAAAATACAAAAAGGTGACAAAATATTCAAAATATTCTATTCTTCACCTTGTGCACCATTCTCCCCTTGCACTATGTCTTTTTCTCTTGCGCAACATCCATAATGTTGTGCAGCTAGTTTGTCCCAAAACCCCTTCCAACATGCCCCCAACACAATCTTGTGGCCCGCCCTCGATCCATGTCAGTTGGACATGGTGTACTCAATGATCTTCAGTATGAAGTCTTCATATTGCTAAGTGATCTCCTTCACTTGATCTTGAATTCTCTCATCAATGTCCTGAATTCCTATCAAATCCTTCTTCAGTCAGTGCTCCACCATCTTTTAAGTAACTTATTTCTTTCCTTCCTGTACAACCAATAATGCATCAACTGCCTTCACAAAAATTTGTTCTCCAATGTCTTGGAACTCATTGATCTGATCATTTATCTTCTGATGTTGTTCCTGAGCCAATCCAACCCTTTGCTGCAACTCCCTTAGTTGGGTCAACCATGTAATCTATATGACTAGAGGCATCACTCTTAATGCAATCTTCAATTTTGCTAGTTTCTCTTCGGCCTCCCGCAACTACTTGGCCAGTTTCTCTAACTGTGCGTGTTGGATGATGCTGCCCCAAAATTCTGTCATTTCCTCAGTGACCTCTATGGAATTATTTCGCTTGGAAATTTGCTTAGGAGGCGTGTCTGGATATACCAGAGCATTCAAAATGTTGTTTTCCTTTTGTAACTACATAATAATTTCCCCAAGTCACTTTTCTTTCGTGACTGCATCCAGTTCTGCAGTGTTTTCATTGACGTGCTTACAAGCGTCCACAACTACCGCTTCTACTTATACTTGACTGTCAAAAAGGTGGGCCTTATCAACGATGAGGCAGTGTGTCTCCTTCTTTGATTCTTCCATCACCTCAAGATTCTATGTCTTCAAATCTTCTTGCACTTTCTTCAATTCTTCTATCTCCTGCTCTTTCTCTTCCATAATCTTCTCCTTTGTGCATCGTAGTTCATCAACTTCTTTCTGCATCGCCTCTGCTTTCTCCTTCTTTCATAGAAATCAATTGATGATGTCCTTCTGTCTTTTTGCTAACTCCTGGATGGCAACATGTTGCATGTGTACCAACATCTGCATGGGCAGCGCATTGATATCCAGTGATATTCTCTACAACTATTGTAGTGAGGTATTCAAGTCCTTGATTTCGGCATCAATCGTAGTCTGAGGGATTTAAACGTTCCTATCCCTGGGCTCAGTGCTCATTGATGCAATTTCCTACAGAGTCACATTCTCTAGTGATATTTTTGAAACAATATCATAGAAAGATTCCAATTTAGTTCTTACCTCAGTGAATCCTTCCTATGACGATTTCATCATTTCCTTTACGGTTGCATCAGTCACATCATTAACAACCTTAACAAGCCTATTCAGTTTTGCTTCCATTGCTGACACGATTCTACTGATCATAGCCTAATTCATGGGCCTCTTTGTTCCTATTTCCTTGAGTATGTGTTGTGCTTCTGGGTCAGTAGGTGTCTCCATCGATGATTCTTCATCATATTGTGGATCATTTTTTTGCACATGATCCTCAGGTGCATTTGTCAGGGGTCCCATCAAGACTTCTACTACACTCATCAGTTCTTTCCATTCTATGGGCCAATCATTAATCATTGCCTCCATTTTCACATTAGTCACCTTTTACCTCATTGGAAACCATTGCTTGGTGGTTTCCCAGCATGCTTGAATGTGAATAGCATGGGGTCCAATTGTGAACCACATAATCCTATGATATTTTTTTGCAGCTTCCTCCATCAGTCTTGGAACTTTTACCGATGCCTCTTGCAATGCTTCCCAGTAGAGCCAAAATTGGATTGAGGAGCCAATCTCTCTGCTTCTATGAACCACCATAAATTTTGATATCTCACACCCTTGCATACCTCTATTTATTTGACATCCATACCCTAGTGATAATATGGCTCCATCCAAGACACTAACGCAATCAAAATGAGGAGCCAACTATATGTGAATGTTATTTCACCCACCTGCGCAACCACTGCGTCCTCTGGTAACTAGTTCATAAGAAAAAGGGACCAATTCATTTGTACACCTTGTGCACACAAGTTAGCACATGCGACCACCCCTAAATTACATTGAACTAGGTGGTTCTTCCTAACCACTTTACTAGCCAAAATTCTTGCACCAATACATACTGCGTGTTCATTGATACTATCAATGCAGTATGCCCTCCCATCACGCTCTAGAGCATAACGCTTCTTTAGAGTTTCCTCCAAATTCCTGTCAATATCTTTGTCATGAAAATATTGTGAGGGTTCTGGCCCATCCTTGGGTAGCCCCATTATCTCTAAAATTAACCCCACCTTGACTTCAACTGTCTCATCTAACCATAGAAACCCGCTATGGAAGCACCCCAAAAGCTTCTTCACGCATGCATTCACTTCAGTTGGCTACCCAAAATGTGGCATGTTGATCAACCCAAGTAATCTATCTCTAGCCAACCTGCTCGCCCAGTCCTTTGGGATGCGCTCTATTGGCCCACCTCCGACCGATACCATTGACACATATGGTTGGTTCACAATGCCCTCTAGTGCAAGTAGGTTGTGGTCTTCATATTTCAGCTACATCAGCACAGGAATGATGTCAGAAGTGCATACCATCCCTCATGGTATCATCGACATATTTATATGATACTTCTGATTATTCATGGGCTTCTTGGCCTTTGCAGCAGGCTGACTGTGAGGGATATATCCGGGGATGTCCTTGAGAGACACCCCTTCTCTAGATGTAGAATCCACCACTCCCGAGCTCGATGACCCCATCTGTGCAGTGTCTTCTCCTTGCACCCTTGCAGATGTTCTGGTCTATCTTTTCTATGGCATCGGAAAGCTAGGATTATGCACCTGTCCCTTCCCCTTCGGCACTATTGATGATCTAAATTGCATACTGGTGAATTCGTCCATTATTTTTATTGGTTTGCATGATGAATTGCGCTCACTCGAACTCTCTACTATGTTTTGGTTACTCTGCATGCCGCATCAATTCCCTACGAGACTCAATTATCCACTCACTCTATATGGACTCAGCAACTTACTTAATGTGCTCAAACGCACTTGACAATTCGCTCTACAACTCTACAATGCTGCAACTCAACTTGACTTCTCTCAATGGTGTCTTCCAACCGCATTGAGATCCCCTTTTATAGTGCCAAATCAAATCATACTCATCATTATTAAATCCATGTGATCATTATGACCAAATCATGCATTAACTACCCAAATCCACCATCAATTTTTCCACCCCAACAGTCGGATCCGCCGTCATTATGCATCACTTCCAAAAGTGTCTCTTGTTAACTTATTTTATATGTCTTCATTTATTGCTGACTTGACTATGTCGCATCCCTGTGGCTGTTGCATCCTCTCTTCCTAACTGCGCTACTAACTCCTACTCTTGTGCATCCACTTACTCCTTATGCACCCTCCTTCTTTCTATCCATCCTTTTGATTTTTTTTTCAATGCACGGTGCCTCAAGCATCACGCAGTTCTAGGCCTGTCCTATAGGGCTTCAGCTTGCTACCTTTTACTAGCTTTGGCAACATCGTTCCATCTAACTATTGTAGTTTAACTGCACCACCTGAAGTAATTGAATTAATAATATGTGGTCCTAACCACTACATCTATAACTTACCTGGATGCTTCATGAACTTGCTGTCATACAACAACACCAAATCTCCTTGATGAAACTATTTATTCTTTATGTGGTGATCGTTCCAAGCCTTCTGTCAATCCTTCTCGAGACATTGGTGGAAACCTACAAAGAATTGATCCTCCTCAAGCTACATCAACTATTTCATTTTCTCATCTAGTGTTTATTCATCATACATTCCCGTCATTGCTGCAATGCATAGACTCAAAACAATTTACTCCATCGGCATGATGGCCTTTTTCCCATATACCAATTTGAATGGTGTTTTCCCCGTTAATCGCTTGTAAGTGGTGCGACATGCCCATAAAAATGTTGGAATATTCAGGTCCCAATAATCGCAACTTGCATTATATACCTTGGTAAGTGCATGCTCTAATATCTCTTTGAATGCTTCTATTATTCCATTCGCCTATGGATGGCATAGGGTACTCTTCTTATGATGTATCTGCAACTCCATCAACGCGCTTACCGTGTGGTTGATGAAGTAACTGCCCTGGTCTCTCATCAGTATATTTGGGAATCCAAACCACATTACAATGTTATCAAATGGGAACCTTTTTTTTTGTCGTAGGTGTGCAATCCATGAATGGTGCAGCCTCCACCCACCTTGTCAAATAGTCTGTTTCTATAATGATGTACCACACACCATTTCTCTTCCTAGGTGGGTTGATTGGTCCCACAAAATCCATGAACCATTTATCAAATGGATGCAATGTTACTTGTGATACCATTGGCATCTCATCTCTCCTTGATGGCTTCCCAGTTCGTTGACAGACGTCAGAAATCCTCACATATTTTGTCGCATCATTATGTAGAGTGGGCCACCAGAGCACTACGCGAAGTACCTTCCTTGCAGTAGCTCGAACTCTGTAGTGTACACCAGCAAATCCTGCATGTGCTTATTCTAGAATCTGCTATGGTTCATGCAGTAGGACACATTGTCACAAAATATCATATGGCCCTAGCTTATATAGTTTTCCACCAATCAATTGGAAGTTCAAAGCCTTTACCAACAACTACTTATTCTGGCTGGTTGAAAATACCTCCGGTGCAAATCCTGTCATAAGAAACTGAATTATTTGAGCATAACAATCAACTTCCATGTCAACTCTGAACATCTTCGCATCTGGAATCCCATGTTGGATATTTCTAGGCTCCTCACCTATCTCAATTGGGGATAAATGATCAGGGCTTGCATTCAAGCGACCCGGCTTCACAATTATCTCAAAATCAAATTCTTGGAAGAGAGGTAACTAGTGGCATATTTTCCTCCCCAACACAGGCTTATGGACTAGGTACTTCAAAGCAAAATGGTCAGTAAAAAATTTTAAAACACCACCCAATAGGTAATTCCTAAACTTCTATAGCGCATATACCATTTCCAGACCTTCTCTCTCTATACTCGTATAGTTATTTTATACAAATGAAAACTTATTACTAGAAAAACCGATCAGGTGATCGATATCTCCTTCTCCTATTTACGCAAGCACCACTCCTGGTGCAATAGAGGATGCATCCACATGAGCATGGAATACCTTGTCCCAATCAGCAAAAATAAGGATCAGTATGGAATCCATCTTGGACTTCAGCATGTCGAAACTTCGTCGACACTCTTGACTCCATACAAATGTTTCTTATTTCTTTAATAAATTCTCCATAGGGGATGTAATCATAGCATAACTTCTTATAAATTTGTGATAATATATGGTGTGCCCTAGATTCACTCTAAGCATTTTTCACATTTGTAGGTGGAGGTAAGCTCAAAATGAGCACGATATTTGTAGGGTCAACCAATAGTCCTGGCTTGCAAACAATGTTACCCAATAGCATCCCAAAGGGTGTGCAGAAAATACACTTCTTTAAGTTCAGCGTGATTTGATGTCGTCAGCATCTTTCCAGCATCAATCATAAGTTTTCCAAATGGTGTCTATGTTAGGATTATAATCCTCCCTTGTCCAATTTGGTCAGTCACCTAGAGTCGATTTAGTCATTATTTGAGCCACCAGTACCATTGGGTCCACTTATACTAATTGGGCCACATGTACCAGTTACTAGAATGTGGGGAACACTAATTGAGGCTAAATTCCACTGATTGCACTTACATGCATCAGTTTAGGAGCCTCCTAGACCAATCCCTACAATTTAGGAGCCATTGGGAGTGCTGGCACCAACCTCCTTCAGTTGAGTTCAGTTGATCCCTAGCCAATATTAGTTAGGAGTCCGTTACATTCAATTCTAGTCAGTTAAATTCAATTCTATTCAGTTAGCACCAGCTATGCATGGTTTCATTTGGATGAGGTGCATTTAATCACCTACCACAATCATTTAGACTAGTTAACTGATAATTAAGACTGAATTAGATAGTTGAGTTGGGTTTTTGAACTCCAATAGTGATTTAGACAAGTTCAGTTAGCCATGCAACCAAGTAGAGTCAAACCAATTCGAATTTCCTCACATGGATTGGAATTGCATGAGGCTATTTATCCATTGTACTACATTGTAACAATTATCCATTATTTTACTTTTGATTAATGAAATCTTATACAGTTGCAAAGCATTATTGCACTGTTTCATATCAAAATCTATGTAAAATTGCTTGTAAGATATACTTATAAGTTGTGTGTTCATCCACATATCTATATGCTCAATTTTATATGGTATCAAAGCCTCGGTAGGATAATGAACCTTTCCTTTCTACAGATCTTCACCTGGATCAAAAAAAAAATTCAGCAAAATTTCTTCTTCCTACTCTGCACCAGAAGCAGAAGGTTTACCACATAATTCCTAAGCAAAGGAATTTTTGATCAAGCTTTCTTGATTGACTAAGCTAGGTATGATGAAAACCTGAAATATGTAGGTCGTCGACCTTACTTTGTTTGTCTTCTTATGATTTGAAGGTCTTTCAATATACTTCACTGCATTCGCTACAATAGGAAAAATGGTTTCTTTTGTGGATCCTCTCACTCCTTTCAACTATCCCCAGTTGAAGGGAGACATGTAGATCCAATTGCGAGCCAAGGGGATCTAAAGAGTCACAATGGAAATAGAGGTGGATCCAAACCACATCGTAGATAAGGCAATATATTGGAACAAGATGGATGAATCCTTCAGGTTGCTGTGTCTTTCAATATCCAAAGAACTTCATTACCATGTCACTCGATTGAAGAATTCGAAGGAAATTTGGGATAAAATTTATGATCTCTTTGATAAGAAATATGACATGAGAATTTATCGGCTAGAGAATGAGTTGATTTCTCTTCATCCAAGAAAATTCAAAACTATGAATGAGTTCTTCACCAAATTCAATCACCCAGTGCTCCAGTTGAAGCAGTGTGGAGTAGAGAAGGAGGATGATCAACTCATTCTCTCCATTCTCTCCAAAATTGGCTTAGATTATTCTGTATTTGTTTCCACATTCCATTCTAGGAATCTCAGAACCCCAAATTGGAAAATTCCCACTCTCACTTCCTTCATTGAGTCTCTCACAACATAGCAGGACAAGCTTGTGAAAATGGGGACCATCAGATCTTCAAAAGATCAAGCACTATTTACTAGAGGGACCAAAGCTACGAATGGTAAGGGGAAGAAAAAGAAGATATTAAATGAGTCTCCTAATGATCAAGAGAAGTCAGATGAATCCTCAAGTTTGAGGAAAAACAAGAAGAAAGGTAAATAAAATATCCTTTGTTCCTACTGTTCAAAGGGATTTCATCCAAAAAGCTCATTTATGAGGAGAATAATAAATCAAATGGCTCTACTTCTAGAGAAACATAACATCACTCTACCTGCTAACATAAGGAATTCTGACCATAGAGAAGAACCTGAAGAACATGATGAGATATTTAATGCACTGAAGGCTAGTTGTTCAAGAACACATGCCTTCCTCATTGATTTAGGAGCTTCCAATAATATGGTTGCATCCAGAGAATCATTCTCTTCTTTACAACCAATTGATGGGCCTAGCATTCACATGTGTGATGATAGTAAAATTCGAGCTGAAGGGAAGAGTACTATCAAATTGAAGCATGGAAAGTCCCATGATGTTATGTATGTGCCCTCCTTAGCTACAAATCTATTATCTGTTTATCGGATGACCCACACTGGCTCTACAAAATGAGTGATATTTGGTCCTGACTCAGTGGACATCATGGATATTTCTACTGGGAACATTATAGCGAAGGGTGTAGCAAACCATGCCTACAAGGCATATAAATTCTTGCACTTCATGCCATATTCAGAACTAGTGCACTCTTAGCAGCCATTCAAAAGAGGAGGTAAAAACATGTTATCTATTTCTTTTGATAAAGTTTCCGATAGTGTTTCAGAAGAAGAAGACTCAAGTTGTTTTAGTATATGAGATTGAATATGAAGTTCACAGTGATTCGTATCACAATCCATTCACTACTCCCAATCCTAAGTCCAAATTGGTTATTGGGAAAGATGGGAAGATGACTTGAAATCCATTTGACATAAAGAGGACAAGAAATCAGCTTCAAAAAGAGAAGCTTGCACCATGTCAAGCAAGCTCTTTAGCTTTAGAGAGATGTAGCAAATTCCCAATGAAGTGCTACATGCTAAGGACTGATCAACTACACTGCTCTCAAAGGAACCAATAGGATCATGTCTCACATACTCCAAAATGAAACAAACCATACATTCCTCCTTCCTTCCATCATCATTTTGAGACAAGATGGAGAAATTCTACATGCCAGGACCCAAGATGTCTGAGCACAGAAGAACAACATGCTGCTTCGCTACACCACAGTGATGAAGGTTGCAGTAGCATTTTTTCCAAGTTTTTTCTCAAAAATCTTGAATCCTATCTTTTACTTGCTTAGTTTGAGGGGGGTTATTTTTCCCATGAGGTTTTTCCCCGTTTCCTTGGTTATATTGAGCAATTCCTTTTTTTTAGCTGTAATGGGTGACCTTTGGTCTTAGTTACCAGGGCCCAAATTGTCCAAGTTAAGATTCAAGGGTGGTGTTAGGATTATAATTCTCCCTTGTCCAATTTGGTTAGTCACCTAGAGTCAATTTAGTCATTGTTTGGGTCCACTAGTACCATTTGATACACTTGGCCTAATTGGGCCACATGTACTAGTTACTAGAGTGTGGGGAACACTAATTGAGTCTAACTACCACTGACTGGATTTTCATGCATTAGTTTAGGAGCCTCCTAGACCAATCCCTACAATTTAGGATCCACTGGGAGTGTCGACACCAACCTCCTTCACTTGAGTTCAATTGGTGACTAGTCAAGCTTAGTTAGGATTCAGTGAAATTCAGTACTAGTCATTTACATTCAGTTCTATTCAGTTAGCGCTAGTTATGCATGGCTTCATGTGGATGAGGCACATTTACTCACCTACCATATTCAGTTAGACTAGTTAACTGATAACTAAGACTAAATTAGACACTTGAGTTGGGTTATTGAACTCCGATAGTGATTTAGACAAGTTCAGTTAGCCATGCAGTTAAGTATAGTCAAACCAATTCGAATTTCCTCACATCAATTGGAATTGCATGAGGCTATTTATCCATTCTACTACATTGTAACAATTATCCATTATTTTACTTTTGATTAGTGAAATATTATACAGTTGCAAAACATTATTGCACTATTTCACATCAAATTCTCTATAAAATTGCTTGTAGGATATACTTGTGAGTTGTGTGTTGATCCATAGATATATGTGTTAAATTTTATACTTTGATCAATCCATAGACTATCTATTCATCCATGTAGACTTGCATAAATTTTTGAATAAAATCTTTGAATGTTGTGAAAACAACCCGAGAAAATATCGCAGGTGCGTTATTCAACTCAAACGACATCACTGTGTACTGAAAGAAGCCCCATTTAGTAAAAAATGTAGTTTTATGTAGATCTCACGATATTAATCTGGTGATAACTAGAAAACCCATCTATGAAAGAATACATTTCCTGATCGCCTACTCCTTCTAGCACTTCATCTGTGAATGGTGTCGAAAATGGATCGTGCATACATGCATCGTTCAGTTTTCTCAGATTGACACAAATATGAACTTCTCTTGGTTTCTTGTCTTGGACCACCAATAGGACTGATCCATTCTGATTCTTTGACTGGCTCAATTATTCCAACATCCAACATCCTATTAATCTCAGCTTTGACGCTCTCTTTATATCACAGATTCAATCGATATGGCCTCTTCCTTACTGGTTTTGCATCTGGATTTAATGGGATCTTCATATCCCCTAAATCACCTAGTATCCCCTTCATTTCAGAGAACTTCATTGAAAATATATCTTGAAATTCATGCAATAGATATATGATCTTTACCATAGTCTCTTCATCCCAATAGTCCCCAACACTTGCAAATTTTTGGTTCTCCTCCATCCCAATGTTGAATTTTCTTATCTTTAATGGTTGGTTCCATAGTCTCTTCATCCCAATAGTTCCCAACACTTGAAAATTTTGTGTTCTCCTCCATCCCAATGTTGAATTTTCTTATCTTCAATGGTTGGTTCATTGGGTCCATCGATACATCCTGTGTTGCGACATCCTGACTCCCCTCTATTTCTAGGATATTGATATTTCTTATCTCATCATCATCCTTAGTTTTGCAAGATAAGTTATAACATTCCATCATCGATTGCATGTGGATCCAATGGATATGCGACTAGAACCACCTTCAACACCACATCGCAGATGAGTTGTAGCGTGTTATGGACATTTGTATTAACATCCATGAAGGTAAAGGTATGCATAAAAAAAACTGTCAAATCCTCCCAAGTGGTTATTTCCCTGTGTAGCTCAGCTGATATGTACCAATATTGAGGCATTTCATCCATTGTCTGGAAAACAGCATGGACCTGCTCGTCCCTTGGTCGTGATTCCCACAAGGTCTCACATTCAATCAAATGATCTCCAGGAATATTCTTCCCATTGTAGCATCTAACATGGTATACTTATGTATCTACAAACCCAACTATAATCAATCATCAACATTGCGACCATCCACTAATTTATTTTTTATGGGTTTCCCACCAGCGTGCTAGAGTATCTTTTAGTGCCTTGTCCAATGCCAACAACTGCTGAGGCTCTGACAACTTCTCTTTGAACTCAAAAATAAATTTGGATAGCTTAGGAAGCCCTTCATAAATGTGTAATTCAATAATATCAGTCGCAACACGCTACGACGACTGCATGACCAAACCACACTTCCTGACTGATACTTCATGCATGCGATTCTTCTAGTTCTCTAATGCATCATCTGAATTGGAACAAACAGAGTTAGTGATGCACCAACTGAGTTATCCATAAATAGTTGGATGGATGTAATCTTCTAAGATATTGTAATCATGATCCCATCCCCTTATAACTTCATCTTTTACCGGCTCAATATACCTTCGTCCTTCGCTTAGATCCATGGGAGCGATGACTTTGATATCTTAATTCTCAAATTTCATCATCCGCTTCTTAAATTTTATTACTTCCATACTATCATCCGTCCATACAAACCCCAATGATGCCGGATAGGATCCCCCACCCTATACAACTTCAATTACATCAAAATCAACATAGGTCTTCATACCTTCAACATCTACTACTAGGTGCAACATGCACCCAATCGGTTGTACCTTGGCCTGATTATCTAATCATAGCTGCATTGGAAACCAACCTAATGTTGGCCTCCCCATCTTCTTCCATGTCTATTTTGTCAAAATATTCACATCTGAGCCTAGATCCAAAATAATTGAATCTACTTCATAGTCTCCAATTTGGATGTTCATGCGCATCTCTCTACCTGTATTTTTCTCATGCAATGAATTCACTGTGGAATCCTCCCATCCCTTCAACGGTTGGTGCAACAGGTTCTCAATTTTAGAAAGAGCATCAGGATCTCTTGCCAGTGACAAGAATCTCTCAAAGAATTTATGCAAGGTACCATGTTTTTGCAATGGTCCTACCTCCAACAAAGAATCAAAAGCAGTGGGAATTTCATAAATGGGTGACTTACCAAGGTTCCTTTCGATCAAATCACATGCTTCAAACAATGTGTCCTTCTCACCATTGATATCAAAATATACCTTCTGCTTCCCAGCCAATTGAATTTGTGGATGAGGGATATATTTTCCAGTCATCACACCACCACGAGTGATGACAACGATGTCAACATCCTTCATGATGGGTTCTGTCGAGATCGTCGTGACTGTCGGCCCTTGATTCTAGTTTAGTCGTGGGTACATATTCTGAGCTGCATTTTGGTTTTGAATTGGAATTTAGTTATGACCCTGATTCTGTACTTGATTCTGGTTTGAAAACTGGTTCTGTTACTAATTATGGTTTTGTAGTTGATTTTGATTCTGCAACTAGTTTTGATTCTGCAACTAAGGAACATTTCCTTCCTGCCATCTTGTAATTAGCTATGGACAGTTCTCAACAGTGTGATTGATTGTGGTACAATACATACACAAGCACTGTAACTATGGAAAATCCCTCTAATAGTGACCCAATACACCACAATTGTAACATTGGACAGGTTTATGACCTCATCATCCTCCTCAACCAAAGCCTCCTCCTCATCCTCCTCATCCTCCATGAAATCCTCCCTTCTGCTAGTACTGTGGCTGAGTAAAATGCTATTGCAGGGAAATCGGTTTCTCCTGGACATAGTGTGATGACTGAATATACTATGGCTATTGTAGATCCATCAATATCTAATTATATTATGGTTCGATGCAGACTACGGTTGCGGTTGTGGTGGTATAAACTACATCTGCAATGGTGGTACATACTGCGGTGGGGTTGGTGGGTGTACCACATGCAACTATTGCTATGGTTTATTTACTTCTCCCTTCACATAATATGAGTCACATGTTCCTTCCTGAAGTAGTTCATATGCCTGACAATCTTTATCTTCATGTCCCACAGATCGATAGAATGAGCAGTATAGGTTTGTTGGCTTCGCCACGATCTTCTACATGTATCTACATTCTTCATGTCAGTGCCCATATAATTAGAAAATGCAGCACCATGGTACACTACCACAACTCAATGGGTTCGGTGCTGCTGACAATAGATAATTTCATAAATCAGGAAAACGATCTTTGGTATGTCCATCTGCATGACACCAAGTACACCAAAGGTATTTGTGATGCTATTTACCCTTATTTTTATCTTGTAAATGAAGCGTCGAGTTTTCTATATGTTCTTGAATCTGGTTCATACCAACTGCACTTTCTCCAATGGGTGAAGCTTCCAACTTCATTGCGATCTGTAGAGCCTCTCTCTATGTCATGATATTTTGTTGCATCAGTGGTTGTCTGATATGAGATACTAGTGTTGTGATGAACCATTCTTTATGTTGAACATCGCTCATCTCAAAACTAACCCTCACCATCAATGTCTTGAAAATTTGGTCAAAATCTCATACAGTTTCATTAGGAAATCTCTTAATCTCCTTCAACTCTATAATGTATTGTGCTTCATACTTTGTTTTTTTAAATTCTTCAATAATCCCTTTTTGGATTTTTTCTAGTGTCTTTGCAGGGGTATCCGTAGGAACTTGTATAAATTTCATGTACCAATCCAGTGCACTACCCCAAAGAGTGGTCACCAATTGGGCCTTCTTGACATCATCATCTATAGTTTTCCCAATAATCCATACTGCCTCACATAGAAACCAGTATTGCTTGGGATGGTCAATCCCATTCCCATGGAACAAAGGTAACTTCGTGTCATTTCTTGCCATCCTAGGCCTTCTTCCTACAGACACTAATCTACTACTAGAATGTTGTTGGCATGTCGGGAAAGTCGATGTGTAACTTGTGTCTCTTTCTGAATACGGAGTAGAGCATAGAGGCATGGGAAAATTGTTGCTGGGGGTTGATCTTACTGCTATCTCAGGCATAGTATTGTTGTCCTCTTTATGACTGTAGGGTCACTTCATCCCATGTGGTATTGCTTCACGGTCTTGTGTTTTGATAATAGTAGGACCTTCCCCTATCTGTTTCCTCTTCTCTTGTTGAAACCTTGCTCATCCCCTTGTAAGAACACTTTCTTCCTCGGATTCCCTCACAGTCTCATCAAAACTTGCACCCATATACCCATTATCCTTCCAATCATCGCCCCCCTTTTGTCATGGTATCCACAACCTCTGCACACTAGAGGTCTACTATTCGAGGTGCATCTTCAGTATTCCTTTTTCACAAACAAGGATCTTCATTGACAATTGTAGGGCCAATAAGAATCTACCTCTTGGTCTGTTGAACAATTCTATTTCTACTTTGTTGTAGGACTTGGTAGTATCGATTGTGAACTCTGTGATACAGCCTTATAGGATACTATCCAACTAGACTTCAACAGCTCGTGATGCCATGTTGTCGGTCTCGTGCTATTCCTGAATCAATCCAAAGGTCCATGATGTGGGATCGCCTCCCTCTAAATTTGTCTTGGAATAGGTAAATCACGCCAACCACTTTTACGGGATGATTGAGAATTCAAAGAAAAAATAATCATGTGGATCGTCATGTATGTTCCTTGTCAACCACTTATCTATTGTCAGTCCCAGGTTTTGGTTCTCTGTCTCATCAAATTATCATAACTTTTGGTCGAACCACTTCTGAATTTCTGGTCTTGTTGGATGCCACATATCCTCCCCTTAGTCGCAACAAGGTCTCAGTAATGGAACCATTTGTTCACACAAACCCAGCCAACAAAACCTAGTCAACAGGGGTTCCACTCTGTCAACCCTCAAGCCATCGCGATCTCCCTAAGCACCAACCCAGATAGGTTTTACCATATCCAGCAACACCTCCAGAGCGAATGAGGTCTCACTTGAGGCATTTAAGGGAGAGCTGTCAGAACCAAGTTTCTGCAAAATAGGAGAGGAAGATTTGCATCTACCTATTTACCTAGCACTACACGACATAAACAGATATGATTACTTATCAACATTCACAGACACATTCATCATTGTAATTAGATAGATCGCATTATTCAGTCATAACAGGATTCAACATACTACCATGGAAAACAAATCTAACAAGATATCATAATTTAAGATAAGAAAACATCGCATCATAGATCCATATCATGGATTCACTTGACATTCTTCAGTGGGTCATAGAAAACAATAAAATAGAAAAACATAACGATTCATATCAACTTCCTCTTGTCATATTACTTCTGCACAAAACAACAGGTTAAGTTCAAAGCAGTTACAATTCACCAAGTGCTATCTAATTCCTCCCTTCAAGTCTATTTCACACTTGCAATTCTAATTCTATTTATAGGCTTGCGCCTTTACATTCAAGGTCCACTTGGACGAATTCCTAACTAACTCTTAACTGATTCTACCAAATCATGACCAATATCCACAAAATATGGTCAAAATACAAAAAGAGGACAAAAAATATTCAAAATATTCTATTCTTCTCCTTGCACGCCATTCTCCCCCCGTGCATTCTCTTTTGCTCTTGTGCAACATCCACGATGTTGCGCAACTGGTTTGTCCAAAAACATTCTCAATGGTTGCTTCGCGAAAGAACTGAATTAGTTTTTCTTCATTAAAATATTCTTGGTATAGGGTAAATGAGGAAGGGAATGTAAGTGAATCTTGGATGGCTAATGAATTAACATTACATAGAGTTTTATACTTGGTCTAGTCCATGACCACTCTTTTAGAGGAGGAATAGTTATACGCACACCACTCAACAAAATCTGGAAAATTCAGGTTTTGTTCTAGAAAGAAAAAGTAAAAATGAGACCTAAAAACACCATGTAAATCTACACCTTGATCCTTAAATGTTTTTTTTATCTTGGTTTTCAACTAGTTAAGAGGTCCAAAGGACAATAAAGTGTCAAATATTTCACTATATTTGTCTTCAAATACTTCCTCAATTTTCTGGAACTCTAAAACCTGAGCTTTTATTTCTCCTCCACTATCCATACTTAAATACTATTTTTCGAGTAAAACATGGCCTACCTGGTAAATTGACGGGTGGATGAGAAACTATCTGACCTGGATTTACCCATGCAGATTAGTGCTTTTCTTCTCCAATGCAAAAAAAATACAAATAAATTTAATCCACGTGCCTTTACCCTTTATAGTATTTTTATAGTGTATTTTTCTACTATATTTTATGCAAATATTCCAAGCAAGTCCTTTTTTGTCCGCATATATAATCATGTTTTACCCTGAGCCGTCGATATTGATAGATGATTAATCTTCCTTTCCCTAATTCTATTGCCCTACCTATCTTTTATCTTCCCTACACTTTTCAACAGCAAATCCCTTTATCACCCTAGATCTATCGGATCTCAATATGAAACATCAATTGACTTCATCCTTTAACATATTCCACTGATCTCAGAAATTTAATCATCAGCGCAACTTTCATTAGTGGAATCATTTTCAGCCGTTGATCTTATCAAGCATTAATCCTCACCATTGATCTATGCTGGGTTTTAATAATTTTGTTGATTCTCAGCTTAGTTTTCTTCATGCATTTTTCCCCAGTGGAATCCTTATGCGCCATAGATACTTTTCATCTTAAAACCCACATTGTTGATCTATGCAGGTCATAATCTTTTCCACTATTTGGAAAAGTTTATTTCTCCGTACAAATATCACCAGCATAATCATTTCCTGTCGTAGATCTCTTTTCCACTTTTTTTCATGACAATAGATCTAGGTTATCCTTAAAACTTACCTCTTGATCATTAAATTTGTTTTTAACTTGCATCTCTTAGTGGTGGATTGCGTATCAACCCTTGATCTCCCCACCTAGAGATATGAACTATCTAAACCCTTCGATCTATACCACATGTGTGCATTTTTCATTTTAAGCCTATTTCCAAGGCTTAATCCATGATTTTTCTAGGAAATACATGTCTTAACTTCAAAGTTAGCCCCTTTAACTGTCCTTTAAACACCTTCTAATAATTCTTTTGGTCCTTCATCAAAATGTTCTATACCATAACTTATTTCTCCTTAGGCCCGCCCCATCCAATTGCTAACCAAAAATGGTGCTAACAGCTAGGTTCAAAGTCCCTCAAGATATTTTGATCGATCATGGTTCACATTTTGAAATCCAGATTATGTCGGAACTAAGTTCCAAAGTAGGTTTTCATCATGATAACTCTACACCCTACTACCCACGGGCCAATGACCAGGTTGAACTTTCCATCAACAAAGTGTTGAAAACTATGCTTCAACGAATGGTAGGAAAAGGTAAGTCCAGTTGGCACTTACAATTGTTTTCTGCATTATGGGATTATAGGACTATCATTAAGACATCTACCAACTTCACACCATTTTAGTTGGTGTATGTTTTCGAGTCTATTCTCTCAATCAAATCTGAGATTCCTTCTCTGAAACTTACCATAGAACTAATACTCAATACCACTTTATAAGAAGAATGGTTTTTGTACTTGAACAAGCTTGGTGAGACTCGTCCAGATGCCACTTTATAAAATGAGGTACATAAACAACGAATTAAATCTTATTACGACCGATCCATTCAACCTTGCCTCTTCAACTAAGGTGAACTGGTCTTGATATATGACCAGAAACATCATAAATTAAGAGGTGGAAAGTTGGAATCCATGTGGTACAGGCCTGAGATTGTCATTTGTGTCTTAGAGAAGGGATCCTACAAGATGATAGACTATGATGGAATACCCTTGGGTGAGCACCAAAATAGGATTTACCTCAAGAGGAACTATGGCTAGGTAATCTAGTATATATGCCTTGTACATATTGTTTATAGAGTATGTTGTGTGTAGTTTGGATTGTGAACTTGTTGTGAATGTAGGATGTGTCTTAGGTAAGCCTTCTTTTATAATGTTGTGTTTAGATGAACATATGACCCTGTTGACACAAACCCAATGAACAAAACCAGTGGATAGGGGTTACTACCTTGTTGACACCCAAACCACCGTCATCTCTCTGATCACCAGCCTAGACAGGTTTCACCCCGTCCGGCAACACCCACAGAGAGGATGAAGTTTCACCTGAGATGTTCGAGGGAGAGTTGACGGAACCAGGTTTCCGCATAATGATAGAGGAACATGTACAGAAACTTATCAATTTAGTGCAACATTAACAAATCTAATCTTTCAACTTATTCTTTTATAGAACCATATTGTCGTTCAATAGATTGCGCCATTATATCAGAACTACGAATAACATATTGATGCGCAAACAGATCTAGCAGAATAACATCATTCAAAGTAAAGAAACATCGTGACATTTACAGATCCATGTCATAGATACATATTGCATTCATAATTGAGTCACATAAGACATTAAAACTGAAAAACTGAAAACAACACAATAGTTTTGCTCAACTTCCGTAATGTCATATTAACTTTCACACAAAATCATAGATTATCCAAAACAATTCACAAATCAACAAATCTCAAATCATGCGCAAAGAACACAACTGATCCAAACAGTACCAAGTTTCAAGAAGATGAGCATTTAACATTTGAAATTCTACATCTACTTATAGGATTGTGTCTATAAAATCGAGGTCCACTTAACTAACTTTCTAACTAACTCTTAATAGATTCTACAAAATATGACCAAAATCCATATAATGCGGTCCAAAATGACCAAAATACATAACATAATATACTTTGAATTGCATGGCATCTTTGAGCTTACGCATCATCTGCAATGCTATGCAACTTCCTTATCCCAAAACCCTACCAACATGACCCAAACATTATCTTGTGGCTTTCCCTCAAGCCACGTCAGCTGGACATGGAGTACTCATTGATCTTTTGATTGAAATCGCCGTACNTTACAAATTAAATGAAATAAATAAAATGTTTACAAAAAAATTCAATGTCATAGAAGTCCTTGTAATAGAATTTTTCTAGATTTCTTGAAATATGTGTTGTACTATTGATTGATCTCTTTGACTTTCTCCTTCTCTTTCTCAACTATCTCTTGGCTCCCTATCAGGTCATGCTTTAATGAATGTTTAACCAGTTTCTTAGTAACCTCCTTCTTTTCTTCCTGCACGGCCTATACTGCAACAAATTCCTTAACTGAATGCTACACTCCAATATCTTGGAACTCATTGAACTGCTCAATGTGCTTCTATTGTCTTTCTCTTGCCTTCTTGAAGAATTGTTGTAGCTCCTTCAACTCCCTAGACCTTGTGATATGAACAACCTGGGGCATTACCCTCAGTTCTATATTTAGTTTTGTTGGCTTCCCGTCTGCCTCTTGCAGCCACTTGTTTAGTTTCTCTAATTGTTCATCTTGGACTATGCTACCCAAAAATTGTGTAGTGGCTTCAGTGATGTTCTTTGCTTCCTGCTCCATCTCTCCTAGCTACATCACCAGATCCTCCATGGTAGTTTTCCTTTCAGTGACTTGTTTCTCTCATGTGTTAGGATGCACCAGATCAGTCAAACCTGCATTATCTTGCTACAACTGTGTGATGACCGCTCCAAGATGTTTTTCTCTCTCCACTACATCTAGTTCCACAGTTCTCTCAGGAACATACTGACATGAATCCGAAATGGCGTGTTCCAGCCACACTCTGCTATCCCATATTTGTGCCTTATTGACTATTAGTTGATCTTGCTCATTCTTTAGCTCTATAATATCCATGGTTCTATTCACTCGCAATTCCTCTTGTGCTTTCTTTAGCACATCGATATCTCTTCTCTCTTTTGTCTCCTTCTCTTGCGATCGTAGAAATTGACCATTGATGTTTTGTTCTTTGTCTTCCAATTCCTAGTTGTTGACTCATTACATATGTACCAATGTCTTCATGGACAAAACGTTGATATCGATAGATAAGTCCTGCAACTGCTATAGGGAGGAATTCAAATTCTCTTTGTTGGTCTCAATCATAGTTGATGGAAATTGAACATTTCAAACCCGTGTCCTAGTGCTGATAGAGGAGACGTCCTACACAGTCATTCCCTCCTCCTCTTTCCTCAAAACTACATCACATAAAGAATCAAGTCATGTTCTTACCTTTACAAACCCCTCTTGAGCTGATTTCTTCATCTCTTTGGTGGCTCCATCTATTTCATCCTAAATTGCCTTAAGGATCCAATTCAGTTGTGCCTCCATTGCTACAGTAGTGGTCACACCATGTTCTTGATGCCTCTTTGTCCTTAAATCCTCAATTGCGCATTCTGCTTCTGAGTCCGTAGGTGTATTCAATGATTCTTCATTGGATTCATGTTGATTCTGCTAGGAATCCTTATGCACTGGATCAACAGGCGCATCCGATGGGGGTCTTGTCGATACTTATTCCAAATTGATTAGTTCTCTCCATGCAATAGGCCAATCATTACCAATCACCTCCAACTCCACATCACACAATTTGTAAGGCATCGACAACCATTTCTTTTCTGGGTCATGTCGTTCTTGCATGTGAATTGCATGCGGGTTAATCACAAACCGAGAAATCCTTTGATACTATTAGGATTATTAATACTCCCTTGTCTAATTTGGTCATATGTCTAAATCAGGAGTCATGTCTAAATCGGGAGTCCATCAATTCTATTTTAGTCACTAGCACCATTGGGTCTACTTGGCCTAATTAGGGCACATGTTTAAATTACTAAAGTGTGGAAAACACTAATTGATGCCTACTGCCACTGATTGCACTTGCATGTATCACTTTAGCAGCCTCCTAGATCAATCCCTACAATTTAGGAGCCACTTGCAGTGTCGATACCAACCAAGGTCAGTTGAGTTGAGTTGATGACTAGTCAAGCTAAGTTAGGAGTCAGGTACATTCAATTCTAGTACTCTACATTTAGTTAGCACTAGGTTTGCATGGATGCATGCAGGAGAGGCACATTTCTCACCTACCTCATTCAGTTAGCCTCATTTAACACTGAATTAGACACTTGATTTGTTTTTTAGAACTCTGATGAACTCTGGTGATGATTTAGACAAGGTCGGTTAACCATTGAGTCCTCCAATAATGATTTAGACAAGGTCTTAGTTACCTACATTCAAGTGGATTCTAATGAATTCAAATTTCCTCATGTGGATTCAAATTGCTTGTGTCTATTTATCCATTGTACTTCATTGTAATTATTATCTAATTACCTTTTTTTATTAATGAAAGCATTCACAGTTGCAGCCATTTTTGCACTGTTTCATTCTTCAATTACTGAGTAAATTGTGTGATCTATCTTGTGAGTTGCATGTTTATCCACATATCTATGTTCTCAATTTAAAATGGTATCAGAGCCTTGGCAGACAAGGCACCTCTCCTCCTCATATCTCCAGCTAGATCATTTTTTTGAGAAAAATTGCTCCTTCTGGTACTCCACCAGAAGCGGATAATTTACCAGTTAATATTTCAAGTTAGGAAATTGTTGATCACTTAATTGGAGATTGTCAACCTTATTTTGTATGTTTGATTGTGTGACAGGCTATCATCTCTTCTCACAACATTCTCTATAAGCATCCCTTTCTTTTCACTGTATTGTCTACAGTAGCTCAGTCCTCCTTACTGCATTCAAAATGGCTCATTTAGTGGAGCCTCTCACTCCCTTCAACTATCACCAGTTGAAGGAAGACATGGAGGTATTGTTCTGCACCAAGAAGCTCTTCAGACTCACATAAGAAATAGAGGTAGTGCTAATTCTAAATCATGACAAAGAAAATTACTTGAACAGGCTTGATGAAGCTCATGGATACTTATTCTCCTCAGTCTCTCGAGATCTTCGATACCACCTACAAGGATTTAAGACTCCCAAGGATATTTGGGACAAGCTTGCTTCCTTATTTGATAAGTAGGATGAGATGAGGGTCCATCAGCTAGAAAATGAACTAATCTCTCTTAATCCATCCAAATTTGAAACAATGAATGAATTTTTCACTAAATTCAAGAACCTGATATACTAGTTGAAGCAATGCAAGGTGGAGAAGGAGGATGATCAGCTCATTCTTGCCATTCTCTCAAAATGCAATGCAGACTACTCATACTTTGTGTCAAATTTTCAATCGATGAGGGTCACTACTCCAAATTGGAATATGCCCACTCTTTATGATTTCATTGCATCTCTCACTTATGAGCATGCCAAGTTGATCCAAAAGGGGATCATTCGATCTTATAGAGATCAAGCATTGGTTGCAAGAGGAATTAAGGGAGCGAATGATAAAGGGAAGCAAATAGATAAGTCCCCTATGAAGAAAGAGAAGTCAAATGAGCCTTCAGGTTTGAAGAGAAGCAAGAATAATGGCAAAGGCAAGGTCCTTTTCTCTTACTGTGGAAGGGGATTTCATTCAGAAAGCTCCTATATGAGAAGACAACTTGATGAAATGGATCTTCTTTTAAAGAAACATAACATTTCTGCACCTTCTATCACAAGGAAGGATGACTCTAAAGAATAATATGAATAATACCAAAGGAAAGACCATGCACTGAAGGCGAGCCGCTTATCAGCACATGTCTTCCTCATTTATTTTGGAGCTTCCAATCATATGGCTGCATCCAGAGAATAATTCGCTTCTTTTCAGTCCTTTGATGGTCCTAGTATTCAAATGGGAAATAACAGTAAAGTAAAAACAAAAGGGAAGGGATCTATCAAGATTGAACATTGAAGATTCAAATATGTGCTATTTGTTCCCTCCCTAGCTTCAAACCTATTATCTGTCTACCAAATGACCCATACTAGCTCTCCAAAGTGAGTGATCTTTGGTCCTGACTTAGTAGAGATCACATATATCTATACTAGGAACATCATAGAGAAGGGTGTTGCAAATCATGCCTCAAAATCATATGAGTTCTCACATTTCATGCCTCCTTCAGAGCCAGTGCACTCTCAGCAGCCACTTGCAAGGGAAGTTAAAATCATTTCATCTACTTCTTTTGTAGCTTCTACTAGCATTGCAGATCCATCTTTATCAGTTTATGAGATTGAGATTCAGGGTGATTCAAATCTAGATTCAGTCCCTACTTCCAAACTGGAAGCTAGGAAGATGACTAGAAACCCACCTGACACTCAGAAAGGAAAGCCACTTTCGCTATTCCATGCAATCTTAGCTCCTTCAGAGAGATGCAATAGACTCCCTGTAAGATGCTACATGGAAAGGGCTCAGTCTCAATACATTCAAAATAATAGATATGATCATACACCTCTTCATCCAGAAAGAGACAAAGGTTACATTCCTCCTTCCTTCCATCATCATTTTTGGAGAAGAAAAAGAAGTCTACATGCTAGGCCCCAGAATACCTGTGCATAACACACTATGCATGTTGCTTCACTACCTCACAGAGATGAAGATTGCAGCAACATGTTTTCAAGTTTTTCAAACTTGAATCTTGATTCTACCCACTTAGATAAAGGAGGGGGTTTCTCATGTGGTTTTTTCCCATCTCCTTGTATTAAGCAGTTACTTTATTTTACTTGATGCAAATGGGTGAACTATGGTCTGAGTTACCAGTGCCCACAAATTGTCCAATTTAGCATTCAAGGGAGGTGTTAGGATTATTAATCCTCCCTTGTCCAATTTGGTCATATGTCTAAATTAGAAGTCATGTCCAAATCGAGAGTCCATCCAATCTATTTTTAGTCACTAGCAGCATGGGGTCCACTTGGCCTAATTGGGGCACATGTTTCATTTACTAAAGTTTGGGGAACACTAATTGAGGTCTACTGCCACTGATTTCACTTGCATGCATCATTTTAGGATCCTCCTAGACCAATCCCTACAATTTAGGAGCCACTCAAAGTGCCGATACCAACCAAGGTCAGTTGAGTTGAGTTGGTGACTAGTCAAGCTAAGTTAGGAGTCAGTTACATTCAGTTCTAGTCCTCTACATTTAGTTAGCACTAGCTTAGCATGGCTGCATGTAGGAGAGGTACATTTCTCACCTACCTTAATTAGTTAGCCTTAGTCAAAACTGAATTAGACACTTGAGTTGTGTTTTATAAATCCGATGAACTCCAGTGATGATTTAGACAAGTTCAGTTAACCATTGAGTCCTCCGATAATGATTTAGACAAGGTCTTACTTACCTACAGTCAATTAGAGTCTAATCAATTCAAATTTCCTCATGTGGATTCAAATTACTTATGGCTATTTAGCCATTGTACTTCATTGTAATTATTATCTAATTACCTTTTTTTGATTAATGAAAGCATTCACAGTTGCAGCCATTTTTGAACTATTTCATTCTTCAATTATTGAGTAAATTGTGTGATCTATCTTGTGATTTGTGTGTTTGTACATGGATCTATGTGCTCAATTTAATAGATACTTCATCACAACTTCCTCAGACAACCACAAAAATTTCATGGCTACCGCCTACAACACTTCCCAATAGACCCAAAATTGGATATCATAGTCCTTCAATATTTCCCATCCCCTTACCCACCGAAGATTCTGGTAGCCTGCACCCTTGCAAATTTTCACTTCCTTCACCTCCATACCTTGGCAATCAACTGGCTACATCCAAGCCATGAGTGCGATGAAAATTAGTATCCAGTTGTATGTAAAGTTTTGTTCTCCCACCTAGACTGTCACCATGTCCTCCACCAATTGGTTCATCAAAAAGAGTGACCAGTTCATCTGTATGCCTTCCACACATTGCTCTGTGCATGCAATAACCCCCGAGTTGCATTGAATGGGGAAATTCTTTCTAACCACTTTGCTTTCCAAAATCCTTCCATTAATGCGCACCGCCTAGTCATTAATACTATCAATGTGGTAACCCCACCTATTGTGCTACAACCCATATCTCTTCTTTAACCTCGCTGCAAGCCTCTTGTCATTATCCTTGCCTCTAAAATAGTGCGAGGGGTTTGGCCCATCCTTTAACATCCCTGTGATGTTTGAGATCAAATCTATGGTAATTTTGACTGGTGTGTCCAACCACAAATTCCTTCCATGAAAACAGGCCAAAAGCTGCTTTACACAGTCATTCTCCTCATTTAACCACCTAAAATGCGACATGTTAATCAACCCAAACAATCCAGCTCTATGCATCCCACACACCCATTCCTATGGAATGTGTTCTATCGGGCCACCTCCTACTGCTACCATTAGCACATATGGTTCATTCGCAACATCCTCCAATGCGAGTAGGTCATTCCCATCGTATTTCATCTGCATCAGCACAAGAACGATGTCAAAAGTGAATACCATCCACTGTGGTATTGTCATCATTGTTATATGGTATTTCTGATTCTTGGTGAGATTTCTAGTCTGCACACCAGGACGAATAGGAGGTATATACCCATGGATATCCTTAGCGAACACTCATGCTTTAGCTATTGATTCCACGACTCCTGATATTGATGGACCTATCTCCCCAGTTTCCTCCTCTTGTGTCCTCACAGAATTTCTAGTCTGCCTCTTCTTCGGTGCCAGGGAGCTAGGTTTCTGGACCTTCCTCTTCTTCTTCAATACCAATGATGATCCTATTGACATACTAGCGAATTCCTCCTCAATTGTTACTGGACCGAATGGTGACTCCCTTTCACTTGAAATCTCAACTATGATAGGTTCACTTTGCATGCCGCACTAGTGCTCCACAGTGCTCAATAGTCACTCAACCTCACTTGAATTAGCAATTTTCTCACTCACTATGATTCTTCTCTACAACGCAACTCATCAACTCACACTTTGTGCAATGGTGTCTTTAGACCACATTTGGACCCTTATTATAGCATCAAGTTGATCCCATACTTATCATGACTAAACCACATGATCCGCTTTATCCAATCATGACCAAAGAATGCATTAACTTCCTGAATCCATCATCGATCTTGTCAATCCAATGATTGAATATGTCATAAATACACATCGATTTAACAAGCATCACCAGTTAACTTCTTTAACTGTCTACATTTATTGTTGATTTGACTATGTCATGACCCTGTAGCTATCGCGACAAATATTCATAACTAAGCTACCAACTCTCCTACTTGCACACCCACTTCCAGCTGGTGCGCCATCCTTCTATCTATCCATCCTTCGTACTTTTTTTTCATTATGCAGTGCCTCAAGCATCATGCGGTTTCGGGCCTACCTTATAGGGCTTCATCCTGCTACCATTCACTAGCTTTGGTAGCATCGCACCACATAAATGTTGTAGTTGAACTGCTCCTCCCGGAGTAATGGAAATAATAAGATATGGACCCAACCAATGCATCTATAACTTACCTGGATGCTTCATGAACTTGTTGTCGTACAACAGCACTAAGTATCCTTGCTAAAACTATTTTTTATTTATGTGTCGATCATGCCAAGCTTTCCATCGATCCTTTTCGATGCGCTAGTGAAAATTTGTGACAAAGCGATCTTCCTCGAGCTACACCAGTTTCTCCAATCGTTCCTCTAGTGCTACTTCATCATCCATGCTTGTCACTACCTCTATGTTCAAACTGGGAACAATGTACTCCATAGGAATGACTGCCTCTTTCCCATACACAAATTTGAATGGTGTCTGCCCTGTCAATATTTTGCAAGTGGTACGATATGCCCACAAGACTGCTAGAATATTCAAATCCCAATCATCATGGTTTGCATTGCATACCTTTGTAAGTGCATGCTCCAATAATTTTTTGAATTCCTCCATGGTACCATTTTCTTGTGGATGATATAGGGTACTCTTATTGTGTTGTATATGAATCTCCTTTGTCAACGCATTGACTGTGTGATTGATGAAATGAATCCCCTGGTTTCTCATCAATATCCTTGGACATCCAAGCCGAGTCACAATGTTTTCAAATAAGAACCTTGATGTTGTCACAGTGATGCAATCCACAATAGGTGTGGCCTCCACCCACCATGTAAAATAGTCTTTCCCAGTGATTATGTATCACGCACTAGTTCACTTCCCAGGTGGGCTGATTGGTCCCATAAAGTACACAACCCATTTATCAAATGGTTTCAATGTCACTTGAGGTATCAGCAATATCTTGTCCCTCCTTGATGGTTTTACAATTCTTTGACATACTTTGTAGGTCCATGCATAATCTCTCGCATCAATATGAAGAGTGGGCCACTAAATCCCTGCACGAAGCACCTTCCTAGTGGTAGCCTGACCACCATAGTGTCCACCAGAAAATCCTACATTTGCCTCTACAAATATATTCCATTGTTCACATGGTAGGACACACCTCCGTAGAATCTCATCTGGTCCTATTCTATAGAGTTTTCAAGCAATCAAATGGAAATCCAAGTCCTTAACCACCAACTGCTTCTTCTGACTTGTAGTAAGGTCTTCCGGTCTGGTTCCCATTACCAAAAACTGAATTCTTTGATCATAATAATCATCAACCATGTCAACTTTGAGCAACTATGCATCTAGAAGTCCATCTTCAATTTTTGTTGGTTCCTCACCTCTCTCAATTCAGGATAAATGATTAGGGCCAACATTCAAGTGACCTGGCTTCATAATTATCTCAAAATCAAACTCCTAGAAAATAAGTAGCCAGCGTCATATCTTCCCACCCAACATAGGATTATTGACTAGGTATTTCAAATTAGAATGGTATGTAAACATCTTGAAATGACCACCTAATAAATAATGGAGAAATTGTTTTAGCGCATATACCATCTCCATACCTTCTCTCTTTTTGGTCATATAATTTTTCTCCACATACAACAACTTCCAACTAGAGAAAGTGATCGAGTGATCAAGATCTCCTTCTCCTGGTTGCATGAGCACCACTCCTAGCACAACAGATGATGCACCCACATGAACATGGAACTCCTTATTCCAATCAGGAAATACTAGTATTGGTGTGGAATCCATCTTGGCATTCAATGTATCAAAATTGTCTTGACATTCTTGAATCCATATGAATACATCATCCTTCCTCAATAACCTCTCCATAGGATATGTGATTGCGGAATAACCTCGTATGAACTTGCGATAATACCATGTGTGCCCCAACATCGCTCTAAGAATATTCACATCTGTAGGTTATGATAAGCTTAATATCAATGCGATCTTTGCGGGATCAACAAATAATCCTTTCTTGCAAACAATATGTCCCAATAACATTCTGAAAGGTGCACAGAAAATACACTTCTTTGATTTTAGCACAATATGATGCTATTGACATATCTCAAGCATCATTTGCATGTTTTCTAGATGGTCCCTGATCAATCCATATACTATCCAGTCATCCATATAAACATGCAAGAACTTTGGAAAATAGAGTGACAACAACCCGGGAAAATATCACAGGCGCATTCTCCATCCCAAAAGGCATCACAATGTACTGAAAACAACCCCATTTAGTAACGAATGTTGTCTTGTGGAAATCTTGATCTGGTGATATCCATAAAATACAACCATGAAAGAATACATTTCTTGGCCATCGATTCCTTCTAGCACTTCATCAGTGAATGGTGTCGAAAATGGATCATGCATACACGCATCATTCAATTTTTTGAGGTCGACGTAAATACAAACCTCACCTGTCTTCTTATCTTGGACCACCATAGGACTGATCCATTCTGATTCTTCAGCTGACTCAATTATTCAAGCATTCAACATTCTATCAAACTCATCTTTAACCCTCTCTTTGTATCATGGATTTAGGAAATACGACCTCTTCCTGACTGGTTTTTCATATGGATTCAACGGAATATTCATCTCCCCAAAATCTCCCAATATCCCCTTCATATCAGAAAACTTCACATGGAATAGATATTGGAATTTGTGCAATAGGTATGTGATCTTTTCCATGGTCTCTTCGTCCTAGTAGTCCCCGACATTTGCAAACTTCAGGTTCTCCTCCATCCTAATGTTAACCTTCTTGATCTTCAATGGCTGATTCGTTGGATCTGTCAGTACATCAGGTGTTGCGACATCCTGACTCCCTTTGGTTTTTGAAATATTGATATTATATAGATCATAATCATCTTTAGGTCCTCTAGTAACATTATAACATTCCATCATCAACTGCATCTGATAATGCGCATGTGGATCTACTGGATATGCCACCAGAACTACCTTCAGAACAACATCGTGAATGAGTTGTAGTGCATTATGAACATTTGGATTTGTATCCATGAAACTAAAGGTGTGATTGAAGAAAACCGTCAGTTCCTCCTAGGTAGTGATTTCTCTACACAAATCAGTAGACACATACCAAGATAGCAGCATTTCATCCATTGTATGGAAAAAGGCATGGATCCACTCATCCTTTGGTCATGATTCCCACAAGGTCTGGCACTCAACTAGCTGATCACTAGGATTGTCTCATCCATCATATATTCTAGTGTGGTATACTTATGCATATCCAAAGTGAAATTTCATCAATATCAAAATTGTGACCATCCAATAATCGATTTCTTATGAGTCTCCCACCAGAATTCTTGGGTTTCGTTCAGCGCTTCCTCCAATGCCAGCAACCGCTGTGGTTCTGACACCTTGTTTTTGAATTCCACAAGAAACTCAAATAACTCAGGAAGTAATTCATATATTGGTAACTCAATAGTTTTAGTCACGACGTGACACAGTGATTGTGTAATTAAGATGCACTTTCTTAGCGACACCTTATGCAAGTGATTATGCTAGTTCTCTAAAGCATCGTCTGATTCAGAAGACGCAGAAGTAGCGCTGCGCCAACCAAGTTCCCCATCAGTTGTCAGATGGATGTAATCTTCCAAGATGTTATATGCATGATCCCATCCTCTCACAACTTCATCCTTTACTGGGTCAATATACCTTCTCCCTTCATTTGGATCCATCAGAGCGATGAATCTAATGTCTTGATTCTCAAAGGTCATTACACACTTCTTAAAATTGATCACTACCATGTTTTCATTGGCCCATCCAATCCCCAACAACGTGGGATAGGATCCTATACCATCGAAAAATTCAATAAAATCAAAATCGACATAGGTATTCATGCCTTGAGCTTCCACAGCAAGGTACAGAACTCGCTCGATTAGCGTTACTCTGGCGTGGTTTACTGGTCGCAGCTGCAGAAGAGACTAAATCAGCATTGGGATCCCCATATTTTTCCATGTCTATCTTGTTATAATATTAACATCTGAGCCTAGATCCATAATAGCTAAATATACCTCATAGTCCCCAATCTGAACGTTCATGTACATCTCTTTTCCTATCTTCTTCTTATGCAAAGAATTCACCGTAGAGTCCTTCCTCCCCTTAGTCGGTCGATGCAACAGATTCTCAATCTCGGCAAGAGCATTAGGATCTCTTTCCAGCTACAATAAACTTTCAAATAAGTTCTGTAAGGTACCATGCTATCACAATGGTCCTCTCTCCAAAGACGAATCAAAAGCAGTGGGCATTTCATAAATAGGTAACTTACCCGAATTTATGCACATGTCATCTCGTGCTTACAAGAATGTATCTTTATTCACGTTGACATCAAATTGCACTTTCTTCTTTCCATCCAACCGAACTTGTGGAAATGGGATATCTTCTCCACTTTTCGCACCTCCATGAGGGACAACAACAACATCAACGTCCTATGTTCTGGGCTCCGATGAGATCATCGCAACCGTCGGTCCTTTGTTCTAGTTCAGTGATGGATTCATAGGTTGATTCACATTATGATTTGTATTCTAGTTTTGGATTGGAATTTGGCTATAATTCTGATTCTGCAACTGGTTCTAGTTTTGCACTTGATTCTGGTTCTAGACCTTGTTTTGGTTCTGCAACTGCAGAACATTTCCTACTTCCCACCTTGTAATAAGTTGTGGACAGTTTTCAATGGTGTGATTAATAGTAGTATAATACGTACACAAACACTGCGCTTGTAATTATGCAAAATCTCTTTGATAGTGTCCCAGTACACCATAATGATAACATTCCACTGGTTTGTGACCTCTTCCTCTACCTCTACCAGAGCCTCCACCTCATCCTCCTCAAAATCCTCCACAAAATCCTCCATGTTGTTGATACTTGTTACACATAAATATCTTCATCATCATGTGATAAGGTCCCAAACATTACCAATTTCCCTCAAATTGGAGTTGGACATTGGCCCTGAACTCTGGTTTCCGTATTTTAGTCTAGCAATGCCTTTTCCTTTAATGCAATAGGTGTTACCCTCTTCAGTAACACTCATTATCTCTTGACAATAAGCAGTGCCACCACTTCCTTCCTTTAATCAAAGAGAGATTCTAACCTTCTAATGCTCTATCAGCATGGAAGAGAAGCGATGCTCAAGTCAAAAATTCAAAAAGAGAATATTCACGAAGCTTCTCGAAGGAAGAATTCATGACACCCTCATCCCTACTCATGTGGACCACTTGGACTCGAGATCCCCCCTAGTAGGATCTCCCTTCCACCTCACCCACCATTTTCTCAACCATCCCCATCCTCCGAAGACCAATAAAACATGGCTCATAACCCATGGTTGAGAGAGAGAAAATTTATGCTATAGCATTGAGATTTTGGAAAAATATAGGGTGAGCATAGAAGGAGCAAGTTGGATCTTTTGAGGACAAGAGTGGCATGTGAAGGAGCATCACAACACTAAGATGATGGTTGTAAGCTTTCTTCTTAATTTTTAATGCAAATATGGTTCCTTTCCCATAAACTGTTTTTTGTTTTGATCATTTTGTTTATTACTGGATTCCTTAGTCACTTGTATAGAACTATGGATTATATTCTAGCACCTTTGATATCTATTGTCTAGTTGACATGTTTGTGCAGGTAGATCCATGGCGTCACCATAGGAGACACTTATGTCATACTTCAAAAAATCCAAAGGATCTCTTCTATATGTCTACGAGCTCTAGGGGAAGTATTCCATCCTTTGCCTCTCATTTGTTATAGATCTAAACCATTCAGACTAGAGGAACAACTCTTGTCCACAAGAGGTGCAATATTCCGAGCAACACATCTGGCGACCATACTGGGGAAGAACATTTCAGACCATTTGATCTTCCTTGGTTTGCAAATTATTGTCTAAAAACCAAACTCCAACATGTTAGTGATCAGATCCACTAGGTCTTCTAGTGACATCCTGGTTCTTTTCGACCAGATATGCTCATATTTGAGATACTATTACTTTCTGTACTTAATTCCACTTTTTATTTTATGATTTGGTGCCAAGTTTTTAGCACCTAACTCTCTCTATTTCTCCATTTTCTTTGTTTTGAAATCTATAGCAGTCACCTCTCCTACATAGAAGACAAAAGGTAGTGCCACCGCCCCTACGCATTGGACAATAAGCAATGCCACCGGTCTGTCAGAGTGGACAAAAGGTGATGCTGAGTTGGTAACGTTCTGTCATCAATACTCATGAAGTAGTGCCAAGTAGGGTTTCCAAACCCCTGTGATTTCAAGATTTAGTTAATGTTTCTTTCTGTTCTGTGTTCTTGGGCTTCGTTTATGAGATTTAGATTTTTCAAATTCAGATTCTAGAGTGGTAAATGTTTGCTTTGCTTCAGTTCAAAGAGATAGGTTGTACCCATCAATTTAACTGCTTGTATGTTTGGGTTTTATTTTTCAAAAAGAGTTATTGGAAATGAACGTTGTTAGATATATTTTTTTCCATCTAATCAAACTAAAAAGGAAGTTTTGCTTCGTGATTTTTTCTTCTTGTTCTTTGTGAGTTTGTAAAAGATTTTTTTTGGCTTTAGTTCAAAAAGAAAATTCTTGAGATTTGAGCATTATTGTTTTGAAATACAAACTTTTGGAACCCTGAATGGCTTCACAAGCTTTCAGATATCCTTGTTCTTCTTTACATATTATACATTCTTTTCTCATCAAAAACATATCTTAGATATAAGATTAGATATTTTATTTTTGTAAAGAATGTTGAAAATTTCTTAGTGTGCCATTTTAGAGCTAGTACCTTTCTTTTTAGGAAAAGAGATATCATTTATTCCTTGTGTTCAAAGATCAGTTTAGAAGTGTG
Organism: Pseudotsuga menziesii; assembly: GCA_001517045.1. Lineage (NCBI taxonomy): Eukaryota > Viridiplantae > Streptophyta > Pinopsida > Pinales > Pinaceae > Pseudotsuga > Pseudotsuga menziesii. The sequence continues at coordinate 77,065 of LPNX010990031.1, read as the reverse complement.
TTTCTTGTTTGTATTTTTGGAAAGAAAAGTTCAGTGTATTTGTGTGGGATTTTTGTTTTGTTTTTGAAATAGAATTGAAACATTCTCTCCTTCCCATAAGAGTGGCATACTTTGAATGGTAAAGTGAAATATTTGCACACTCATATTGCATGGTTTTACATTTATATATACACTTCATGCATTCACCTAACCATTCAACATAAAACTAACGATAGTTATAAGTTAAAATTTTATAGTAAATTGAGTGAGAGGGTAGAGACGTGTTCCTACATCTTTAAAATGTAGGAGTTGTCGTTGGTTTCCTGCACTGCATCCCAAGAACTATTTGGTTCTTCCACATACCATCGATATATCAAATCCCCTTTCACGTACCCTTGAGGTATATCGAAAGGTACTTCATGTACTTGATTGTATATCGGAAGGCCCCTTTTGTATGGTTGTGCATTAGATAGCACTAGCACGGATTTGAGCTCCCACGTACCTTGTGTATATCAAGATGCCTTTCTAGGATTCCCTAAAACATCTAAGAAAATCCCTTTTTAATGTTTTTTCAATGAAATACACCAAGAAAAACACTTGGGGATACCACTACGCATGTACCGTCCATATAATTGGGTATTCAGGCAAGCGACAGTCCCAATCCTCCTTATTGTGCTTTACTCTTGGACCCTACAGTATATAACGAGTTTCAAAGACTTGACAATCCTAGTGAGGAACTGGATTTTATCATCCCCTCCTATCACCTAAGTCTACTTGTCGCCTTTATCTTATGTAGGATAATTTTGTGTTTCTTCTAGTTTTCAAAACCTTAGGTTAATCTTTTAGTGACCACCAATCTGGCTAAGTCTTTGAGATGATCCAGAAGAGTACAAGGCTTGCTACCTGAACTTCCTCCTTTTACAGGAGAAATAACAATGGAATCCTCTGACCAAGGAGCCACAGTTGATTCTCATGTGCAAGAGAGCCCAGTTGTGGAGGTAGGGGAAGAATTCACTACATGCGACAACCCCTTGGTCGAACAACCTCCTACGGTTGATACCACTTTCCACTTTCCAATGGAAGGTCATGCCAGTTTTTGAAATTGGGTTGATTTCCCATATGATGATACCGAGGGAACAAAATATGGCCCTAATGCTCCTTTTTGGATAAACTCTGTGGGCCAAGCAATTTCCAAATTTGAGATTACTAGACCATCCTTTTTTAACACTTCGACGAATGAGGAAATGTATACAAGGAGGTTGGATCATTTACAAAATTTTCAAATGCCTTATGAACATCATTTCTTTGCCTCTTCCTCATAAGGAACCCATGTCATCTCTCTTACCCCATCTTTCAGAATCATTCCCTTCTGGATATCATTCACTCTGAATGTCTCAAGCTACTCATAGTTTGTCATCACCGACTCAAGGATTGGTAATTGATAATCTAGGCCAACCCTCCATCCCTGTCACTATGGTTCAAAATCCTGGTTCTTCTTCTGGTACTCCCATATCTTCTACCACTGGGGGGAAACCTTCAGCTCAAATTGCATCAGTAGTCAGTGGAGTCACATCCAGTACAAGATTGATCCCTACTATAATATAGTCAGTAGTTATAGTTCCTTCCACGTAAACCAAAGCATTTACTCCCCCTTCTAGTACAGGACAAACCCTTAGGGGTACACCCTATCATTAGTAAACCTTCTTGGGGGTATATTCACCTGGGAAACCTACCATCCGTAAGTAATGTAAAATTTCAACCTACTTCTACAAGAATGGTTTATCCGGGTGTGCCTTACCCTGAAAGCATTTTTACCCCCTCGAGGAATCCAAATTGGTCATACATACCTATGCCTAGAGGGATGCCTATCAATACTGTTGGAGGCTATGGTCAACCACCTTATCAGGGGCCACTTGGTGGAGGCCCACCTGGCGAAGGCCCACCTAGTGGAGGTCCTCCTTATGGCATACCGCCACCCAACAAACCACCTCCTGGGGGGATGCCTCCTGGAGGACCACCACCTCCTGGGGTACCACCTCCTAGAGGACCACCACCTTTTGCGAGGGCCACCTCCTAGGGGACCACCACCTTCTGATGGACCACCTTCTAGGGGGACACCATCATGAGGGCCACCTTCTGGAGGAACACCACCACCACCACCTAGAGGAACACCACCACCACCACCTAGAGGAAACCCTCCCCTTAGAGGCTTGCCTCCATCAAGAAAATATTCAGGAGGATCATCTACTAACCTGATTTCCCAATGGCTAGTGTATCAATCGAACTAGAGTCCTACGGGTGTGAAAATTCCTTATCAATACTACCAACACATGCAACCTAATCGACAACTTCCCTTTTTGGAAAATTTGGGATTTCCTGATCTGTCCAAGTTGATTAACAATCCCATTCAACATAACCCTTCGTGGCCTGGCATTTCAGTAAAGTTACCATCATTGAAATTTGATCGAAAGAAGGGAGAAGACCCTAAAAACCATGTTATGGCCTTCCATATATGGTGTTCTTCCAACTCCTTGATGGATGACTCGGTCTGCCTCAGGGTCTTCCAATGAAATTTGACTGGTACGATTGTGAAATGGTACATTGAAATTTACAACATTTGTTTGTGGACTTTAGCTCATTGGCGGCATCTTTTCTGACTCATTTCCAACTGCCCATTCATTATGAAATGACTACAAATATTTTAACATCCCTTCATAGAAATAACTCCACACATGTTTCAGATCATATCCATGAGTTGGGGAGATGACGAAGACTTATTAAGGCCCCTATTCTTGACACGCTATTAGAGGATTGGTTCATGAAATCGTTGTTGCCTCCCATTTCCTAAGATGTGGTTGTGGGTGATTATGTTACTGTAGAGCAGGGTATCAGTCGCACTTAGTAAATGGACTTGGTCTATTCCCAGTCCAAAACAATGTGTGAACTAATCCCTCAAGATCTTTAGCCTTGAACTTACCCTACCAAGCTACCTTCAAAAACTCCTTTTGATGGGGTTGTAGGTTCAATCTAGCACTCGTCAGCAGCTAAGCCTTCCAAGCAAAAAAAAAAATTTGCTACTACTCCTTCTACTCCCTTCGTTTCTGCCAAGGTAAATTCCATTCAATCCATGCAGAAACCCAACAATAATAATAAAGGAAATAGAAAGAATAAAAATCCTAGAAACTAGCAGGATAATCCTAAGGCTACAGTCCCAAAGAATGACAATAAATGGAAAAGGAAGGCTAAGTATCCTTGCTTATTTTGTGGTGGTGACCACTTCACGAAGGAGTTTCCTCACCATGAAGAGGTTAGTAATTTTTTGAAGAATAACCCTATTCCTACAGTACTTATGGACCCCTTTCCTTCCCAACAACAATTGATAGATCGCATGTCCTCTCAGGGAACCTATAGTTCTACTGAAGAAATCATAATGATGTCCTCATAAACTATTAATTTAAGTACTCGTAGTCAGTCATATGACAATTTAGTAGAGAAGAAGGATGAAAATCATTCTCCCGAAAAATATCCTTCCACTAGTTCTCCTCAATCTTCATCTAATCGTCCCATCACGATCAAGAAACCTAATCTCGATTTGATTTGCGGCCACACAAGAGTACCCTCAGGAAATATATTTTTAATCCAAATGCTAGAGATGGACAATTCTACAATGTTGTCAAAAATTTGTCTCAAGCACCTTGTGCGATGTCTACCCTTGAGGTACTCCAAAGTTTTCCAACAAAACGCAAAAACCTGTTAATAGAAATGGGGGAATAAGACCCAGATAACACCAACCTAATCCATTTTAATGTGGAGAACTATAAATCTAGATTACTGCACCAACTCGCATCTCAAATCATGACTATATTAGTTGGGAGGAAGGTCCATAGGACCGTTTTGGATGAGGGATCTTCCAAATTAGTTCTGTCTATGACCTCTTGGAGAGCCATTGGTTCTCCTGAGCTTACAAAGTCACCTACAACCTTGAAATATTTTGACAGAGAAGGTTTCCAACCTCATGGTCTATTACTATCCCTTTTAATCGAGCTTGGGGAAAAGACCATTTCCATTAAGGTGGAGGTAGTCGATGCCCTGTTGGATTATAATATTATGTTGGGTAGAAATGGGTTCTATGCCATAACATTTTTCAATTCAATAGTATTTTGAACCCTCCAATTCCCTCATTTGGGTGGGATTTTGACCATCTATCAACTCGATTTATGCATGCCAGATGTTTCCACCCCCATTGAAAATAGCATCCCTATGCTAGGTAAATCCCCTTCACCTTATCAATCAATTGGAGTAGGTATGTTGAAGGATTCCACCCTTATGGGAGTATTTCCCTCAGCTCCTCCTAGTATGGATTTGGCAACTATAAATATCATTTCCATGACCGACCAAATTCATAGAGGCAAAGATATTGTTGAGTCATCCTCTCTTGGCCCCCAAGAAGCACTTTATGATGTTATTCAATCTGCTTCCGAGGACCACTCTAATGATCTTCATCTAGTGGATTCAGATCCTTACCACCTGCCTTATTGGCTAGAACCTTCTCTCCCCATTCTTGATTATCTCTCCCAAAATTTTCCATTAGATGAGTCCATCATGGATATTATGAGTACGGACGAATCTATATGGGAAGACCATCATCATCGATCCTCTTTCCTTCCCAATGTTAGTTCGGTATAATTTGACCTTGTATCTCTTATTAGTATTAATATCATCATCACTTGTGTTGTTGCAAGATATAGATTCCTAAGGAAATCTTTGCAATGTCACTCAAACAACCCCTATTGACATACCGGTCAAGCCTGGAACTGTTGAGCACGTTCACGTAGGTCAAAACTGCTCAACAGAAGAAACTAAAAGATGTATAGCTCTATTCAAAGTGTTTTGTGATGTTTTTCCCTAGAAATATGAATAAATTCTTGGGATTGATCCATCCATCATATTACACAAGATTAAAACCTATCCCACGAAAAAACCATTTCGACCAAAACAATGACATGTCCATCCTAGGAAGATTGAGGCTATTAAAATCAAAGTGGAAAAACTTCTGAAGGCGGGGTTTATTTATCCCATACCACTTATGGATTGGGTATCTAATATTGTCCATTTCGCAAAGAAACAGGGAACTTGTAGGGTTTGTATTGATTTCAAAGATTTAAATAAGGCTTGTCCTAAGGACAATTTCCTTACTCTACACATCGATCAATTCATCGATAATTGTGCTAGGAGTGTCATATTTTCTTTCATGGATGGCTTTATTGGCTACAATAGATAGAGATTCTTCCTGCTGATTAGCATAAATGACATTCATTTTCCCGTGGGGAACCTTTGCGTATTGAAAGTTACCCTTTGGTCTGAAAAACGTCGAAGCTACATTCCAACGCACCGTGTCATATGATTTTCATGATATCAAGCACATTGTGGAGCTATATCTAGACAATCTCCCTGCTCATTCACGACAATGGGAGGACCATCCAGGGCACCTTAAAACTATTTTTCATAGGTATCGTCATTATAATATTCGGCTTAATCTACACAAGTGTGTATTCTATGTTGACACTAGACGTCATCTTATTTTCGTGGTTTCCAAAGATGGAATCCAGATATACCCTTTAAAAATTGCTGCTATTCTATCCTTACCCACCCCGACAAATATCACCGAAAACTAAATTTTGCAATGGAAGGAAAAAATTTCTTCATCGTTTCGTTCACAACTTCACGGAAACAGATATGTGCATCTCCTAAAGAACGACACTCCTTTCTTTTTGGATGACCAAGCCTAATGAGATTTTGATAATATGAAACACACTTTGACACATTCACCGGTGTTACACCCCCCATATTATTCAAAAGACTTTATGATGTATGTTTTTTCCTCCACTACCACCATTGGAATGGTTCTAGTACAGGAATATCCCAACGACCAAGAAGACATGATATATTACTTGATTAAGAGTCTCAGCGACTCTGAAACCTGTTACTCATGTGCGGAGAAGCTAGCTTTTTTCATGGTCATTGTTGTGCAAAAATTTCATCATTACATATTATAACACACCATGATTGTATTTGCAGATAAAAACCCCATGTACTACATTCTGAATCGTTAGGTACTGGGGGGGAAGCATTCCCATTGGATTGTTATCTTATAGGAATTTGATATTGAGTTTTCTAAGGCCACTTCAAACAATTCCTTGGTTTTTGCGGAGTTGATGTGTGACCTTCCCTGTGCTATGATGGAAGTTGAGCCCAATGATTCATTTCTTGATGAATTCTTGTTCCTGATCATCTATCTCCAGACTCAGATATTTCATCTTGACATGTCCTGTGACGATCATCATCGTATCCGTCACCATGCAAAGTACTATCTCATCTTAAATGATATGTTGTACTGATGTGGTATCGATTACATTCTTCAACGATGCCTTACACACGAAGAGGTTGATCATGTTTTAAATGATTTCCACTCTAGAGGATGTGGTGGTCATCTTTATGGGATGGTGACAGTTTAGAAAATTCTTCACGCTGGGTATTTTTGGCCCTCCATCTTCAAAGATTGTCATGAGGCAGTCAAGAAATGTCCACCGTGTCAACACTTTTATCCTCAAAAGCACACCCACCCTGCTCCTTTACACCCCTTCATTGCAGTTAGCCCTTTCTCCAAGTGGGGTATTGATTTTATGCATTGTAATCCTACCTCAGCCGGGGGGCATGGTTACATCATTGTAGACGTCGATTACTTCACAAAATGGGATGAGGCAATGCCTACATATGCAGCGGATGGCAAGACTACCGCCCTATTTTTGTTCAATAATGTGATAGCTAGGTTTGAAGTCTCCTAAGCCATAGTCACTGAACACAGATCTCATTTCTGCAATCAGATGATGGCTAAGTTAAGTGCCAAACTGGGTTTTCGCCATGAAAACTCAACTCCATATTACCCATCGGCTAATGGTCAAGTTGAGAGAATTAACAAGGTTTTGAAAACCATGCTGCGTAGGATGGCTAGAGACCACAAATCTAACTAGAACCCGACACGTCTTTCTGAACTGTGGGATTATAGGACTTCGGTAAAAAAATCCACTAGTTTCAAACCTTTTCAATTGGTTTATGGACTAGAAATTTTCCTGCCTATCAAGTGTAAAATCCCGTCACTCAAACTTGCAGTAGAAATTCTTCCAAACACTTCTACTGAGGAAGAATGGTTTTTGTACTTAACAAACCTTGGTGAAAATAGAATAGATGTTTCCTTTGATAATGAGGCAGACAAAAAACACATCAAGGCTCAGCATGATAAGTCTGTCCAGCCTCGTGTCTTCAATGATGGTGACCTAGTTCTGAATTACGATCAAAGACAAGATAAGCTAAGGAAGGGGAAGTTCGAATCTACATGGTACGGTCCCTCTATTGTCAGTAAAGTATTAGAGAAAGGGACATATGAACTAGTAGGCTACGATGGGATACCTTTCAGGAAATCTCGCAATGGTTTGTACCTAAAAAGGTACTATGCATGAAATCATTTCTATATGGTACCTTGGATATATATGTATATTGAGTGACTTTTTTAAGTGTGTTTTAGTTTTTCAATATGGTTTTGAGTTTTGTCTTCAATACTGTTTATACCATGTTTTTGGTTATTCATATTGGATGGGTTTTTATAGTTTTTCTGATGGGTATTTCCTTCATACCTTGAATCTCACTTCAGATGCTTGGTTTTGTATTCCCCGAAACACGACTTAGTCATTTCAGGGGCAGTTTCTATTGGTCCAGCTACCAACAACATTGTCGAGTATCAATCAGTGATAGGTTTGTTGACTGAGGCTACATCTCAGGAAATTCATGACTTGGTAGTATTCATGGACTCATAGCTAGTGGCTTTTCATTTAAACCATGTTTATACCATCAAAAACCCTACGATCCTTCACCTATTTCAAAGAGTGTGTCTGTTAGAGAGGTCATTCAAGTTAATCACTTATAGGCATATTCCTAGGTCTTATAATACGGTCGCTGGTTCATTGGAAAAATACATTTTATACTGGTACATTTCCCATACATGACTTTTATAAATGAAACATGGTCCATTGTAAATTAAATAAGCAGTAAAAGACACATAAAACTCATGTAAATATCATTTTTCCATTTGAACGCATTTAAAACACCGTATATAAGTCTATATATATATATATAATGTTTTACAAAAACATGGTCACAAGACCCCAGCTAAAGCACTCTGGCTTTCATATATACAAAAATGTCAAAAATCCTGAAGCTAGCTAGCCTTCAGTGTACACATCGTGCAGAAAAGTCTAATAGTTCTCATCATAACACATGATAGCTCGGGATACCCTACGTATTAAGCGACTAAAATGGTCTGACACCACAGTTGTGTGTCTCTAGTACCTACTAGGGAGGTCATCTATGGAAGCATCTAGGATGTCCAATGTCAATCGATAGAGGTTGTCCTCAAGCTCAGTCAACTCATCGTCTCCTCTATGCACAAAGCGAACCCCCGCTCACCTATCCATTCGTGATGAGCCTCCAAGTCACGCATCCTCTACGTCTACATGAAAAATTTAAGTCTTGTCATCATATATAAAAATCATAAAATTATGATTACAGGTGAATCTATATGGGAATACCATCATCATCAATCCTCTTTCCTTCCCAATGCTAGTTCGGTATAATTTGACCTTGTATCTCTTATTAGTATTGATATCATCATCACTTGTCTTGTTGCAAGATACATATTCCGAAGGAAATCTTTGCAATGTCACTCAAACAACCCCTATCGGACATACCAGTCAAGCCCAGAATTGTTGAGCATGTTCACGTAGGCCAGAACTGCTCAACAGAAGAAATTGAAAGATATAGAGCTCTATTCAAAGTGTTTTGTGATGTTTTTCACTAGACATATGAATAAATTCCTGGGATTGATCCATCCATCATAGTACATGAGATTAAAACCAATCCCACGAAAAAACCATTTTGACAAAAAATATGACGTGTCCATCCTAGGAAGACTGAGGCTATGAAAACCGAAGTGGAAAAACTTCTGAAGGTGGGGTTTATTTATCCCATACCACTTATGGATTGGGTATCTAATATTGTCCAGATTGCAAAGAAACAGGGAACTTGTAGGGTTTGTATTGATTTCAAAGATTTAAACAAGGATTGTCCTAAGGAAAATTTCCTTACTCTACACATCGATCAATTCATCGATAATTGTGCTAGGAGTGTCATCTTTTCTTTCATGGATGGATTTTTTGGCTACAGTAGATAGAGATTCTTCCCACCAATCAGCATAAACAACATTTATTTTCCCATGGGGAACCTTTGCGTATCGAAAGTTACCCTTTGGTCTAAAAAATGTCGAAGCTACATTCCAGCGCACCATGTCCTATGATTTTCATGATATCAAGCACATTGTGGAGCTATATCTAGAGAGTCTCCCTGCTCATTCATGACAATGGGAGGACCATCTAGGGACACAAGTGTGTATTCTATGTTGAGACTGGAGGTCTTCTTGGTTTTGTGGTTTCCAAAGATGGAATCCATATAGACCCTTTCAAAATTGCTGCTATTCTAGCCTTACCCACCCCAACAAATATCACCGAAGTCCAAAGTTTGCAATGGAAGGAAAAAATGTCTTCGTCATTTCGTTCACAACTTCACAGAAACAATGCATGGCTATATGCATCTCCTAAAGAATGACACTCCTTTCTTTTTGGATGACCAAGCCCAATGAGATTTTGATCATCTAAAACACACTTTGACACATTCATCAATGTTGCACCCCCCAGATTATTCAAAAGACTTAATGCTCTATGTTGCTGCCTCCACTACCACCATTGGAATGGTTCTAGTACAGGAATATCCCAACAACCAAGAACACATGATATATTACCTGATTAAGAGTCTCATCGACTCTGAAACCTGTTACTCGCATGTGGAGAAGCTAGCTTTTTCTATGGTATTTGTTTCGCAAAACTTTCATCATTACATATTACTACGCACCACGATTGTACTTGCAAATCAAAACCCCATGTACTACATTCTGAATTGTTAGGTACTAGGGGGGAAGTATTCCCATTGGATTGTTATCTTATAGGAATTTGATATTGAGTTTTATAAGGCCACTTCAAACAATTCCTTGGTTTTTGCGGAGTTGATGTGTGACCTTCCCTGTGATATGATGGAAGTTGAGCCACAATGATTCATTTCTTGATGAATTATTGTTCCTGATCAGCACAACCAATCCATGGTATGGAGATTTGATCATCTATCTCCAGACTCAAATATTTCAGCCTGACATGTCTCATGACAATCGTCGTCATATCCGTCACCATGCAAAGTACTATCTCATCTTAAATGATATGTTGTACCAATGTGGTATCGATTCCATTCTTCGACGATGCCTTACACTTGAAGAGGTTGATCAGGTTTTAAATGATTTCCACTCTAGAGGATGTGGTGGTCATCTTTCTAGGATGGTGATAGCTCAGAAAATTCTTCATGCTGGGTATTTTTTCCCTCCATATTCAAATATTTCCATGAGGCAGTCAAGAAATGCCCACTATTTCAACACTTTTATCCTCAAAAGCACACCCACACTGCTCCTTTACACCCTGTCATTGCAGTTAGCCCTTTCTCCAAGTGGGGTATTGATTTTATGCATTGTAATCCTACCTCAGTCGGGGATCATGGTTACATCATCGTAGACGTCGATCACTTCACAAAATGGGCTGAGGCAATGCCTACATATGCAGAGGATGGCAAGACTACCGCCCTATTTTTGTTCAATCACATGATAGCTAGGTTTGGAGTCTCGTAAGCCATAGTCACTGAACACAGATCTTATTTCCGTAATCAGATGATGGCTAAGTTAAGTTCCAAAATGGGTTTTCACCATGAAAACTCAACTCCATATTACCCATAGGCTAATGGTCAGGTTGAGAGAATTAACAAGGTTTTGAAAACCATGCTGCATAGGATGGTTGGAGACCACAAATCCAACTAGAACCTGACATGTTTTTCTACACTGTGGGATTATAGGACTTCAGTTAAAAAATCCACTAGTTTCAAACCTTTTCAATTGGTGTATGGACTAGAAATTTTCCTGCCTATCGAGTGTAAAATATCGTCATTCAAACTTGCAGTAGAAATTATTCCAAACAATTCTACTGAGGAAGAATGGTTTTTGTACTTAACAAACCTTAGTGAAAATAGAATAGAAGTTTCCTTGGCTAATGAGGCAGACAAAAAACACATCAAGGGTCAGTATGATAAGTCTATCCAGCCTTGTGTCTTCAATGAAGGTGACCTAGTTCTTAATTACGATCAAAGACATGATAAGCTGAGGAAGGGAGAGTTCGAATCTACATGGTATGGTCCCTTTATTGTTAGTAAAGTATTAGAGAAAGGGGCATATGAACTAGTAGACTACAATGGGATACCTTTCAGGAAAGCTCGCAATTGGTTGTACCTAAAAAGGTACTATGCATGAAATCATTTCTATATGGTACCTTGTATATATATTTATATTGAGTGACTTTTTTAAGTGTGTTTTAGTTTTTCAATATGGTTTTGAGTCTTGTTTTCAATACTGTTTATACCATGTTTTTGGTTATGCAGAATGGATGGCTTTTTATAGTTTTGTTGATGGGTCTTTCCTTCATACCCTGAATCTTGCTTCAGATTCTTGGTTTTGTATTCCTCAGAACATGACTTAGTCATTTTAGGGGAAGTTTCTATTGGTCCAGCTACCATCAACATTGTCAAGTATCAATCAGTGATAGGTTTGTTGACTGAGGCTGCATCTCAGTACATTCATGGACTCTTAGCTAGTGGTTTTCTTTTATACCATGTTTATACCATCAAAAACCCTACGCTCCTTCACCTCTTTCAAAGAGTGCATCTGTTAGAGAGGTCATTCAAGTTAATCACTTATAGGCATATTCCTAGGCTTATAATACGGTCGCTGATTCATTGAAAAACTACATTTTATACTGGTACATTTCCACACATGACTTTTATAAATGAAACATGGTCCATTGTAAATTAAATAAGCGGTAAAAGACACATAAAACTCATGTAAATATCATTTTTCCATTTGAACGCATTTAAAAAAAATCAACATCTTGAGCACCAGTTCTTACCGATGTCCCCCACTGAGCATCAACTGGTAGAGGTGGGTCAATATCTCCTCGAAATTATGTCCCATCATAGGCATAATCCTCAATCATGAGGATCTAGTCGTCTAGCCAACGCAAGAAGGGATTCCCATATTTGGCCTTGGCTCTACCACCTCCAATGCAGGCCATGATCTCCACCCACCATAACATGCAGGGGTCTCTAGCTCTCAACTCTGTAAATACCACCTATTATCTCAAGAGAGGTACCCTCTCAAAGAAGAAGCATTCTAGGATAGTCCCATAAAAAAATTGTTTCAGTTCTCCCTGTCGACACTTGGTCAGCTGATCCTTGAACACAGTTAATAATGCCTCAGCCCAGTTAAACACTATGGGTGCCATGGCCTCTAGGGAATACAGCATATGTTCCTGGGAATCTTAATGAGCCCCTTGGCTCCCAGCTACCCTTTGCATGGTGAAGATCACAGTTCAAAGTGGTAAGTCCCTCACTTCTTTAATTGGGATTTTCTTCCCAAACATTTTGGTTCTTGGATAGCAGTGATGAACTATGATCTCTTGTGTGGTAATCCCCCCCCCCCTCAGTATCCTATCAATGAAATAGGTGCTCCACATCTGGATGACCTAGGGATAAAATAAATGTCTTACACCTCCACAATGAGGATGTGGGGCCCCCCCTCAAAATGTTGTCGTTCCAGATTCCACATCTGTAATATATACTCCAGTAACTTGGCATTGGATATCATGCTAGGATCTTGGAAAATTTTCAAGAGACCACAAGCCCATGGAGTGGCTATGGAAGCCCCATGTGCCTCAGCATGAGCATCATCATCCTCATGTTTTCATTCTTTCTACACTACCATTTTGGAAAAAATGACCTCTCAAAAACCATAAAAGAGCATTTAGACACATAATCAATCAATAAAAATGCTTAAAACCCACTAATTTTGCTAGGCCATCCATGTTTAGGGCATGGTTTACACCACCACTCCTGTCTCCTATGCAAGGCATAAGAATCATGGTTTTCCATGGGCGCCACTTATCCTGCAATGGATAAGCACGTTACCCGGGAAACAAAATTTATCCTTGGGTAAAAATGCCCAAAACCTAATGAAAATGATTTGGAAAAAGAAATTACAACCATGAAAATGGTGGGGATGGTCTTGGATCTTACTTGAGACTGACGGATCAGAAAATGAATGGGTGATGGCTCCAGAAAATCCAAGTAAAATATGCACACAGAAACTCCAAATGGCTCTCCAAAACATAGTAAATGGTAAATGAAATGTTTTTTACTATTTCATGACTTTTATATGATATTTTTTAGGGTTTAAATATTAGTTTAATGTTTTTTAAATTATTTTATTGAAAAATTCCCTTTTTCTATAGTTATAAAAGTCAATTTTAAATATTTTTAGGGAACTAATAGTATTTTTTTTAAAGTTGTTGCGGGGATGAGGCTGAATATGGGTAAGTTTTTTTTGTCTTTTTCATACTTCCATAAAATGGAAAAAGTCGTCGAGCGCTAATTTTGACATTTTTGTCATGCTCCCTAAACCTAGTACCAAAATTCCAAGCCGTGTTTGCTTCTTTTCGAGCTCATCAAACTCATTCATCACAAAAAGAAACCCTAATGGAGTTTTCTTTAAACTCTTTTTGGACTCCTTAAATGTGAAAAGATTGTCGAGTGACCTTGTCTTCTTCATGCTCATAAAATTAAATGAAGAGTCATCTTTTTGACAGTAGTTTACCCCTTTTTCAGTTCGGATTGAGTACGAACAATGACCCCTTGGATTCTCCTTCTGTCTTCGTTCAGACTATCTAAACATGAATTATGCTAATTTTAATTTCAATGGACTCGTTAAACTAAACACTAAGAAACCCTCTTTTGGGAATGAACCCCTCCTTTCTCAGGTTCATGAAATGTATGAGAATGGACTTATCCCCTGGATAAGCTACAACGAGTGTTTGTTACCCTCATTGAACTCATAAAAATGAAAGAGTCACTCATAAATCATGATGGGGAACTTAAGGGAAGGAAACCATTTCATTTTGCAAATAAATGGTAGTTGTTAGACACCTTTGAACATGGCACTTGTATGCATTTCATTTAGTCAATTTGGTATTCAACTTGTTTCCAATTGGATCCACTTTCTTGAGTCATGTCACTCCTTTGAGTCTTTCAAAGAATGCATCATTTACTGTTGCATTATGTTGTGATATCTACCTAGTCTAAGTCAATGCTGCCAAGTCTCCAGTCGTGTCGTCCAATGTTCAAAGAAAAATTGAAAGCTTACCTCTGCAGTCAAAACATCCTTTTTGTCAGTGCCTTTTGAGTCAGTCCTATGGTTACACCATACTCTAAATTCCATAACTTTGTTTCAAGTTTTTTGTCTTCGATGTGGAATTCATCATGGCCCTCCTTCGATGAGACTATTCATGTCCACATCATCTCATCATCCAGGAATTAGTCTTAGAAGCAAGTTAAGTACCTTGAGATCTGTATGCCTCAATGACAGATTCTCTTGCTTTCGACATAATTTCACATCATTGACCTTTGATCGAAATATTCAACTGAGTGTTTGAAATCAAATAATCTATTCACTCTCAGGATATTGCACTAGGGTACCTCAGGAATCCTTGAAACCAATGATGATCTCCCTCACACTTGTTAATTGTTCTCATCATTAACTGCTAATCAAGTGGTTTCTACCATGTTCAATATCAAGACATTGTAATCACATCGATAGAATCGTACTTTGTGGAAGACGAGACGAAGACCTTGGGTATCTATTACAATGCTCATAGCTTTCCCGGGTTAAGATGGAGTATATTGTATGAGTCTTAGCATGAATCAACATTTTTATGGTCGTGGTTGTGCTCAAATTTGCATCCATTTGACATAGATATACATTGTATATCTGGTAGCTATGTCCAAGTTTAAGTCTCTCTCACATGGATCTACAATGTATTTCAGTAGCCATGTTTGTTTATCCCTGTCATGGATCTTCCTTGTATTGGTCTGCAGCCATGATGAGAAGACATTTTGAAATCAAAAGTATTCATGTAATGTAGAATCCTGGTTGATGATGATCCCCGATCAAGCGATTTCTCACTTTGAAGTGATAACTTACTCTTTCAAATCTCTCGCCTTTCATATCCATATAGCCTCATGCTTTGGGGGGGATTCTGTTATAGATAAATCTCATCATCATCATGTGATAAGGTCCCAAACATCAGCAATTTCCCTCAAACTAGAGTTGGAAATTGGCCCAGAACTCTGATTTCCATATTTTAGTCCAGCACTACCTTTTCCCTTAATGCAAGAGGTGTTACCCTCTTCATTAACGCTCATTGTATATTGACAATAAGTGGTGCCACTAATTCTTGCCTTTAATCAGAGAGCGGTTCCACCCTGGTAGTTATTGTCACCTTTCACACACCTAAGTTATGTGGAAGAAATCTTCAAGCCATTCGGCGTGTCCTTGGGGGAAAGTCTCAAGTCAAGGCTGTCACCTTGTTCTTAACTCCTCCATTCTGGATAAATTTTAATGAAGCCAAGGGGGGTAGGCCCTATTAAATTACTAAGTCTAATTACTTATTAGTGTGATGGTGTTATATTGATTAAGTTGTTTAGGATTTTTGAAATTAACCAGTGGAAACAAAAGATAACAAGATGCAAGATTTAAAGTAGATAAGCACAGTAATGACACTCAATATATATATAATCGAAAGAATTGATCAAATATATCACCGGTGCCTTAAATGGAGTCAACAAAGAAAATAATGTGCTTTCATGCATTTGAAAGAATGTTTTGCAAATGTCTCTTGGTAGATTTTAAATTAATGTGGAATGTGAATGAAATAAATTAGGAGAAAAGGGGACTCCAGATATACCCGAGGGGTAATTGGAGTATGTCCAAAAGTGAAATTTCACGGCTTCCCGCAAGGTGTTTGTGGGCTGGAATGGAATCTCGGAGACTAATGTTCATAACGCACCCATCAGGGTGTGACATAGATCGATGCCTTGAGGTCACTTTCTAGTTGTTCCCACTCCTTTGGGTATTTTTCCACCGCTTACAGTTTGTTCGAGGCATTGGATTTTCACCTGATGGTTTGTCAATTTGGGAGGTGAAGACTAATTAATATATTCAATCAATTGCTTTTGATGCATGTTGACTGATCAGATGAACCATAACCAAGTGTAGAGCATACACACCAGACTCTTGTCAATTTTAGTAAATTTTAAGAGTGTGTTCTTGTTAAAAAAGAAGACCTCCAGGAATCTCTTTCGGTCCAAGTGAACCTCAATTGGGAAATAAAGGATGGGTTAATTTTATTTCTTGCATGTAAAAATTAACAATGAAAATAGAATCAAAGATACACAACACCGGTTTTCTAATTAGTCCTACCATGCATCTCTTTCCCCTTGCGGGTCAATCGAGAAGTCGTGGGATAAGTAGTATGATTAATTTTGAATTGAAAATATAAAATAATGAAAAATGTTATCGAACCATACAATCCTACATGTGAAGACTAAACTAGAATAGATAACAGAGAAAAATGCAAAAAAATGACACGGACGCGAACCCCCCCAGGGGGATGGTGAATAGGCTCAAAAGAGACTATTCAAAGAGATTTTTATTTTTATTAGCAGAAATTAAAATATCAAAAAACTGAAATTAATCCACTTGGTCCTTGTACGGAATGAGACCAAATGTTTACAAATTGCGAAATTTTGAAATTTTGGGAAGACGAAGACCCCCTGGGGGGTTTTGAATGGTCCAAAAATGATTTCTGGGCAGCACCTCCTCCTATTTTATGTTACACCTGCAGAAAACCAGAAATATTATCACAGTTAAACATTCCCAAAAGTACTTTGAAAGTACTTTTGGATGAACACACTTTTTACCGAAAAATTCTAAGTTAAAACTAGGTTTTAAAGAAGCAGAAAAAGAACCAAGGAAAGCAAGATTTCCTTGGGATATTGGCATGATTTTGGGGAAGAAAATATGAATCACTTAAATTTCTGAATATATACTTTTATATTCTAAGGAAACAACCATACATTCAACAAGTTTTAGATCTACTTTCACAGCCTTGAAAAATGACAATTTTGCCTAAAACTAGATCTAGAATGCTTGTAAAATTTCTTTAGGAATGAGATCTAGTTTATGAGATTTAAAATAGAAATATATATGTAAAATTAATTCTGAAATTGATATATCTAAACAATTTTAAAGCTGAAAAACAAGTAACCGGACTGATTTTAAGGAATTTGAAGGAGGAAGAGGAAAAGAAGGGCGCTTGTTGCTAGAATGGATCTGCAAAAAAGACTAGTTATTGGAATGCCGAGGGACAATTCCTTCACAAAATAGTCAGATTCCCAGTGGATTCAAGAGAGATCCTTGGTTCATCCAACCCTTTCTACCTGAAAACTAACAAACAATCCTACACAAAAACCTTATGAGATCTGGATAGAGATATATGAAAAAAAAGAAGGATTACATGCAAATAAACTTATTTAAACATGTATAATCCTGAATCCTCAAACATATATTCTATGAGATGTTGAGAAACAAGTAATGTTACTTTCCCAATTATACTTCTATTGATTCATCTAAATCCTTCAATCCAGACAAGATTCAGATGCAAAAATTGAGAGAAAGACAATGGTAACAACAAAAGATGCAAGACAATGTTAATTCCATACACATAAGAGAATTACACCGTTTTGGCCTCCAAAGCTTCACTTTATTCCAATATCAAAAGATATTACACAGTATTACAATAACAATAGCTCCTCAATCCAACTCTCACTAACTCAGAAAGGAGGCAGCCATGCTTTATTTATACAAAAAATTGAAACCCCAGCCCAAAGGGGGCACAAATCCCAAGGAGATAGACAATTGTAGTTGAAGGAGAGTCCATTAATTCCTGGTCTGAAGCTGAATTCAGCATCCATTGAGTCTAACTGTCAATTGGAGGGCTGATTGAGCTAACACATCAACATGTTGACTGAATCATCAACCACAGAGATTCCAGAAGAGCCCACACGTGTGGAGGAGAGAGGGAGGGTGCAATTCACCATAAAGGAGGCTGAAGTTCAACTCTGGATCTACCCTGATTAGCCCCTTCAGTTTAGGAACTAAAATCTTTAGTTAATCTAGTGTCTATTGGACTGATTTCAATCAAATCGGTTGAGAATCCATTGATCTAGGATTTTGGATTTGCTTCATTATTCATCAATTTATTAATTAAAATAATCAATAATTGATTTTTTGGGGCTTTCTGACCTGAGTGTTGGAAAATCACTCAAAACTTAGAAATAGTGGGTCTGTAGGTTCACTGGGTGCTCTTAGCTTGAAAATGAGCACCTACATGACTGAAACTGATTATTGAGCCCATTTTTATTACAAAACCAATTTTTCCAATTAAACTATTAAAAAATAGCCTATTTTTTTGAAAAATTAAATTTTAATAAAAAACACTGAAAATTTTAAAAAATTAAAAACCTAGGGGGAGTTAGACATGTTCATATGACTCAACCATAATGCCTAGCATGTTTATACATTGACAAATAGACTCTAATATCCTCAATAGGCCTAAATGCCAAGCCGACCACCCCAACTTTGGAGGTATTGAGTGAAAAACTCAGAAATTATAAGTCATTTATTCAACAACCAATAATAACCAAGGGAAAAAACACCCTGGGTTGATTGGATTGAGAAATAAAATCTATGAGACTGAGTCCTTTATAGACACTATCATGCTAGAACATTTATTACAACTCCCCCAAGGGGGTATGAACATGTGATATAGTACAACAAGCACTTCTAAGAAGCACTTTCGAAGGTATTCTGAAGTCTGAACACATAATCTTTGTCCAGTTCACCAGGATCACTTGATAAAAACCACTATGTACAACTTCGGTGGTAACAGTAATTCTCTGTCAACGTGGAAGAGAAGCGGTGCTTGAGTCAAAAAGTCAAAAAAAGAATATTCATGAAGCTTCTCGAAGGAATACTTCGTGGAACCCTCATCCCTACTCCTATGGGTCACCTATACTCGAGATACCCCCTATTAGAATCTCCCTTCCACCACACCCACCATTTTCTCAACCGTCCCTATTCTCCAAAGGCCTATAAAACCTGGGTCATACCCCATGGTTGAGACAGAGAAAAGTTATGTTGTTGCATTGAGATTCTGGCCAAATCTAGGATGAGCATAGAAGGAGCAAGTTGGAGCTTTTGAGGATAAGGAGTGGCATGTGAAGGAGCATCACAACAAAAAGGCAATGGTTGTAATATTTCTTCTTCATTTTTAATGAAACGTTGGTTCCTTTCCCATAAACTTTTATATGTTTTGATCGTTATGTTTATTACTGGATTCCTTAGTCACTAGTATAGAACTATGGATTATATTTTGGTACATTTGATATTTCTTGTCTAGTTGATGTGTTTTTGCAGGTACATCCATGGAGACTCATCACCATAGGAGACACTTACATAATACTTTTGTTGCAGCTGCAACTATTTCCCAATTTTTTTAAAATTTTGGACCCTCCTTTTAATTTTATCTTGCCTGGATTTGTTTGGGATTGTTGAACTTTGTTGTTCCTCTGCTACAATTTTGGATCTTTTGAGGATGGATTGATGTTAAGTGTTTAGCATTTTCGGAAGTTGAATGACTACCTTTTGTCTGCTGATTCTTTTGGTTTGAACTTGAAGTTTTGGTTTGTAGATAATTTCCTTTTTGCTGTCAGAAGTTTATTGAACAATGAATCAGGGCCGTAGTCCTCTACGTAGTCGCCGTTGCAGAAGCTAAATTATGAGTGTACCAATGGACAGTCATGTTTTTCGCCAATGTTTTTATCTCCTTTGTTTATTTTTTCAAAACTTTTGACTATCAGCGTTTTCTGTTTTATCACTATCAGAGCTTTAGTCCTATGCGTTGCCTCCATTTCAGATGGCAGATTACAAGCACCCCGAAGAAAGTCCTTTGCGTTGCCAATTCCACATGTTTTCTATTTTAAATGATTTGCTTTCTTTCTTTATCAGGATTGTGTTTGACATTTGATCGAAAGCCTAGTCCTTTGATTTGTCGATTCATGGTCCTCCGAGTTTTCCGTTCGTCAATGGTTTGTTTTTATTTTTCATCGATGTTTTCTATTGCTGCAGAACCCTTAGTCCATGTGATTTCTACTGTTACGGCTCCTCATTGAACTAGTCATACGATGTTGTAGTGGTTTTGAGGTCTGATGCTACAGCTTTTTAGAGTTTTATTTCACCGACGTTTTATTTTTTCATGGAACCCTTAGGCTGTATGGCTCCCGTCGTTGCGGTGCCTTGGTCAAATAATCACCTGATGCTTAGTTATTTCGCTCACCGATGGAAGTTTTTTCCCACCAACATATTTTCACCTGAGGTCTATATATTGGGGTTGGTTATTATTTTATTGTTATCCTTGTAAAGAATTCGTGCTTGCTCTGTTTCTGTTGAGTCGAACAGTGCATCCATGCTTAGCTGTTAGGATTTTGCTCATTTGGGGTGTTGCCGTGGAAGTGTTGGACCATCCCATCAACTGCAGTTTTTTTACCAGGTAGGAAAACCATGCTTTCTCATTTATATTGAGTTTACTGGTTGTTTTTGGAACTAGGGTTTTCCCCTGTTTGGGTTTTTCACGTCGTTTGGTAGTTGGTCCTTTAAGTATGATTGCGGCATGAAGTATTGGTCAGTTTCATAGCATTTGCAGTGGGGGGTTTGTTTTCTTGAGCCTGTTTGTAAGCTGTTATGGAAGCTAAAACCTGGTCCGAAGGTTTAGGAAGCTGGTGTAGACAAGCGTTACGCTATCTGCACCGGTTTTTGTGGGATTGCTTATGGCTATCCAAGGAGGGAGTTTTCAGTTCTCTTTCTGTCATAGGCATTTACTCTTTTTTTTGTTTGGGATGATAGAGGGTTTGATTTGCATTCAGATTGGGATTCCTGCGTGTTCCGGATAAAGTCACACTTTCATTGACTAGCCTCATTGATAGGGGTTTTTCATTTTGGTGGAGAGTTAGAATGCATTCCAGTTTACTTGATGCATATTTCTATCAGGGTCATGTTTAGTTGCAGAATGGACTTAGAATTTTAGACCTAGCTTGCAGAAGTTCTTCTTGCTGGTTATTTTCTATTATGCATTAATTTTCTAATAGTTTATCTATTGAAAATTCATATGGAAGAGGTAAATGTTTTTATACAGTTTTTCTTCGTTCTTAGAACACTGATTGAAAGCTCCAATAGCCTAAGAGCATGTTTGGTCTATGACAGGGAAACTTATTCAAAGGAGATATGTCTAAAAGACAAAAGAAGAAGGCTCCTATTGTTGAGGGAGAACCAGATGTGGAGATCATTACTAAGGTGGAATATATCTATGAAAACACTAGATCTACCACTGGGGTAGAGCTAGACTACAAATGGGGTGAGATATATCAGATGATCTCAAATCAGGATGTGCCTGATGCAAGATTTGAAAAACTAACCATATATGCCAACATCAAGAAATATGTTCTAATGAAGGTAGCCACTAGGACAGAGATGTTCCCATACTTTGAGGTGATCAGCTGGATCTTGCCTAGGGCAGATGTGACCATGATGATCTTAGCAAATACTGCCAAATAGGGCTATGCTGCATACAGTCCTGGTTATGTCTCACTGGCATATCACCTACCTCCTACTCAAGTATATTTAACTGAAAGTTGGCTGCAAGAAATAAATTTGGACCTGGTAGAAACAGTTAAGAGAATGATGATACCTAGGAAGAACTTTCGAATGAGGCCATTAGGAGAGTATGATACAGCCACTCTCCGGACTCCTTACAGGTTTATAGAACTAATGCTAAATAGAGTGTTTGGGAGAGTTCATGGTAAGAGTTTCAAGTTGGGATGGATACCCATTATTTTTTATGTGGCCACTTAGGGGACCGTATTCAACTGGGCAAACATAGTGTCTAATAGCCTCTCATCCTATATATGTTCAGCTTTGGGAAGGGTGTCCTAGAAGAAGTATGAGTTCTATATGAGCTCCATCTTAGTGGACTATATATTATGTACCCAGTCATTTTCAGCCTTAAGGTGCTATTCGGATAGGGACATAACCCCTATTTACACTTCATACAAGCTATTTTGGGCACACAAATATTATAGCCACTATAAAGAGATATGTTAACATTTCATTATGCCTTTGTACACTTTAATCTTCCAAACAGAATGCAACTGTATGTCCGAGGAGGCATTCAAAGTCATTGAGGAACATGGGATCTAGTATTTGACTGAAGAGGGGATGTACACTACAATGTATGGTTGCTCTAGGGCACCTTCTTTACTACCTAAGTATGCCACTGATTATGTGGTACATAAAGAAGTAGTTAGGCAAGTTTATCTAGATGGTGTAGGAAGGTTCCTGTTTGAACATAAGAAGGAAACCTATCCTGCCATACCTTTTTGGCTGGGAAGTTACAAATTTTCAAAGGTCAAACTAACTGCCGAGTTTGTACAAGAGTTGAATCATTTTCGTTTTGGGGAGATGAAATTCCATAGGAATGACTCCCGAAATAAGGTTGCAGAGCAATGTAAAGAAGCAAATGTTCATTTTGAATATACAAATTTCTGGGACAAGGATGAAGAAATCTTCAGAAATGCAAAGAACATGACGGCATTGAAGAAATGATTTAAGCAGAAGATCACCATTGTGGGCAGTAAGGGAAAAAATACACAAAATAAAGCTGAAGAAGAGGAAGCCAAGAAGAGGGAAGAGGATGCTAGGAGGCTAGCACAACAGGATGAGAGTTGGTTAAAGAATGAAGAAGAAGAAAGAAAGAAAGTTGTAGAAGAAGCAACAAGAAGGAAGAGGAAGAAAGAAAGAAGAAGGAAGATGATGAAATAAAGAAAAGAAAAAAAGGAAAGTGAAGGTCTAAGATTAGCAGGACCTAAGAAAGACCAAAAAAATACTAACACAATAGATACACAAGAAGCATAGGAGAATATTGATCAAGGGCATGGACAAGACAATCCTGACCCTCAAGAGTCTACTACAACTTTTGGCAGCACCCAAGAACAGGTTGTTTTTTCTGGATTGAATATGATACCTTTTTTGCAAAAAGAAGGAGAAGAGGTGTCTGATTTCAGCGCCATCTTTTATGACAAGGAGAAGAAGAGGATTGTCAAAAGAACTGAGAAGAAAGTCAAAACAGGAGGACAATTAGGTATGATGATTACTAATAAGACTTTGGTGCATGGGACAGATGCAGATCCATGACTGACAACCAGAGCTCGAGTGGCATTACCCGAGGCCACTGAAGACAATGTGGATAAACTTATGACAGACCTTGAGCAATCAAGGAAAAATGTAGCACAATTAAAGGACACTCTAAAAAAGGAGAGGGATCAAGGTAACAAGTTAAGGAGAAAATTTGAAGATATCCATAATGAAGTAAGGGCTTCGAAGATAGAATTCCAAACTCTGTAGGCAAGCAAGATGGACTTAGAAGTATCGATAGAGAAAAATGAAAGGGATTCTCAGAATAGTCTAGTAGAAATATAGAAGTTACAGCTAGAGTATCAAGGGTTGAGATAGAGAACAATGACCTCAAAGTATCATATGAAACTTTGAGTGCAAAAAAGGGCCAGTTGCAGAGAAAATTTGTTGAGTTGGAGACACAGAGGGCCACCATAGAAGAAAGGGAAAAAAATACCAAGTGTAGGTAGCAATTTTTGAGGGACAGATTGCTTCATTAACAGCATCATTGAAGGATGCCAGTGAACAACAAACTGATATCCATCCTCTAAAGGAGCATGTCCTATCCCAACAAAGAAGAATGCACCAACTGCAAATGTCTATTGAAGAAGAAAGGTGTAATATCTTATAGATAGATAGCAAGTTGGAAGAGATCCTAGACAGTACTTCATATTTTGTAGATAGGTCTCGGGATATTTTGGAAGTCCTGACAGGAAGAATAGTTTGGTTAAAAACAAGCGAAGAAACCCCTACAGAGCTACCAGCTAAGGATCGACATAGTTTGAAGCAGGACTATGACTTATTAGAATTTGCAATAAATACTGCGGAGGAATTCAAGAAGACTATGAAGAAAATGAGAGGAGTCTGTACTAAATACTGCATAAGGGTGCTGGTCACCTACAACAGATGCCAAGTTGCTACAGAACAGAGATTGGATGCACTTCCTGAACATGAGTTTTTCATAGAACAATTACAGAGAAGGTACCAGGAGGATGAACAGAAGGTACAACAAGTCAAATATTTACATGAATAGATCCTAAAGAATGCAGTGGCTCATTCAGCAATCAGCATCCATTTACTTGAAGATAAGCTATGTTTGAGTCCAGCAAGAATTGATGTGGTTAAGAATCAGGATGCAAAATATGAGATCAACATTCATTTTCTTGAACCTTCAGATTTCGAAAGCATAGCAGCAGAGGCCCAAGCATGGAAAAAGTTCGATAATGATCAAGCAGGGCCCTCTTCATAAATTGCTCTATTAATTTTTTTTTTAATGTAATATATTGTCTAATGTATGAGCACTCACTACAGGATGAATTTTGGGAATTGAAATGTTGGGGAAGCCCAAGAGTCATTTGGGGGCAGCCCAAAAGTTTTGCTTTTTTGTATAAGTATAGGAGAGTTAAATGTAGAGAAGGACTTTTTCCTAGATAGATTTGTGGGAGTATGATGTAAGAAGAACTATTTCCTTTTGCATAAATAAATTACAAGTTTCTTGTTGGAGAAAGCTTTGTGGAAGGTTTCAAATGTTGTGCAATGGATTTGTTGAATGTGAACTATTTCATTTTCAGTTGTTATCCATTAACTGTGAGATCGTTATAAATCTTTGAACCTATGTTCTTGTTATGAATGCGCTCTAGTTTATTCTATGAAATTTCCACTATGAGTAATGAATGTTGTTCATAAACAATTAGCTATCTGGTTGTTCATATATCTATAAATGTTCATGTGTTTTGAAATAAGTAACAACTATCTGTGATTTTTCTTAATGCATGCACAAAATACATTACTCATTGATGAATAATAATCTTGCTCCCTAGGGATAGGTTAAATAGTTAGTTTTAGTTTTTTCTTATTGTGTGTGGTTTAGATGCGAGAGAGTTAAGACGAGAGGTAAGAAACTATGCATCACATTGTGACCCCTCCTCGTATTCTCTATCAATCTACATTTTTAGATAGGCACTTGCATCTCATACTTAAATACAAAAAAAACTAAAAAAAAACACGGTGGACTGGGCCATAACTGGTAAAACCATTTATTTTTGTTACTTGACCTACGGTAGTTGGACAGTAAGCCGGGCAGATTCTCCATACCAAACAGTAATGGGCTAGTTGGGAATGTTTACTGGGGAGAATCCCTAACTGTTGTTACCTATAATTTTCCAGGCCTTAATAGTTTTTGGTGCTAGAAGAAGGTACGCCAGTGCATGGCTGGCCGAGGAAACTTATTTTCTCAAGATTATTCCACCGGTGATAGTTCTGAAAGCAGTCTGTTTCCCAATCCAATTCCTGAAGAGAAGGGTAAAGAGCATATGTATTATGTCGATAACGAAGTTGTTAATGATTTGGGAATACATACTAGGGCATATGTGAAAAATATTGGAGGATTACCAATTATTCCTTTCTTACCCAGAAGAGAATATAAGAAGAAAGACCCTCCTATATTGGAAGACACAGTGTTGGTTGGATATTTTGAAGAACTGGTAGAAATTAACTTACAGGAAGTTGTTCAGCCTTTGAATCAAGTGGGGCTAGATACACCTTAATGTTCACCTATTCATACCCCTATTCATTCACCACCTCATTCTCCACCCAGAATCATGGCAAACATGAATGCAAATCAGCCACCCAACCCACCGAATCCACCACCTGCTTGGAGGGATAGGTCACCTTTAAACCTGGCACCCCCTTTACATGACTTACCTCAGGATTTTAAGAAAATTCTACCCAAGTTTGACCCAATCGAAAATATTTTAGTAGATGATCATTTGCAAATATTTTACTTGGATATAGAAGGACTAAGGGTTGGAGAACATGAAGATGTAGTTTGCAGATTGTTTCCACATACCCTGAAAGGAGAAACAACCTCATGGTATTTTTCTCTGCCTGCAAACTCAATCATAGACTGGGATACATTTGAAAGAATATTTAGAATTAAGTATGCAGTCCAAAAAACTCATGCAACATTAATGAAAGGGTTGTGCGCTTTAAAGAAAGAAAGAAAAGAAAAAGTGCATAGTTTCACCCAAAGGTTTGCTACTTATCTTAAGAATTTTTCTGCAACTAATAAACTGTCTGATAAGGTTTTGATTGAATACTATACTTCAGCTTTAGGGCTTGACTTGGCCATGTTTGCCAAGATGCAAGTCAAGCCTATGTTGTCAGAAACATATGAAGACGCCGAGAGAGTAGAAGCTAAAAGAGAGAGCATAGAATATTATCCTGAGCAGTTAGTAGAAAAAACTTTTGGTAAGAAAGCCTTATTACTGTCTAAGCTTGAGGAGGAGCAATCACATGACTTTGAAGGAATGTTGAAAATGATGCAGAAACTAACTAACAGAATAATAGATTTGGAAAAGGAAAAAGAAGCTCAGAAATCTTATAAGCCTTACTATAAAAGGAGAGAGGACAACAATCAATCTAAGCCTCCTCCACATAGTCCCGCATCAATGAATTTAATGGAGGTAGGGATGGATAATTTTTGCACCTTTCATCAGCAGCCTCATTCTGAAAAAAATTGCCCTCAATGGATCAATTCGATGACATTAGTAATGAATCAGCTATTGGACTCTAAACTCTCAGAAGCTGATGAGGAGGAGGAAAAGGGAAAAAAATCCACAGAAAGACAAGAGGATGATGCTATAGTTTTATGGGACTGTGTCTCACTTTTTGATACAGAAGACGAAGGTAATTTGAAGCATGAGGAGATATCAAAAACAAAAGTGACAACAAGGATCCAAGGTTTGTCAAGTAAAGACAATTCAATACTTCCAAATATTAAGAAATTTCAAGAGAAGATGAATAAAATACAGAAGAACAACACAGATGATAAAATACCTTAACTTACTATTAGCAATCAAGATCCAAAACAAGTCAACATGCCTGGTAGGCCTATTGAAGACAAAGCTGATAATGTCAAGGAAAATATCAAAGCACCTAAGATGGGGTACGAATTGTTAAAAGCACTTGAGGTACCTGAGGAGGAGCTTCCCATTAACAACCAACCTGTAGAAGAGATTGTTGAAGCAAGTGTGGGAGGTAAGACTAGGTTTAAAACCCCACCATTCCTCTTGGCCTTGGAGATTTTAAAGCATAAGGTGTATAATTTCTTAGTAGACTTAGGGTCGTCAATCAATGTTATCCCACTTGCAGTCTACAAAAATATTAATGGACAACCTAAACCTACTACTTGGGAGGTTACTCAGTTAGATAGGACCAATGTGAAAGTAGTCGGAGAAATGGAAGATGTTCTGATTCGATTATCTGCAAATGAAAAGATATGTTAGTACATTGATATTGTGGTAGCAGACATACCTGAAGGCTATGGACTGATTTTGAATTGAGACTGGTCAGCAAGACTAAATGGGTATTTTGCTTCAGATTGGTCACACTTGTGGTTGCCTCAGAAGGGAAGTCCAAACCAGATTAAAATATTAAGAGAGCCCCACATGAAGCACAATGTGACTAAATTGGAAGAAAAAAATGAACCAGTGAATTCTGTGTTGGGAAATCATCTAATTGAGATAGAACCGGGAGACTACCAAGAAGAAGAAGCTAGCAGTACATCAGACACCCAGCCCGATCTCCTTCGATTTTCACGGGCTGATGAGATTTATTGTAAAATAGTAGATGTAATTTTTTATTCAAGCACAGTACAATTAGATAATGGTTAGGTCTTTTTAATTTTGTAGTCAATCCTATCCCCTTAACTTACAAGTTGTCAAATTTATAGGGCTGGGCAGAAGATTGACCAGTTAGTGGTTTAGTTCTCAAACTTTATTTTTCTTATTCTTGACTTTTGTTTCTGGATTGTCTTGGACATAAATAAATTGATTTGGTTGTTTATGTTTGATTTATTTTATTTCTATATGTTTTTAGTTTAGTTTTTGATTGATTTCAATAAAAAGAGGTAAGCTTTTGGTTGCATGGAGAGCATCAAAATTCTGGATTAACTAAAATCCTTGATTATAAGACTGTGTACTATTATTTTATCTGAAAGAATTTCTTCTAGTTAGCAGTTTTCCTAAATGGCTATGAACACATTGAAGTCCTACTTAATCCTTGTAGAATAAATCAGGATCAAAAGGTATGGAATACTATTTTGAGGCTCCATCCATCTCACATTTAAAAAATGTCCTAGAGAGTGACAGAAAAAGACCCATGGAAAGGAAGTAAGGTAAACAATATATTATATATTATATATAAATGATCCCATGCCAAGAATTGAAAGCCAAAAGGAAAATAAGAGTAAAGAATCTCCTGAGAAAGAAATATGTATCAAAACAAAGTACTAAACCAAATGAGTACAAAATTGCCAAATTTCTTCTCCGTTCGTGAGATGAAAATTAAATACATGTCTCACACAAAAGGACACTATGGATAGAGGAGCCTGAATATAAAAATTCAGAAAGAAAGGCATGCAGGAGGACTCAAAAGAAAGGACAAAAGTCCAGAAGCACAAAAAGTGCAAAATGGCATGGGAATGAGGAACAAATGAATATTTTTGTTTACCACGTGTTACAATCCTGTGGTGTCCAAGATGGAAGCTACCTGAAGATAGAGGTAAAAAATGAAACTCATATTCCTGGCCTCAAAAGAGTTCTCTTGAATTTGAAATCCCGGTTTCCATTTTCCTAAATTGGACTATCATTAATGGTTAAAAGTACATACATTTGACATTTGGGAAATCCAGACATCTAGAAGAATTCAACATGTTGGTTTTATTGTTAAACAGTCTATTACTTAAGGAAGAAATTGTCCAGAGATCTGGGTTCACTAGGTAGTCACCAATTGTTGCAGCTGCAACTATTTCCCAACTTTTTTAAAATTTTGGACCCTCCTTTTAATTTTATCTTTCCTCGATTTGTTTGGGATTGCTGAACTTTTTTTTTCCTCTGCTACAAGTTTGGATCTTTTGAGGATGGATTGAGGTTAAGTGTTTAGTATTTTCGAAATTTGAATGACTACCTTTTGTCTACTGATGCTTTTGGTTTGAACTTGAAGTTTTGGTTTGTAGATAATTTCCTTTTTGCTGTCGAAATTTTATTGAACAATGAATCGAGGTCGTAGTCCTCTATGCAGCTGCCGTTGCGAAAGCTAAATTATGAGTGTCCTGATGGACAGTCATGTTTTTTGCCGATATTTTTATCTCCTTTGTTTATTTTTTCAAAACTTTTGACTATCGGCGTTTTATGTTTTATCACTATCGAAGCTTTAGTCGTGTGCGTTGCCTCCATTTTGGAAGGTAGATTGCAAGAACCCCGAAGAAAGTCCTTTTCTTTGTTGATTCCATGAGTTTTTTGTTTTAAATGATTTGCTTTCTTTGGATATCGGGATTGTGTTTGACATTTGATCGGAAGCCTAGTCCTTTGCTTCACCGATTCATGGTCCTCCGAGTTTTCCATTCGCCGATGCTTTGTTCTGATTTTTCGTTGATGTTTTCTATTGCTGCGGAACCCTTAGTCCATGTGATTTTTTCCATTACGGCTCCTCATTGAACTAGTCATCTGATGCTATAGTGGTTCCGAGATCCGATGCTATATATTTTTAGAGTTTTATTTTGTCGACATTTTATTTTTTCGTGGAACCCTTAGGCTGTATGGCTCCCACCATTGCGGCGCCTTGGTGAACTAATTGCCTGATGCTTAGTTATTCCTCTCACCGATGGAAGTTTTTTCCCATCGACATAATTTCACCTGAGGTCTATATATTGGGGTTGTTTATTACTTTATTGTTATCCTTGTAAATAATTCGTGCTTGTTCTGTCCCTGTCGAGTCGAACTGTGCATCCATGCTTAGCTATCAGGATTTCACTCATTTGGGGTGCTACAGCGGAAGTGTTGTACCATTCCGTCAACTACAGTTTTCTTTCCAGGTAGGCCGACCACGGTTTCTCATTTCTCTTGAGTTTACTAGTTGTTTTGGGAACTAGGGTTTTCCCCTGTTTGGGTTTTTCCCGCCGTTTGGTAGTTGGCCGTCTAACTATGATTATGGCGTGAACTATTGGTCAATTTCATAGCATTTGCAGTGAGGGTTTTGTTTTCTTGAGCCTATTTCTAAGTCATTATGGAAGCTCGAACCCGGTCTGAAGGTTTAGGAAGCTAGTGTAGACAAGCATTACCCTTTCTGCATTAGTTTTTGTGGGATTGCTTATGGCTATCCGGGGAGGGATTTTTCAGTTCTCTTTCTGTCATAGGTATTTACCCTTTTTTTTGTTTGGGACACTGGAGGGTTTGATTTCTAGTCATATTGTGATTCCCGTGTGTTCCAAACAGGGTCACACTTTCGTTGACTAGCCTCACTGATAAGGGTTTTTCGTTTTGGTGGAGAGTTAGAATGCATTCTGGTTTAATTGATGCATATGTCTATCAGGGTCATGTTTAGTGGTAACAGACTTAGAATTTTAGACCTAGCTTGCAGAATTTCTTCTTACTGGTTATTTTCTATTATTCATTAATTTTCAGATAGTTTATCTATTGAAAATGCATATGGAAGAGTTAAATGTTTTTATACAATTTTTCTTCATTCTTAGAACACTAATTGAAAGCTCCAATATCCTAAGAGCATGTTTGTTCTATGACAGGGCAAATTTTTCAAAGGAGATATGTCTAAAAGACAAAAGAAGAAGGCTCCTGTTGCTGAGGGAGAACCAGATGTGGAGATCATTACTAAGGTGGAATATATCTACGAAGACACTAGAGCTACCACTGGGGTAGAGCCAGAGTACAAATGGGGTGAGATATATGGGATGATCTAAAATCAAGATGTGCCTAATGCAGGATTTGAAGAACTAACCATATATGCCAACATCGATAAATCTACTATAATGAAGGTAGCCACTAGGCTAGAGTTGTTCCCATGCTCTGAGGTAATTGACTAGATCCTGCCTAGGGAAGATGTGACCATAATGATCTTATCAAATACTTTCAAATAGGGCTATGTTGTATACAGTCATGGTTATGTCTCAATAGCATATCACCTACCTCCTGCTCAAGTATATTTAACTAAAAGTTAGCTGAAAGAAATAAATTTGGACCTGGTCGAAATGGTTAAGAGAATGATGATACCTGGGAAGAAGTTTTGAGCCAGGCCATCAAGAGATTATGATACAGCCACTCTCTGGACTCCTTACAGGTTTATAGCACTAATGCTGAATAGAGTGTTTTCTATAGCTCATGGTAAGAGTTTCAAGTTGGGATGGATACCCGTTATTTTTTATGTGGCCACTCAGGGGACCATATTCAACTGGGCAAACATAGTGTCTAATATCCTCTTAGCATGTATATCTTTAGCTTTGGGAGGGGTGTCCCAGAAGAAGTATGAGTTCTATATGACCTCCATCTTAGTGGACTTTATATTGTGTACCCAGTCATTTCCATCCTTAAGGTGCAATTGGGACAGGGACAGAACCCTTGTGTACACTGCATACAAGCTATTTTGGGTACACAAATATTATAGCCACTATAAAGAGATATGTGAACATTTCATTATGCCTTTGTACACTTTAATATTCCAGATAGAATGCAACTGTAGGTCCAAGGAGGCATTCAAAGTCATTTAGGAACATGAGAGATATTATTTGACTGAAGAGGGGATGTACATTAGAATGTATGGTTACTCTAGGGCACCTTCTTTACTCCCTAAGTATGCCACCGATTATGTCGTACATAAGGAAGTAGTTAGGCAAGTTTATCTAGATGGTGTAGGAAGATAGCGTATCCTACCATACCTTTTTGGCTGGGAAGTTACAAAATTTCAAAGGTCAAACTAACTGCTGAGTTTGTACAAGAGTTGGTGCATTTTTGTTTTGGGGAGATAAAATTCCACAGGAATGAATCCAGAAATAAGGTTGTAGAGCATTGTAAAGAAGCAAATTTTCATTTTGAATATACAAATTTCTGGGACAAGGATGAAGAAATCTTCAGAAATGCAAAGAACATGACTGCATTGAAGAAAATATTTAAGCAGAAGATCACCATTGTGGGCGGTAATGGAAAAACCGCACAAAGAAAGTTGAAGAAGATGAAGCCAAGAAGAGGGAAGAGGATGCTAGGAGGCTAGTACAAGAGGCTGAGAGTTGGTTAAAGAATGAAGAATAAGAAAGAAAGAAATTTGCATAGGAAGCAGCAAATAAGGAAGAGGAAGAAAGAAAGAAGAAGGAAGATGATGAGATAAAGAAAAAACAAAAGGAAAGTGAAGGTCTAAGATTAGAAGGAACTAAGAAAGACCAGCAAACTACTAACACAATAGATACACAAGAATCACATGAGCATACTGATCAAGGGTAGGACTATGACTTATTAGAATTTGCAATAAATACTGTGGAGGAATTCAAGAAGACTGTGAAGAAAACAAGAGGAGCCTGTACTGAATACTCTAGAAGGGTGTTGGTCACCTACAACATATGCCAAGTTGCTACAGAACAAAGATTGGATGCACTTCATGAACATGAGTTGTTCATAGAAAAATTACAGAGTAGGTACCAGGAGGATGAACAGAAGGTACAACAAGTCAAATATTTAGATGAGCAGATCCTGAAGAGTGCAGTAGCTCATTCAGCAGTCCGCATCCATTTACTTAAAGATCAGCTAAATTTGAGTCCAGCAAGAATTGAGGTGGTTAAGAATCAGGTTGCAAAATATGAGATCAACATCCATTTTCTTGAACTTTCATATTTCAAAAGCATAGCAGCAGAGGCCCAAGCATGGAAAAAGTTCGTTAATGATCAAGCGGGGCCCTCTTCATAAAGTGCTCTACTAAATTTTTATTTTAAATGTAATATATCATCTAATGTATGAGCACTCACTACAGGACAAATTTTGGGAATTGAAACATTGGGGAAGCCCAAGAGTCATTTGGGAGCAGCCCAAAAGTTTTGCTTTTTTGTATAAGTATAGGAGAGTTAGACGTAGAGAAGGACTTTTTCCCAGATAGATTTGTGAGAGTATGATGTAAGAAGAACTATTTCCTTTTGCATAAAGTAATTACAAGTTTCCTGTTGGAGAAAGCTTTGTGGAAGGTTTCAAATGTTGTGCAATGGATTTGTTGAATGTGAACTCTTTTGTTTTCAGCTGTTATCCATTAACTATGAGATTGTTCTAACTCTTTGAACCTATTTTCTTGTTATGAATGCGCTCTAGTTTATTCTATGAAATTTACACTATGAGTAATGAATGTTGTTCATAAACAATTAGCTATCTGGTTGTTCATATATCTATTAATGTTCATGTGTTTTGAAATAAGTAACAGCTATATGTGATATTTTTTAATGCATGCACAAAATACATTACTCATTGATGAATAATAATATTTCTCCCTAGGGATAGGTTAGATAGTTATTTTTAGTTTTTTCTTACTATGTGTGGTTTAGATGTGAGAGAGTTAAGACAAGAGGTAAGAACCTGCACATCACATTGTGACTGCTCCTCGTATTCTCTATCAATCTGCATTTTTAGATAGGCACTTGCATCTCATACTTAAATACAAAAAAAAACTAAAAACAAACACGGTGGACCAGGCCATAATTGGTAAAACCCTTTATTTTTGTTACTTAACCTACGGTAGCCGGACCATAAACCAGATGGATTCCCCATACCAAATAGTAATGGGATAGTTGGGAACGTTTACTGGGGAGAATCCCTAACTGTTGTTACCTGTGATTTTCCAGGCCTCAACAACTTCAAAAATCCCAAAGTATATATATTCCAAATGTCTACAAGTGTTAGATTTTTATCATTTAAGCAATATGATCTAGGATATTATTTGAGAGAATAACATGCATAAAAAAAATCATAAGAGATAGGAGACACAAAATATTTTCCTCAGGGAAAGCATAAAGGAGAGAACCCCGCAACATCCTTAGAGATAGAATGAGCACCAATGGCAGCAATAAAACCCAAAGACAGAAAAGATGATATCCAACACCTGTTGTCTCTCTCTCACTTAAGAGCACTTCTCCTCTCTCACTCATGCTCCCTAGTGAGTGAGTTTGTGTGATAAATAGAGAGGCTCACTCTCTATTTATATTATTTTGTTCACTTAATGTCCACTCAAACAAGTCGGCCTCACTTAACAATTACTTACCAGGGCTGACTTCTCTAGGAGAGTCTAATAACCCTAGTTCCCCACAACTATGGGGACTTTTCCCTCTTATCAACAAGGAGGGTTAACCTTAATTCAATTGTGGAGACTATTTCCTTGACTTACAATGGAGGGTTAATCTCAATGACTTTACATGACTTGTTTACATTATAGATACTTCCCAATAGGAAAATCGGGGTAAAATACATAAGATATCCAAATGAATACATTCCAAAGTTACAAATACATCAACACTCCCTCTTAACTAGGAAGGTATTCTCTCAACACAATTTACCAGCACAAGTCTTATTCTTTGTATCACCTAGATCATCATCGAGTCATCTTCATCACTGGATCATCATCAACTCTGGATCATTACTTGATCTAGAGCATCACTGGATGATCATCAAGTCTGGATCATCACTTGATCTGGAGCATCATTGGATGATAATCAAGTCTGGATCATCACTTGATCTAGAACATCACTAGATGATCATCAAGTCTGGATCATCACTAGATCATCATCAAGTCTGGATCATCACTTGATATGGATCATCATTGGTGCTATCTCTTAATTCTACTCGTCAAAATAAGTTCTACAAAGCCAGCCCATTTTCATGCTAGGTGTAGGCCTAGACTCCATGTAGGTATTTATTCACAGAGCCATCCATTTTTCATGCTGGATGCATATCTACAGAGCCAGTCCTTTTTCATACTGGATGTAGTCCTCTACAGAGCCAACCCTTTTTCATGCTGGATATATCATCACAGAGCCAACCCTTTTTCATGTTGGATGTGTCATCATAGATCCAGCCCTTTTTCATGTTGGATGTGGCACCAACACAAAGCCAGTCCTTTTTCATACTAGATATGCAATCACAGAGCCAGTCCTTTTTCATACTGCGTGTGGAATCTACACACAGCCAATCCTTTTTCATACTGGATGTGTCATCACAAAGCTATTCCTTTTTCATACTGGATGTGGCATCATAGAGCTAGTCCTTTTTCATATTGGATGTGGCATCTACATAGAGCCAGTCCTTTTTCATACTGGATGTGTCATCACAGAGCCAGTCCTTTTTCATACTGGATGTGGCATCACAAAGCGAGTCCTTTTTTAGGCTAGATGTGGCATCTACACAGAGGTCCATGATTTCAGAACCATCTTTTATGACAAGGAGAAGAAGAGGATTTTCAAGAGAACTGAGAAGAAAGTCAAAAGAAGAGGACAATCAGGTATGATGATTACTGATAAAACTTTGGTGCATGGGAAAGATGTAGATCCATGACTGACAGCCAGAGATGGGGTGGCATTAACCCAGGTTATTAAAGACAACATTGATAGATTTATGACAGACCTTGAGCAATCAAGGAAAAATGTAGCATAATTAAAGGACACTCTAAAAGAGGAGAGGGATGACGGTAACAAGTTAAAGAGAAAATTTGGAGATATGCATAATGAAGTAAGGGCTTCGAAGACAGAATTCCAAACTCTACATGTAAGCAAGATGGCCTTGGAAGTCTCAGTAGAGAAAAATTAAAGGGATGCTCAGAATAGTCTAGCAGAACTACAGAAGTTACATCTAGAGTGTCAAGGGTTGAAGATAGAGAACAATGACCTCAAAGTATCATAGGAAACTTTGAGTGCAAAAAAGGACCAGCTATAGAGCAAATTTGTTGAGTTGGAGGCATAGAGGGCCACCATAGAAGAAAGGGAAAAGCAATACCAAGTTTAGGCAACAAGTTTTGAGGGACATGTTGCTTCATTAACAACATCACTAAAGGATGCCAGTGAACAAAAAACTGATATCCAGCCTCTAAAGGAGCATGTACTAGCCCAACAAAGAAGAATGCACTAACTGCAAATGTCTATTGAAGAAGAAAGGTGTAAGATCTTATAGATAGATAGCATGTTGGAAGAAATCCTAGACACTACTTCATATTTTGTAGATAGGTCTCAGGATATTTTGGAAGTCCTGACAGGAAGAATAGTTTGGTTAGAAACAAGCGAAGAAACCCCTACAGAGCTACCAGCTAAGGATCGACATAGTTTGAATCAGGACTACTACTTATTAGAATTTGCAATAAATAGTATGGAGTAATTAAAGAAGACTATGAAGAAAACAAGAGGAGACTGTACTGAATACTGCAGAAGGGTGCTGGTCACCTACAACAGATGCCAAGTTGTTGCAAAACAAAGATTGGATGCACTTCCTAAACCTGAATTGTTCATAGAACAGTTACAAAGCAGGTACCAGGAGGATGAACAGAAGGTACAACAAGTCAAATATTTAGATGAGTAGATCCTGAAGAATGCAGTAGATCATTCAGCAGTCTGCATCCATTTACTTGAATATCAGCTACGTTTGAGTCTAGCAAGAATTGAGGTGGTTAAGAATCAGGCTGCAAAATATGAGATCAACATTCATTTTCTTAAACCTTCAGATTTCGAAAGCATATCAGTAGAGGCCCAAGAGTGGAAAAAGTTCATTAATGATCAAGCGGGGCCCTCTTCATAAAGTTCTCTATTATATTTTTGTTTTAAATGTAATATATTGTCTAATGTATGAGCACTCACTACAGGATGAATTTTGGGAATTGAAACATTGGGGAAGCCCAAGAGTCATTTGGGGGCAGCCTAAAAGTTTTTCTTTTTTGTATAAGTGTAGGAGAGTTAGATGTAGAGAAGGAATTTTTCCCAGATATATTTGTGATAGTATGATGTAAGAAGAACTATTTCCTTTTGTATAAAGAAATTACAAGTTTCCTATTGGAGAAAGCTTTGTGGAAGGTTTCAAATGTTGTGCAATGGATTTGTTGAATGTGAACTATTTCATTTTCATTTGTTATCCATTAACTATGAGATCGTTCTAACTCTTTGAACCTATGTTCTTGTTATGAATGTGCTCTAGTTTATTCTATGAAATTTCAACTATGAGTAATGAATGATGTTCATAAACAATTAGCTATCTGGTTGTTCATATATCTATAAATGTTCATGTGTTTTGAAATAAGTAACAGCTATCTATGATTTTTCTTAATGCATGCACAAAATATATTACTCATTGATGAATAATAATCTTGCTCCCTAGTGATAGGTTAGATAGTTAGTTTTAGTTTTTTCTTGCTATGTGTGGTTTAGATGTGAGAGAGTTAAGACGAGAGGTAAGAACCTGCACATCACATTGTGACCACTCCTCGTATTCTTTATCAATCTGCATTTTTAGATAGGCACTTGCATCTCATACTTAAATACAAAAAAAAAAACTAAAAACAAACACGGTGGACCAGGCCGTAACCGATAAAACCCTTTATTTTTGTTACTTGACCTATGGTAGCCAGATCGTAAACCAGACAGATTCCCGATACGAAATAGTAATGGGCTAGTTGGGAACGTTTACTGGGGAGAATCCCTAACTGTTGTTACCTGCAACTTTCCAGGCCTCAACAACTTCAAAAAATCCAAAGTATATATATTCCAAATGTCTACAAGTGTTAGATTTTTATCATTTAAGCAATATGATCTAGGATCTTATCTGAGAGAATAACATGCACAACAAAAATCACAAGAGACAAGAGACATAAATAATTTTCCTTGGGGAAACCATAAAGGAGAAAACCCCGCAACTTAGACATAGAATGAGCACCAATGGCAGCAGTAAAACCCAAAGATAGAAAATATGATCTCCAACACCTATTGGCTCTCTCTCACTTAAGATCACTTCTCCTCTCTCACTCATGTGCCCCGGTGAGTGAGTGTGTGTGATAAATAGAGAGGCTCACGCTCTATTTATATTATTTCGTTCACTTAATGTCCACTCCAACAAGTCAGCCTCACTTAACAATTACTTACCAGGGCCAACTTTTCTAGGAGATTCTAATACCCCTAGTGCCCCACAACTATGGGGACTTTTCCCTCTGATCAACAAGGAGGGTTAACCTTAACTCAATTGTCAGGATTGATTTCCTAACTTACAATGGAGGGTTAATCTCAATGAATTTACATGACTTGTTTACATTACAGATACTTCTCGATAGGAACATCGGGGTAAAATACGTAAGATATCCAAATTAATACATTCCAAAGTTACAGATACATCAAGACTCCCTCTTAACTAGGAAGGTATTCTCTCAACACAATTTACCAGCACAAGGATTATTCTCTGTATCACCTAGATCATCATCGAGTCATCTTCATCACTGGATCATCATCAAGTCTGGATCATTACTTGATCTAGAGCATCACTAGATCATCATCAAGTCTGGATCGTCACTTGATCTGGAGCATCACTGGATGATCATCAAGTATGGATCATCACTTGATCTATAGCATCACTAGATCATCATCAATTTTGGATCATCACTTGATCTGGATCATCACTGGATCATCATCAAGTCTGGATCATCACTTGATATGGATCATTTCTATTGGATCATCATTGGTGCTATCTCTCAATTCTACTCATCACAGTAAGTTCTACAAAGCCATCCCTTTTTCACGTTGGGTGTAGGCCTAGACTCCATGTAGGTGTTTATTGATAGAGCCATCCATTTTTCATGCTGGATGCATATCTATAGAGACAGTCCTTTTTCATACTGGATGTAGTCCTCTACAGAGCCAACCCTTTTTCATGCTGGATATATCATCACAAAGCCAACCCTTTTTCATGTTGGATTTTTCATCACTGAGCCAGCCCTTTTTCGTGTTGGATGTGGAACCAACATAAAGCCAGTCCTTTTTCATACTGGATGTGCAATCACAGAGCCATTCCTTTTTCATACTAGATGTAGAATCCACATAGAGCCAATCCTTTTTCATACTGGATGTGTCATCACAGAGCTAGTCCTTTTTCATATTGGATGTGGCATCATAGAGCTAGTCCTTTTTCATAATGGATGTGGCATCTACATAAAGCGAGTCCTTTTTCATACTGGATGTGTCATCATAGAGCCAGTCCTTTTTCATACTGGATGTGGCATCACAAAGCCAGT
This sequence comes from Pseudotsuga menziesii, assembly GCA_001517045.1. NCBI lineage: Eukaryota > Viridiplantae > Streptophyta > Pinopsida > Pinales > Pinaceae > Pseudotsuga > Pseudotsuga menziesii. The sequence continues at coordinate 37,590 of LPNX010990031.1, read as the reverse complement.
CCTTATTCAGACTGGATGTGGCATCTACATAGAGCTAGTCCTTTTTCATACTAGATGTTTCATCATAGAACCAATCCTTTTTCATACAGGTTGTGGCATCACAAAGCCAGTCCTTTTTCATACTGGATGTGGCATCTACACATAGCCAGTCCTTTTTCATACTGGATGTGTCATCACAGAGACAATCCTTTTTCATACTGGATGTCACATTATAGAGCCAGTCCTTTTTTGTACCGGATGTGGCATCTACAAAGAGCCAGTACTTTTTCATACTAGACGTGTCATCATCTCATATATCTGACCATGGAAGGAACCAATCATCTCATCATGTCAGAAAGACACGGCTCTTACATCTGACCATGGAAGGAACGAATCCTCTCACCATGTCAGAAGGGCACAACACTTACATCTAACCATGGGAGGAACCAATCCTACCACCATGTCAGAAGGGTAGAGCACTTACATATTACCATGGGAGGAACCAATCCTACCACCATGTCAAAAGGGCTCACAGACTCATCACTTCCTCTTGGAAGGAACCTCGATCTGAAGAACACCAAACGTTTCCCTAAAGTACTCAAACTTCACTCTAGCCATTTCTAGCATAGAATCACATCAGGGATGATTACATCCAAGGATAACCTACAAGCTTCACTAGGATCTATTTCATCTAAGGAAAACCTACAGGACCATTTACGTCTGAGCCACCTACGAGCTTCATCAGGATTTTATGCTCAGACAACCTGTCTCATTGGCTATGCTAGAACTCCCTCTTTTGAGATATCTTTATTTGGATCACATATAGGAGCTTCACTTCTCCTCTCTGATCTCATACTAAAGCAGCATCTCAAAGTGCTCTTCTTATCAAAGGCACTTCCTTCCCAATTCGAATCCACATAACCCTCCAGGTTAACCTTAAGATTCGTATCATACTTGATCCCATACTCAACTGTACCCTTTGGGTACCTCACTACATGCTTTGAAACCATCTAGTGAACATGCCTCAATGTGTTCACAATAAAGAAAATATATGGTCTCGTATTCGTCAGGTACATCAAGGAACAAATCATCTGATGATACATCATGGCATCAATCGATTCTGATGAAGCAACACTCAGTAGCTTCAGGTTTGATGCCATAGCTGTGGTAATGGCCTTCCAGTCCATTATCTTGAACCACTTTAGGATATCTACTGCATACTTCCCTTGTCCCAGGCATATTCCTATTAGAAAACAGGACTGCGAAGCAATAACACATATATAGTTAAATCATTAAACAAGATGGAAAACACATTAAAAAATTACAGAGAGACACAGATATAACATGGTTCACCCAAATGATGGGATACATCCACAAAGAAATTTCCAGTACTTTTATTACAACCCATAAAGTTGAAGGGATATATCCTGCAACAAATCCATTGCACTTCCTCTTCACACTCTCACAGTCTCTCCCACACAATCACAGAGATTTTTTACAATAAAAAATAATATCATACATAGTTGTGTTACAATGTTTCTTTTATACATTGGGAAAATACTACGGTTAACCCAATACCATGGGTCCGCAAAATTGTTGGCCAACACACATCCCCCAAGGTAGGGGGAATGAGTGTACAGTACACCTAGGGTACAAACACAACTGGATAATATCTCTAGATCTGGAAGATTAGAGTCTGCAACCAACAATCTCCCACTTGGAGACTGATCACAACAACTCCACCACTACTACACTTGCTGGACTATGCTCTAGACCTTGGACTTTCCAAATTTATTATTTTCACCTTCATTCTTGAATGCCAACAAAAATCGAGCAGGAACTAATTTTCTCTCTAGTTACTCCTTTTGTCAACATGTCTGTAGGATTTTGGCTAGTATGTATCTTTTCCAGTTTTAACAGTTCTTCATCTAGAACAGATCTTATGAAGTGGCACTTGAGTTGTATATGTTTAGTCCTCGAATGAAAGGATGAGTTCTTTGCAAGATGAATGGAACTCTGGCTGTCACTATATAGCCTACTATTGTTCTGCTTCTTACCCAATTCTTCCATGAGCCTCTGCAACCAAATCATCTCCTTACTAGCCTCTATAGTAGCAACATACTCTGCTTCCATTGTTGAACGTGCAACAACTTGTTGCAATTTTGAAATCCAACTTACTACTGTTCCACCCATAGTAAATACATACCATGTGGTGCTCCTCCTGCTGTCTTTATCACCAGCCATATTTGCATCAACATATCCCTGTATAATAGTTTCTGAACCTCCAAAACATAATGCAAGAGAAGTGGTACCTCTCAAATACCTGAGAATCCATTGTACTTCTTTACAATGCTCTTTACCTAGATTATTCATATACCTACTCACAACTGCCACTACATGTGCAATATCTGGTCTTATGCACACGATGGCATACATCAAGCATCCAACCGTTGACAAATAGGGAATCTTGGACATGTAATCTATCTCTTCCTGTGTCTCTGGACACATATCCTTGGTTAGTTTCAAATGGCTAGCCAAAGGTGTATTGACTAGTTTTGCATTCTACATTCTAAACCTCTGCAACACCTTTTTTATGTACTCACCTTGAGACAACTCCAATTTGCAATTTTTTCTGTCTCTTGTTATTTTCATACCAAGGATTTTCTTTGCAGCACCCAAATCCTTCATCGCAAATGATTTAGCTAGTTTTATTTTGAGCACATTTATATCCTGCATGTTAGAGCCTGCAACAAGCATGTCATCCACATACAATAACAAGATAATATATCTTCCATTATCTAGCCTCTTTAAATAAACACAGTGGTCAGAATGACATCTATCATAACCGTGTTCTGTCATAAACTTATCAAATTTCAAATACCACTTCCTTGGAGCTTGCTTCAGGCCATACAAGCTCTTCTTCAACCTGCAAACCAAATTCTCCTTCCCTTTGACCTCATACCCTTTTGGTTGATGCATATAAATCTCTTCCTCCAAATCCCCATGGAGAAAGGCTATTTTTACATCTAACTGTTCAAGATGCAAATCTTCTACCACCACTAGACTTAAAATAGTTCTAATTGAAGTCATTTTAACAACAGGAGAAAATATTTCATCAAAGTCTATACCTTTATTTTGTGAAAACCCATTTACAACAAGTCTATCCTTGTACCACTTCTTGCCTCCATCTTCTTCCTTCAACCTGTAAACTCATTTATTCTTCAATGCCCTTTTTTCTATAGGAAAATTAACCTGATCCCAAGTCTGGTTTCTTACCAATGATTCCATCTCCTCATCCATGCCTTTCTCCCACTTCTTTCTAGTTTCTACCCGTGTTGCTTCTTCAAAACATTCTGGTTCACCAGAATCAGTCATTAATAAATAATACATTGAAGGAGAGAATCATTCAGGGGGTCTACTTAACCTGGTATATTTTCTTACATTTGTAGGAGTTTCAGGTACCTGCTGCTACTCTTGATTTTCTGGTGCCTTTGGAACTTCATTTTCTTTGATATCATCAAGCACTATGTACTCTATCTTTTTCTTTTCTTCTTTCTTTCCCTGCAGCTGATCTTTGTACATGACCTTTTTATTGAATACTAAATTTCTACTCTTAATGATTTTCCATTTTTCATAATCCCATAAACTATAACCAAAATCATCTACCTCGTATCCAATAAAGTTACATTTCTTGGATTTAGCTTCAAGCTTTGTTCTATCATCTTTATCAATATGGACAAATGCTTCACAACCAAAAGTTCTCAGAAATGAGTATTTTACCTGTTTACCTATCCATGCCTCCTCTAGAATGCCACCATCCAAAGTACTTGAAGGCCCTCTATTTATTAAATAAACATCAGTGTTTACAGCATCATCTAAAAACTGTAAGGGCAACCCTACATGCAATCTCATACACCTTGCATGCTCCATCATCGTTCTATTCATCCTTTCTAACACACCATGTTTTTTTGGTGTTCCAGGGATTGTCTTCTCTCTGCAAATCTCATTGTGTGAATAGTAACTGTCAAACTCCTTGTTGTAGTACTCACCTCCATTATCAGATCTAAGACATTTCAACCTTTCCCCTGTCTCATTCTCATCTAAAGATTTCCACTTCTTAAAAGCATCAAACACATCATATTTTTGTCTAATGCAATAAACCCATGTTTTTCTAATTGCATCATCAATAAAAGTAACATAATAATGAGATCCACCAAGAGATTGTACTTGAACTAGTCCCCATACATCTGTATGGACAAGCTCTAACTTTTCACTCTTCTTTTATTTCCCAACCCTGATAAAACCAACTCTGTTCTATTTTCCATAAACATAGTTCTCACAGAATTCCAGACTTACCTTCTTTAGATCTGGAAGCAATTTCCTTGAGTGGAGAATCTACATCCCCTTATCACTCATGTGGCGAAGCCTATGATGCCACAACGCCGCACTTGTTTCTGTGGAAGCTATAGAGATAGAATAATCAGTATTATGAGAACATAAAAAAATGTACCTACCCTATCTCTTTTTTCTATTACCAATGATCCTTTAGTGATCTTCCGCCATGTTTCTCCAAATGTAGACAAACAACCGCTATCTCCCAATTGACCTGTTAAGATCAGATTTCTTTTCATAGTAGGAATGTTCCTTACATCCTTTAGCATCCATTCACTTCCATTATTTAACTTAATATGTACCTTACCCTTTCAAACAATTTAACATGGTTCATCATCCCCCAATAAAACATGACCAAAATCACCTTGAACATAATCATGAAATAATTTCCTATGGGGTGTAGCATGACATGAAGCCCCTGAATCTACTACCCAGTAATCACTAGTATTATCTAATGCAAGAATCAAAGCATCTTGTAACACATCACCTGCTACATTTGCTTCCTGAGTAGTCTCTTGCTTCCTCTCACATTTCTTCTTTGGTGCTCAACAGTTTCTTCATATGTCCTTTCTTACCATAGTTCTAACACTCTATATTTCTGAATCTGGACTTGATCTTCCATTTTTAGACTTGCTGCGATTTCTTGGGTTCCTTCCGCTCTTGTTTTATCTCCCTCTGCTCTCCATGGTCAACGCATTACTTGATGTCTCACCTATGCTTTTTCTTCACATTTCCTAGCGAAGAATAACACCAACAACATCATCAAACTTAGGAGTGTTTGAACAAGGGACAGAGTTACTTACATCCATGACCAAGCTAGTCCATCTTTCTAGCAATTAGCACAAGATTAGAAGAGCCATAACCTCATCATCAAAGTTCACTTTTACAGAACTTAATTGACTAGTAAGTGTATTAAACTCATTTAAATGGTCAGCAACAGATCCACCTTCTGACTTCTTCATATTAAATAAATTCTTCATTAAAAATACCTTGTTAGAAGCCGAGGATTTTTCGTAGAGCTTACTCAATGCACTCATCACACCATTTGTTGTTTTTTCTTTCGAAATATTGAAGGCCACTGATGAAGCCAGACACAGCCGTATTGTTCCCAGTGCCTTTCTGTCTAGAACCTCCCATTCTTCATCCTTCATAGCCACCGGATATTTTTCTTTTCTACCCAATGGCAAGTATAGATCCTTCTAGTAAAGGTAGTCCTCCATTTGCATCTTCCATAACTGATAGTTTTGGCCGTTAAATTTCTCGACCCTAAACGTTCCTTCTTCTTCCATTGCTCCCACTCGAAACAGGAACCCTTCTTTCCTATGAGTTTACCAACCAATTAGACCTTTTGGCTCTGATACCAATTGTTAGAAAATAGGACCGTAGATAAATAACACATATATAGTTAAATCATTAAATAAGATGCAAAACACATTAAAACATTACAGAGAGACATAGATATAACGTGGTTCACCCAAACGATGGGCTACAACCACAAATAAATTTCCAGTCCTTTTATTACAGTCCAAAAAGATGAGAGGATACAACCTGTAGCAAAACCACTGCACTTCCTCTTCACGCTCTCACAGTCTCTTCGACACAATCACAGAGATTATTTACAATACAAAATAATACCATACAAAGTTGTGTTACAATGCTTTTTTTTATAGGGGAAATACCATGGGAAAATACTACGGTTAAGCCAATACCATGGATCTGTAAAACTATTGGCCAACACACATCCAAAAAAAATTCTTGAGGGCTCTGCCCCAAACCCATGTTTCTTGAGGGTGCTGCCCCCGAACCCCAAGGCAGGGGGAATGAGTGTACAGTACACCTGGGGTACAAACACAATTGAATAATATCTTTGGATTTGTAATATTATGCTCCACAACCAATAATTCCATTCACATTCTGCCACACCTCCATGCATAGAAGGTAGTGCATCATCACCAAGTTCTTCATCTTGAACTCAACAGCAAGTCTCCTTCTTGCAAATTTAATGAGTTCCTCTTTTCTGTCAGGAACAAATCATCAACATATAAGAAGAGCATCACTATTCTTCCACCTTCAACCTTGAAGCAAAGTTTGGAATCCGCTTTACTCTCAGTAAATCCTAGAGTCATCAGTAAGTTGTCCATCCTGTTGTATCATGTCGAACCTCAAGATCTTTTGCAGTCACTCTCTATGAAGCGGAGCGTCATTCTCCCTTTGTCTTCCATACTCTATACACTGAAACATTATGTACCAAAGTGACAAGTAGCTTCCTCTACTACTAATATCCTATGTATCCATCTAGGGTCACCGAGATACCAAGATCCTCTATCTTGAACCTTTTCAAAAGTTCTTCTTGCACCCATCTATGAGCTTGTCATCCTCTATAGGATTTCATCTTCAACCTTGTAGAAAAGGTTAACATCTTCATCACTCTAGGTGATATTCAAGCTCCTCATGTATGTGTTATACCATGGGTGTCTTCTGAGCTCGTACAAGGCCTTCTTTCATTTGGACACATGATTCTTCCTATCACGTGTCTTAAGTTCCAGTGTCTACAAATGTCTCTTCATAGTCTATGCCTTCTTTCCATGAGAATGATTGTTATACTAATATTTCCTTGTATCCCATGATGTTTCCATCTACTGCATGCGATATCTTGAAGATTCATATGGAATAAATTACAGACTTTCCTTTAGGTCTCAATGCCGCATCCTAGACATCATTCTTCTTGAACTGGTGCTCTCCTTCCCTTTCTTCTTGGCTACTTCTTCATAGCTGGAAGGCTCTACATCAATGATGTTACGCAACAGTGTCGCTAACTGCACTATGTCTGAGATTTCTTCTTTCTTTGAAAGTATCATCATATTATTCTTCATCTTGGATTCTTTCTTGAACTGTCATCACTTGTTCTTTGGAACAAGTCTCGTCCTTCTTTTATTGTAGGTGATTGTACGCAATCTTTCTTACAAGTCAAATGCATTAGTTGTATGGTTGGAAACATTTCATAAGGTATGTTCATAATGAAAAATTCTTTTGCATTAAGATATGATCATGAAACTATTTTAGACAATACAACATTCATCCATATCTTATGGAAACTTTCTAGATGTCTTCCATCTCTACCAGAACAACATTGAGATCGTGCACTAATCCAATATGTTAGAAAAGAGATTTAATTCTAGATAAGTAGAAATGGAGAGTTATATAGCACCATGGGATACTTACACATCGCATGCATATTAGTAGTATACTGTCATCAATGCAATCATTCTATCATGCATAACAAAATAATATCATGAAATGACAATTGAATACTTATCTTTATTTGTTTTGTGGGTAGACTCCTTCTTCAGCCTTCAGCTTCATCATCTTCTTCATTCATCATTTCTTATCCAAATGATAAGATGGATAAGAGGTTCTTCAATACTTGATTCCTTCATATTCCTCATTGCTTAAGGGATCTTCTTTGGATGGTGAGAGATTGATCTTTAGTTGCTCCCATATTCTCTTCTCTTTTTATGAGTCGAGCTTCATCTTGTGTGTACTCTTCCCAGAGTCTACTGAAATTAATCACTTCCTTCTGGAAAACATTCCTTGAATGAATGAATCCCATGATTCTGGGAGGTCATTCAAGGTGGTTATCACAACTTCTACATTCTCCACTTCTTCTTCTACTGCTTCAAGTTGTTCTTTGATTTGAGAGACCATAGTAAAGTATGATTGCATGGTCTCTGCATTCTATATATTCACATTCTTCAACTGTTTTCTCAAAGTCATCTTCCGATTTATGTTCTTCCATTCAAATAGCCTGGTCAAGGAATGAAACATATTTTTTGATGTCTTTAGGGAAGACACTTGTGTTATAATGTGATATGTGATTGAATCAGCAATGATCTTCTTAGCCCTTACCAAGTTCTTCTTATGTAAGGTTTTTAACCTCATCTTCCTCTGGAACTAGAACCTCTCCACTTATGTAGGTGTCCAATTCATTTTCTTCAAGAACTAGTGAGATCCAATACTTTCATGATTGGAATTTATCAGTTTCACCAAGCTTCTCATCAATCTGGTGTGACTAGTCATTTAGAAATGATAACCTCAAATGTAAATAACAAAAGATTAGATCTTGCCGATTTGAGGTGTCCGTCCTGGTCTCTGAGCTGGCTGATATAGGGTTTGTCAAAGAAACCCTAATTTTCAAAACTTGGAATCTTTCAATTCTTATTGGATAGAAATATAGACCTCTTCAAGGAGAGCTTTCCAATGTACTCATTTTTTGAAAACAGTGGAGGGAATCTCTTGAAACAGGAAGCCCTAGTTTACCAATTTCTTCTGCATAAATTCCGGATATTGTTTCTGTGGTATCTCCAAAATTACTACTCCTTCGTGTCTGAAATTTCATAATGAGTAAGCCTCTTCCATCATATTTCCAACAACAAAGGTTTTACCAGAATTCCTTTCACCAATTGGGACTTATGATATTTTTCCCAATGTGACGTATTTCAGTACTGTTCAGAATAGTGAACTTGTACGAACTTTCACGTGTCACTCTTTAATCATCAGGGTATGAAAATTTTAAAATAGAAATTAAGTTCCATTCCCTATATGGAACATGTTGAAAATTTTCATTTGGACCTTTGTATCCTGAGATATAGCAATTATCCCCAGCTGTCATATTTAGGGATGAATCCTTGAAGGGGTTTGAACCCTGAATTAGAGGAATCATATCTCCCAGAATATAGCGAATCTAAGGCTGAAACCTTTACAAAGTGTACATCTAGAATTTATCTTCAGACAGTGAAATTTTTAGCTCCTAATCCTTCTCCAATCTCGAGATATATCGAATCTACCAAAACTACTAGTTTTAGTATTTTAGGGTTTTTCCTGCCCAAGGTCAAATTAGGGTTTGACTTTCCTGAAGTTTTACCCAACCAAAAAATCTCGACCTTGCACTATAAATTTCTATTTTTATGAGGAGATAAATCCTAGCCTAGGCTCACTCAAAAATTCCTCTTTAGTGAAAATCCCTAATTTCTCGTAGCACAAATTGAAAATGCATGGAATCAAATTCTACTTCAATAGAAAGATGCACCCTTCAATGGAGGTTCAACCTAGCCTCCTTTTACTGATGGATTATGGATAGAGACCCAAAAAATAAGAATCCCTCGCTTCTACAGCTGCACAGTGTCTTCTTCTCAAGTTAGCTCTGATACCATGTTAGATTTTTATCATTTAAGCAATATGATTTAGGATCTTATCTGAGAGAATAACATGCACAGCAAAAATCACAAGAGATAAGAGACATAAAGAATTTTCCTCAAGGAAACCATAAAGGAGAAAACCCTGCAACTTCCTCAAAGACAGAATTAGCACCAATGGAAGCAGTAAAACCCAAAGATAGAAAAGATGATCTCCGACCATTGTTCTCTCTCTCTCTCTCTCTCTCTCACTCACTTGAGAGCGCTTATCCTCTCTCACTCATGCACCCCAGTGAGTGAGTGTGTGTGATAAATAGAGATGCTCACTCTCTATTTATATTCTTTCTTTCACTCAATGTCCACTCCAACAAGTTGGCCTCACTTAACAATGACTTACCAAGGCCGACTTCTCTAGGAGAGTCTAATAATCCTAGTGCCCCAAAACTGTAGGGAATTTTCCCTCTGATCAACAAGGAGGGTTAACCTTAACTCAATTGTTGGGACTATTTCCCTGAATTACAATGGAGGGTTAACCTCAATGACTTTACATGACTTGTTTACATTACAGATACTTCTTGATAGGAACATCGGGGTGCAATACATAAGATACACAAATGAATACATTCTGAAGTTACAAATACATCAACAATGAGCTCTAGGGGAAGTCTTCCATCCTTTATCTCCCATTTTTTTCTAGATCTGAACCATTCATACTAGAGGAACAACTCTTATTCACAAGAGGTGCAATATTCCTAGCAACAATATTGTAGTTGATTAAATTGCTGCTATGAGGGATTCGACGATTGCTGAACATAATGCGCTGACTAAACATAATGTGGCTATTGCGAAGCCATCTCCATCTGATTATACTGTGGATGTGGCTCAAACTATTGATGTGGCTGTTGTGGTACAAAATGCTTCTGCGGTTGTGACACAAACTATGGTTGAGTTGGTGGTTGTACCACCTGTAGCTGCGGCTGTGGTTGCTAAGCCTCTCCCTTCACATAGTATGAGTCTAAAGAAGTTCATATGCACAACAATCCTTATCTTCATTCACAACAAATTGGAAAAACATGCAATATAAGTTCATTGTCTTTGTTACCATCTTCTGCATGTACCCACAATCCTCATGTTGATTCCCATATACTTGGAAAATCTGGAACCATGGTACACTGCTGCAACTCAATGGGTTCGGTGCCCCTGAAAACATGTAGTTTAGGAAATATGGGAAATTATCCTTAGAATGTCCATCTACAAGACATCGAGTACACCAAAATTTTTCAAGATACTCTTTTCATTTCTTGATATCCTACAACTGGAGTGTAATATTTTTCAACTGTGTCTAAATCTGGTTCATACCGACTGCATTTTCTCCAGCGGGTGAAGCTTCCAACTTCATTACAATCTCCAGAGCCTCGCTCTATGTCGTGATCTTCTGGTGCACCAGTGGTAATCTAATATGATATAGTAGTGCTGCGATGAACCATTCTTTATGTTGAATGTCGCTTATCTCAAACTAACTCTTTCCATAAGTGTCTTGAACCTTTGATCAAAATCCCAAACAGTCTCACCTGGATACTGCTTAATTTCCTTCAATTTTGTAATGTATTGTACTTCATATTTTAGCTTCCTGAATTCTTCAATTATTCCTTTCCTAATTTCAGCCAATGGATTCGTGGGAGTCCCCATAGGAACTTGTACAAATTTCATATAACAATCCAGTTCACAATCCCGAAGAGTTGTCGCCAATTGGCCCTTCTTGACATCATCATCCAGAGTTTGTCTGACAATCCATACTGCCTCACAAAGGAACCAGTATTGCTTAGGATCCTCGATCTCATTTCCATGAAATAAAGGTAAATTAGCCTCATTGCTTGCCATCCTAGGCCTTCTTCCTACATTTTTTGATCTACTACTATTAGAGTGGTGCTGGCACGTTGGACAAGTTAGTGATGAACTTGCGGTTCTTCTTGATTGCGATGTAGTTCACGGAGGTGTTGGTACATTGCTTCTGGGGGTCGATATTACCTCTACCTTGGGTGTATCCTAATCATCCTCATCATTATTGTAGGGTCTCTTTGTCCTGTGTGGTCTTCCTTAACAGTCTTGTGTTTCGATCGTAGCAGGACCTTCCCCTATCCTTTACCTCTTCTCTTTTCAAAACCTTGCTCCTCCTCTCGTAAGACCACTCTCTTCCTCAAATTCCCTCATAGTATCATCATAAATTACACCCATATACCCCATATTATTTCCTCCCCCCCTGCATTCACAGTATCCAAAACCTCCGCACACCAAAGTTATACTACTGAAGGTGCATCTTCAATATGCCCTTTTCACAGATGAGCATCTTAATGGACAGTTGTAGAGAAAAAAGGAACCTACCTCGTGGCCTGTTGAAGAGCTCCCTTTTCTCTTCACTATATGATTTGGTTGTATTAACTACAAACTTGGTGATATATCCTTCCAATATACTCTCGATCCAAACTTCAACATCCCATGATGCTCTGTTGTCTACCTTTTGCATCCCTTGGATCAATTCTGGGGTCTAGGATGTTGGCTTACCTCCTTGAAAATTTGTCTTGCAATAGGTTAATTGCTCCAACCACTTATATAAGATAATCAGGAATTCAGAGAAAAAACACTCATTTGGACCATCATGTATGTACCTTTCCAACTACTTATCCGTCTCCAATCCAGAAAAATGATTTTCCATCTCAGCAAATTCTCGTAGCTTCCGGTTGAACCAATCTTGAAGTTCCAATTTCGTCGGATTCCACATCATGTCCTCCCTTCAGTTGCAATAAGTTCCTGAAAACAGAACCATTTGTTGACACAAACCAAGTCAACAAAACTAGTTGACAGGGGTTCCTACTCTATCAACACCCAAACCAGCACGATCTCCCTGAGCACCGGCCCAGAAAAGTTTCACCTCGTTCGACAACACCCACAGAGCGGTTGAAGTCTCACCCGAGATGTTCCAGGGAGAGATGATGGAACCAAGTTTCCACAGATTGAGAGAGGAACATGTTCAAAAACTTATCAATTTAGCACAACATTAACATATATGATCATTCAACCTATGCTCTTACAGAACCATATTTTCATTCAAGAGATCGCACCATTATATGAGAACTACAAATAACATATTGATGCGCAATAGATATAGAAGAATAACATCATTCAAAGTAAAGAAAAATCACATCATTTACATATCCATGTTGCAGATACACATTGCATTCATAATTGAGTCGTATAAGACATTAAAATAGAAAAAATAGAAAACAACACAATAGTTTTTCTCAACTTTTGTCATGCCATATTAACTTCTGCACAAAATCATAGATTCTCCAAAATAATTCACAAATCAACGGATCTCAAATCATGTGCAAACAGTACCAAGTGTCAAGAAGATCAATGTCTAACATTTTCAAATCTACATCTACTTATAGGCTTGCACCTTTACAATCGAGGACCACTTAACTAACTTTCTAACTAACTCTTACAAATTCTACAAAATATGACTAAAATCCACATAATGTGGTCCAAAATGACCAAAATACATAAAATAATATACTCTGACTTGCACGACGTCTTTGAGCTTGTGCATCATTCGTGATGCTGCGCAAATTCCTTATCCCAAAACCCCTACCAATAGACCCCTTACTCTGACTTTACAGATGATGATAGTCATCATACCTTTAATCTTGCATCAACGACTTGGGTACTGTATTCCCATATCGATGATTTGGTAATATCATGAGGAACTTGCTTGGGTCCCTCTATGAACAACCTTGTTGAGTACCATGCAATGATTGGGTAGTTAACAGAAGCCTTAACAAGTGACGTGAGTCAAATTACGGTTTGTTTAGATTCATATTTAGTTGTACATCAATTGAAGCAGGTCTATACTATCTATAACCCCTTACTTCTTTGTATGTTCCAGATGGTTCGACTTTTATAGAGGTCTTTTGAGTGTGTTTCCTACCATCACATCCCAATACATTTGAACATAGTGCCTGATTCATTAAAAAATTATGTTTTGGATTGGTACTTAGTTCGGGTTTGATGTTCATTTTTAATTTTTATCACATGTAAAAACATCATCAAATGCAAACACATATAAGTAGCCATTCATGCACATAAAACATCACATACACACATGTTTCTATAAAAATGCTTATATATATAGTTAATGCTGAGATAAAAAACTAAATCCATAAGCATTCAGTATACCTAAAATATGAAGCTTCGAAGGCTTAATATATATCCTCGTGCTCATGACAACACATAATATCACAAGCCACTCGGTGGAGTAGCCTCCTAAAACACCCGAATACTCATGCAGTATGGCGTTGATAATGCCTAGGAAGTTCATCAATAGAAATATCGGGAATCCCCTTACTTAACCTTTGGAGGTTGTCTTCAATTTCTGGAAGATCCTCCTTTTCCTCTACATTCCTAATTTATATGTCTCTAACCATCCTTAACCTCTCGACTCTGAAGCTTCTGTAGGTCTGGATGGACCAATATCTACAAAGGTATTTCATGTCTTAGTATCACCAAAACAAAACAAATGAGATATAATATAAAGAAAAAAAACATAATGATATCATATATTTATTACCTCAGCCATCCCACTGGTCGTCCTCAGGAAATGGAATATTAGGGTCACCCTTGAAATCAGTCCTTGAATTTGCTTAGTCCTCTATCACCAACAATTGGCCTCATAGCCAATGGAAGAAGACATAACCATAGGTCACGGTGGGCCCTCCACCATCTCCATGATGGCCCGTGGCCTCGACCCACCTCAACATACATGGATCCTCGGGCTCTAACCTATTGAGAGGAACCTGAGTATGTAATATAGGAACCCTCTTTAGGAAGAATGATACTACTACCGTCCCATAGACAAACTATTTCAGCTCACCTCATCGACACTTTGTGATCTAGTATGTGAGTCTTACTAACAACCCCTCACTCTAATTAAATATGGTTGGAGCCATACACTCCAATGCATACAACATATGCACCCAGATAGTCTCATGTCCATCTCTACTTCCCACTACCTTCTCTATGGTGAAGGTTGTAGTACTCAATGACCGATATACAATATGTTTTGTTGGAATCTTTCCCCCTTGGGACCTTGTTCTGGTTACAAAATACTCATCATTAAGGTCATCGATGTGTTGATGTATATGTAACTTCGGAATGTATTCTTCTATGTATTATAACCCGATGTTTATTCCGGGATGTTTCTATTATGTATTTGAGTCATGTGGTCATGCCCCGATGTTCCGATCAGGAGGATTAATAATGTAATCAAGTCATATCAAGTCATTAGGTAAGTCCCCACAGTTATGGGGCACTTGAGTTATTATACACTAATTAAGGTGTAGGCTCGAGTAGTAATTATTAGGTCGAGCCTACGTGTGAAATGGCAATTCAAGTGAACGGACTAATATAAATAGAGAGTGTGTGTCTCTCTATTTATCACTTGTGAATTACATCACTTGCTCTCTCAAGTGTGGCACACCTTTGGAGAAGGAAATACTTTGGCTTGACAGAAGACAGAAGGCTGCTGTTGTGTTGGGAGGTCATCTTACTATTTTGGGATAACATCTTGTGGTGATACTATCTTAGAGTAAGTTGAGGGGTTTTCTCCATTTATGGTTTCCCCTCCTAAAATATTTGTGTCTCTTGTCTCTTGTGATGTGCTTATGTGATTGCTGTGCTTGTTATTCTCTCAGTGAAAAGATCCTAACATAATGCTAGCTTAAATGTTGAAAAACTAACATGGTATCAGAGTTAACCTGAGAAGAAGACATTGTGCAGCTATAGGAACTAGGGATTCCTAGTTTGTGGATCTTCCTCCACAGATTTTCAGCAAAAGTATGCTAGGATGACTCTCCATTGAAGGGTGCATCTTTCTGTCGATGCGGAATTCAATTTCAAGCATTTTCAGTTTCGATGCGGAAATTAGGGCTTTCTACAGAAGAGGAATTTTTGAGTGAGACCAGCATAGGATTGTTCTCCTTATCAAAACCGAAGTTTAGAGACCTGGATCAATAAATTTGGTTGGGTGAAACTCCAGGAAAGTCAAACCCTAGTTTGACCCTGAGCTAGGAGAAACCCTAAATACTAAAACTGCTACGTTTTGGTACAGTCGCTATATTCCGACATTGGAGAAGTCTCAGAAGCTGAAAATTTCAGGATCTAAATATAAAATCCTAATGAACATTGTGTCCAAATTTCAGCCTCTTATTCGCTATATTCTGGGAGATACGATCTCTCCAAGTTAGGGTTCCATCCTCTTCCAGAAATCATCCATAAACAGGACACCTGGGGAGATCTGCAATATCTTGGGATAAAGAGGTCCAAATGGAATTCCTGAAGATGTTTTGGAAAGGGAACGGACTTTAATTTCTATGGTCCGAAGTTCAGACTCAAAAGATGAACCAGTGACACGTGGTATGCCGTACAACTTCGCTATTCTGAACAGTCCAGTATCAGGTCACCTTGGGAAAAGGATCATAAATCCCAAATGGTGAAACAAATTCTGATGAAACCTATAGTGTGGGATCAGGGACATGAGAGGTTACCTAAGTGAAAAATTTCAGACATAGAGGATCAGTAATTTCAGAGATATCACAGAAACAGTAACATGCATTTCAGCAGAATAAATCAGTAAACTAGGGCTTCCTGTTTCGGGAGCTTCCCTCCACTGTTTTCAGAAAAGGAGTACATTGGACAGCTCCATTTGAATATATCTATCTATTTGTCCAATCAGATCTGAAATATTCCAAGTTTTGAAAATTAGGGTTTTTGCGACAAACCCTAGATCAGCGAACTCCGGGACAAGGACAAACACCTCAAATCGGTAAGATCTAATCCCTTGCTATTTCCATTTGAGGTTCTCATTTCAATATGATATATCACATCAGCTTGGTGACAAGATTGGGGAAGTTGACAAATTCAAAGCCTGGAAGTATATGATCTCTCTAAAGAAAATGGATTGGACACCTACATGAGTATAGAGGTTCTAGTTTCAGAGGGAGACGAGGCCAAAGAAGACATCATGCTCATGCTGTAGAGGATGATGAACCATCCAGAAAGAGATCCAGATATGAAAGTGAATATTCTTCAAGAGAGGGTGAATATGTTCTAATATCAGCTCTCATAGGTAACATTACTCATGGAAGTGATGATTGGCTTATAGACAGTGGGGCTTACAAACATATGACGGGACTCAAGGAATCCCTTGTAAGACTGTCAGAACATGAATCACCTCACAAGGTGAGACTAGGAGATGACTACCAATGTCCAATAAAAGGTAGTGGGGAATCTTCATACAAGCTAGATGCTTGTAAGTCTCTAACAATGAAAGAAGTATTGTTTGTGCCAGGATTGAAGAAGAACCTTCTCTCCGTTTCAGCATTGATGCAAAAGGAATGTGGGCTGCATTCATAGATGGTCAAGTCATCATATGGCCAAGACTATCGATGATGTGGTAGTGATTGAAGAACAAGAAGGAGGCTTGTACAAATTGAAGGGATATCTACAACAAGCCTTGATCCATGACATAGTAGAGCCAAATGAGCTTTGGCATAGAAGGCTTGCAGATGTGCATTACAGAGCACTACCTATTGCAAGCAAAGTTATTTGAAGGGAAGAACAAAAATCAAAATATGACCTAAATAAACTAGTTGAAGAATGTGAAGATCCAGAATGCAGAGACCATGCATTCATAAGAGTCCCTCAAATCAAGAACAACTTGAAGCAGTAAAAGAAGTGGTGAAGAATGCAGAAGTGGTGATGGCCACCTTGAATGACCTCCCAGGATCATGGAATTCATTCATTCAAGGAATGTGTTCCAGAAGGAAGTGATTACTTTCATCAAACTTTGGGAAAAAGAAGAAGCTCTACCCATAAGAAGAGAAGATAAAATGGGAGCATTTGAAGATCCGGCTCTCACCATCCAAAGAAGATCCCTCAAGCAATGAGGAATATGAAGAACTCAACTCTTGAAGAACCTCTTATCCACTTCAGCATTTGGATAAGAAACGTTGTGACTATGAAG